>JAWRVZ010000263.1:0-420000 GCA_037043235.1 Rhodeus uyekii | reverse complement strand
AATGCCAAATGTCAGTTGTAAACATCCCACAGACGGCCTTCAGCGACCTGTTCAAAGAGAGTCACAACATGTGTCACCTTCAGGCGTAAACCTTGGTGTTCAGCATCAAACAACTGGCATTAACGCTGCTGGGTGAGCAGATTTAAAGGGACAGTTCAACCGAAAAGAAAAATCCTCCTCATGTCATTCTAGATCTTAATGAGATTTCTGTCCCTCCTCTGAAAGGTCTGTTAAGACTTTTCAAATTAATAAAAATGATTGATTTTCTCATGTACCACAAGCAATCAAACCTTTATCAACATTATCTGAGTCGATGCATTTAAGAAAAACGGATGAGAATGTAAGAAGAAAACTTCAGCCTGCGTCATGCGAGCAGCTCTGCCCATACAGGCCGTTCAACGCGTGTGCATAAATCACATCAAACAGACGCTCCGACGTCTCCATAAATTAAGAGAGGAAAATATGAGCCTTTAAGCATGAAGAAAAAGGTTTTAAATTGTGAATAATTACACACAGAGCACTCCTTTATAATGACTGAAGCTGTCAATACATATCTAATATCTGGACATCCGGCCTGCGTCTAGACTCGAATATCTAATTCCCTTGGATATTCGTGTCTAGCCAGAACATGACGATGGCGATACGTCTGCCCACAAAGACAGCTTCTTAATGCTCAGATGTGCTTTTTTATTGAGACTGGAACTTTATAATGAAAGAAACATTCAGGAGCTGGTGTTCAACCTCTGCCCTGTGAGTTTTACAAATAAAACATCTTCAAAACTGAAAGATACACTATAGCTCTCACTAATGAGGCTACAATCTCTCACTCTCTCTTCTGATGTCTCTCTTCTTATGTCTCTCTTTCTCTCTCTCACTCTCTCTTCTTATGTCTCTCTTTCTCTCTCTCACTCTCTCTTCTTATGTCTCTCTTTCTCTCTCTCTCTGTCTGTTCTGATGTCTCTCTTTCTCTCTGTCTCTCTCTCTCTCTCTCTCTCTCTGTCTCTCTTTCTCTCTCTCTCTGTCTGTTCTGATGTCTCTCTTTCTCTCTGTCTCTCTCTCTCTCTCTCTCTCTCTGTCTCTCTCTCTCTCTCTCTCTCTGTCTGTTCTGATGTCTCTCTTTCTCTCTGTCTCTCTCTCTCTCTCTCTCTCTGTCTGTTCTGATGTCTCTCTTTCTCACTGTCTGTTTACTTGTCTGTCTTTATTTGCTGCACAGCGGGAGACACTGCTTTTTCTTTTTCTTCTGATTCTGACTTTGTGTTTTTATTGTGTGAATTTCGCGCACAAGCACTGTGTACCGATTATCTGCATCTGAGGGTTATATGTGGGGAAATCGGTAATATAGTATATGGGTTGTATGTTAATATATGTAATATATGATGTATGGGTTATCTTGCGAAACGGTTATCTCGATGCTTTTCCCGACCCCAGACGCCGTCGACATCCCTACTTGCTTATTTAAAAAACAAAGCTCTTCGGTTCTCACGTCAAGCAAGAGCATTGGAGCCTCTGATTACCGTTGATGTGTTCGATGTGTGTGCGTCGATCAATGTTTACATGTGAATAAAAGCCTATGAAAATCTGCTCATCTTATAAAGCGGTTGAATCTCGAGATTGGAATGGACTTTCAAAGGAGGGACAGAAAAGTTATTTTAAATTGTAATGATATTTCACAATATTACAAATTTTACTGTATTTTTATTAAATAATTGCCACGTGGTGAGCACAGTGGACTTTTGACAGGTACTGTATAAAAGAAAAAGTAAATATTGCAATGCCAGTTTTTTCCCAATATTGTGCAGTCTTAAACAGACATATCCACTAAAGTCACTGAGCAAATACTTTATGTTTAATGCAGGGACGTTTAAAGGGTTTATGACATGAGAAATCAAATTTGCGTTGATCTTTTGACATATAAGAAGTCTTTGAACCATTAAAACAAGCAAGGTTCAGAGCTTAAAACGTCCTCATCATTATAACAAATATCAAGCTCCAAAAACAGCTTTTTCTGATATTGTGAGATCTGTGACGACGTTTCAGCAGCTCATTTGCCTCTCTGTATAGACTTCAGAAGGATCCCAGCATCAGGATCCCACGTTGGAGGATTATGTTTGTTCGGAGCATTTTGTTTAGTAAATGAGGCACAGCTGCATCACAAACCATAAGTAAATTATTTCATAATGCTTTTTTTGTTGTTGAAAAAACATACATGCATAGCAAGTGGGCAACTGATCCAGTTTCCTATGCAATGAAGTTAGCCAATCATAACAGTGGCCGTTTATGGAGCCACCCCTTAAAAACTGATCATTTCAGACAGAATGAAGGTCGAAAATAACAATATTTTTTGCAAAGGAACTATTACAATTATATTAACCATTAACCTAAAGGAACATATTAAAACAATCAGAAATTCCATGTCATGACCCCTTTAAACGTGGCTTAAGTGTGGCTTTTTGAGGCCTGTGTACTTGCTATCATGTTTAAACGAATGAACGAGTGTTCATGCACCTGTGGGAGCAGCTGTATGCTGTCTGCTGCTCTTGATGTCCAAGAAAATTGTGTAGGAATCATAAGCAAACAAGATCCCAGCCAGCAGACCAAACACCTGGAAGAGAAGGTGAGCTTTGTGATAAACAGCTCTGGCAGCATGATGATGCTAATAAATCAGGATGAGAGAATGGTAATGTCGTGACGCTCACCCCACCAGCGATGCGAGCCCCATCCCCAGCTCCACCGATCACACAGATGAGAGAGGTGATGAGATAAAGCGCAGCACCGATTGCAGCGCGGAACAGATCCTGAAGGGGCAAACAGAGAACTTGTGAAACACTCGCCACCGCGACGCTAGAGTGCACTGTAACGCAAGTGTGTGCGAGTTCATACTTACACTCCACAGCCAGTTCACCACCAGGAACTGTTTGTCCAGCCCCATCATGAAGATAATGAAGAAGATGATGGCAAAGACCATCTCGCAGATGGCGACCGCTGAATACCCTCCGTACATCGATGCGGCGTAACAGATGAGGATGATGAAACTGATGAGCTACAGAAAACACAAACAGAAAGCCGTTTAAAGACGTGAACATGGTTTTGATCAGGAAGTCAAGGTTTAGCTGGTTAGCATTAGTGGTTAGGCTCTTACACCATTCTGCAGACAAAACGCCTGTGTTTCTATGTCATAGTCACCATGAAGTGGAAGTAGTGGCAAATCTATATATAAGGCAAAAATGTATCAAATATAGGGCACGACTTGGGTCTTTCCATTAGCTATTGATTACATTTTGAGATTTACACTTCTGCAAAGGGATTTCAATTGTATTCAAGAAACACATTAACATTCTAATCTAATCTTGCTTTCCCTGGGAATCAAACCCATGGCCTTGGCGTTGCAAGCTGTTGCTGTTGAACTCGTGAATGCGAGCCTGTAGTCGATTCTGGAAGGGCAGTGTTTAAAGTGATAGTTCACCCAAAAATGACAGGTTTATCACTTTCTCTCCATCAAGTTGCTTGAAACCTGTATGAGTTTCTTTCTTCTGTTTAACACAAAAAAGAAAATATGGAGAATGTTGGTAATGAAGAAATAAATGTGCATATATCTAGCTTAGCATAAATTAGAAATTACTGATGGCTTTTATGACTAAGGAATTTAAGGGTTAAATGATGCATGAATGAATGAATAGCTTTAGGATGAACTCAAACTGCATATAGTATTAAGAGGAATGTGTGGGGGTCTTGGTGATTGAATAGATTGGGACAAGGGAGTCAACCACAAACAATGTATGTGTGCATTTAACATACCATATATGGGTATATCTGGTTTGTGTGTGTTGAGTGCCTTAGGGTGCCTTGCTGTATGTTAATCTATGTGTGCAGGAACAAAACAGGAATCAGCATTGGCGGAGATCACTACTGGAGCAACACCTATCAGTGCCATCTTTCAAGAATGGACAACCCACTTGTGTGTTAAAATGTATAAATATAAGGGTCAGGGAAAGGCGAGGTTGTCGCAGAGCACCTGGACAGGAGACTCGCATAGTTTTGTGTAATCAGGGAAAGCTGTGACCCAGAGCTCTGTATACTTTATACATATGATTTAATTGATGATTAAACAGTTAAACGAAAAGCCGTCTCTGCTCTCCTCATTAAAAGAACACGCGGACTTGAGGAATAGATGAAAAGTCCAACAGTAATCAATAAGTTGTTGGATTCCAATGACTTCCATATTAGGGAAAAAATAGAACATGTAATTGTTCTGGTTAACGACATCGTTTAAAATATCTTCTTTATGAGGAAAAAAAAATAAAATTGTTACAAGCATGAAACACATGCATGGATGAATTGTTCACAATAAGAATTCTATTATGTATATACAAAAATAGAAGGTGAACTATTTTTTTCATTTTGTTAAATGGAAAAAAAAGAAAAGAAATTAAATTGCATCTTCCAAATGCATTTTATACTGAAACTAATAATGAATAAAATTTAAAAAAGACCACAAATTAAATCAATTTTTCGACACATGGTAATATGATACATTATAAAACTTGAAATCATTACAAATCGCCTATATTAAACATGAAAATGCCACTAGACAGAAATAACCCACGGAGACTTAACGCCGCTAAATGTTTTGATGTCATGAAAACGTCATGAAACTAGTTATTAAACTAGAATAAAAGCTGAAAAAAACAATGCTAAAACTAAATTAACTGAAAACTAACTAATCTACACTGAATACTAAATAAAAACTAAATTAAAAATACAAAACCATACTGACCCTAATCCACTGACAACCATTTAAAAGTAGTTTTATATTAAATAAAATAAAATATTTTGATCTTTTTCCACATGCCTTCAGTGGAATTGATTTGCAATTTATTTAAAACTATCCATAACTCGTTTAGTTGTACTGTCTTAAAATCAATGTGTATGGTTGTTTTCCTCACTATTTTTCCAAATGTCTTGGTTTTTTAGTGTGGAAGTTTCCCCTCTCAAGTACGTCATCCATGTTTGCTGCCAAATCACCGAAGCTTTCTACAACTGTTCACTACCCATAATTCATCTGAAAGTACCATCTGCTCTCGGTGTCCGTTAACAGTGGAGGTCTGAATTTCTCACATCCCTTTAGAGTTTGTGAAGCTATTTGAACTTTGATTAGAAAAGCATGTGGTGAGGAATACGGGATGGCTGTAAACAGCACAATTCATGCAGAGCTCAGTTGAAGAGCTCCTTATATGGTCATAAACAAAGAACTATTATAAGAAAACTATTGGGAGTGCACAAACATTATGAACGTCTAATCAAAACTCAAACTCTGATGCGGCTATGTGCCATGGAACAAAAATATCCAAATAATCACTGCCAGCAAGGTTTGTTCCTGCTTTGGACATGAGTCAGACTGTACTGTATAATCATGACTCATGTTTGTTTTTAAACGACAGCGATAGAGGAGAAGAGGGTATACGCAGATTGACAAAACATTACTGACCTTAAGACATGCTTAAAATTTGAAATCTACAGACAAGCCAAACAAAACTTTAAGTCTTGGCTTAGAATAAAATCAGAAAGAGCTGATTTCCTGGAGGAAGACTAGAGTTCTTTTCTTCTTCTTTTCTATCCATTCAGTCGTATCCGACTCTTGGTGATCCGATGGATAAACTCCCTCCAATTGTCGCGGTCATTTAAGGCCTTCTTTAGGTCTTGGAGATTCATGTCGTGTCGTTCTTGACAGCATCCAACCACCTTGATCTTGGTCTTCCTCTTTTTCGTTTTCCTTCTATCATGCCAAGCATGATAGTTTTTTCCAAGGAGTCTTCTCTCCTCATTACGTAAGCTTCAGTTTAATCATAAATGCTTCCAGCGAAAGTTCTGGTTTGTTTTGGTTTAGAATTGATTGATTTGTTCTTCTGACGATCCAGGGAATTCGCAAAAGCCTCCACCAACACCAGAGTTCGAAGGAATCGATTTTCCGATGGTCATTTTTTTTGATTGTCCAACTTTCACATCCACACATCGCTACAGGAAAGACCATTGCCTTGATGATTCGTATCTTTGTTGTCAACGAGATGTCCTTGCCTTTCGTCACTTTGTCCAGGCTCACCATTGCTTTATTATTTCATTGCCGTATTTCAGGGCTGCAATTGCCATCTTGATTTACCTGCGATCCCAGGAAAATAAAATCTTTATTTTTAGAGCCACTCCAGGACTAAATTGAGGCTTAAATTAAACCTACGAAGACACTTGAATTACTTGGTCAGAATGATCAGCATCCTTGACAAATATGGCGGTTTTCTAGGATTTCTAGCAGATGAAAGCAGGTTTAGATCTATTTGATCCATGATGCCGTGAATCTGAACAAGAAGTGCAGGAGAAAAACAGGCCCTCAACATTAAAGATCAGCCCTTTATTTCATTGAACACAATCATCCCATCCTGAGTGTTTGATCATTTTTAGTTTTATCTGACTATTGAACCCGAGATGTAGTCGTGTCGGGCAACTCAATATTATTGTTTGAGAAAATTGAATTCCATGTTTTATAGGTAACCTCTGTCCAAATAATTGAGATCAATCAGATTAGCACAGTTGATTTTAGATGAATCGTTTATTTTAGTTCGGGACTGTCAGTAATCTGTACTTTCAAACTGTGTGTTTCAGAAATCCATTTTATACTCTAGATTAAGCCCTACTCCTGGTTTAATTTAAACCTTGTCTGGGGAACCAGACTTAAAATAATTTTTTTGAACAAAAATGTAATCAGACTTGATTTTTTGGGGGGGGAAATGTGTAGAAAATGTGAGTGTTTCAATCCTCACTGACATAATGTTATGAATGTCTGTGCCGTTTCTATGCAGTTGTTGAGATGAGTGGGTCTGAGAACGGCAGGGACGACTTTTTGAAGGCCGTAAGCTGGAAATGAGTAAGCACTTTAGCACTTTCAGTTCCATCATCCTGAAGTCAATGGGCATCTTTGAATGGTTTTAAACGCCTGAAATAAGGTCTGTGGTTAACTTTATTTGATGACACACATAACACCCCCCAGTGATTTAAAAAAAAAAAGCTTTTGCTTGTCTTGAAAGAGGCAGTTGCTGACAAGTGGCTAATGTCAGAGACATTAAACCTCATCATGACAAACACGTAAACTCATCTACTCATTAAACTGCTATTACAACCTGACAGACGACTCTAATTTTCAAAATGTAAGGGAAAATAAAGACTGAAAGAGTTGTTGGAAGCCGAATGGTGGTGATGCTGAAGTCATGTGACTGTGGTGTAGTTCGCTTATAGTCGACGTTTACTTCATTAGCTCTACCGATTCATGATTTACGCTTCAAAATTCATGAACGTTGAGTTCATTTGTGAAGGTTAGCGTGATGAACAAAATGAGAACGAACTGTAAACTTTAGAGACCTTTTTTTCTGCAATGATCCAAAAGCCAATGGAAAAACGTTACTGGGAACCTGGGTAATGCTAACTCAAGGGTTACAAAAACACACTTTATTCTGGTCGCCTGAAATGGCTCTGGTCATTTCTTCTAAATTTATTTTTATGAGTTATATTTAAATGTCCGATTGCCTACAAACGTATAAAATAAAAGTGGCCAAGTATGATAAGCAGTACTCTGAATTTGTCCTCTGCATTTAACCCATCCATGTTAGCGCACAGGCATGTTGGCGATTGGGGGTTAGGCATGTTGCTCAAGGGCACCTCAGCTGTTTCCTCCCAGTATTTAGAATCGAACCCCCAAACCTTCGGGTCACGACTTCTCTAATGTCGTGTCTCTGCCTTATGAAACAAAACAAAACTAATACTTATATTTCTATAATACTTGCATCAAGGACAGTTCCTCTTGAAGTGTTATGTTGCCATGCTTTGTCATGTTGCACTAATGACTTGCACACTTGCCACCGTGAAACACCTGTGCCTTGTGTTTGCAATGTGCAGCTGCCACAGTAACAACGGCCAAAACACACGCAAGCGTGAACATTAGGCCTACGTTCTCAAACAGGAAGATTCTCATAGTGTTATGAGGCCAGTTTCCTGTTTACCATCACTTGGGGAAACAACAAAGTTATGGTACCATGGCAATACCTAAGATGAAACATCAAATGGAAATTCCCCTACTTTCTTCTTTGCATGTTGCTGATCTTAATGTGAACTATTCATCCATGCGTGCTTTTTTTCTGTCTTCTTTTGACCTTGACATTTGAAATATCATAACTCAATCTTCCACTGAAACGACAGACTTCTCTCAATCTCTCCACTCGTTTAATCTGTTTAAGCCCCGCCCCTTTCTTACAATCAACTGTACGCTCGTATTCAGCCGATCTGCATCCATCCAGTTAAAAACCCACATTTTATTATTTTACAATAATCCGTTTCACTCAGATGTACAGCACAAAATGGAAGAAAAGATCTGTCACTACTTCTGTTTCAGTTGCATCGTCCTGAAGTCAGAGGGTTTATTGAATGGATATTTTGGTTCATTGCGACTTTAAAGTCACCCACCGATTTACTCTCATTAACTCATTCCTGGTATTGTTGCTGTTATACACATTCCTAGTAGTATTTTTCAATCATTTGTTTCTAAACATGTTATCAGATTCCCATATGCTGTAATGTTGGTTATACAAAAAACTAAACAAAAACCTCAATAAATGATGAAATTACTGTGAGGTCAGGCAACCATATTCTGGATTCTTCTCTCAAGCAGTTTTTCATGAGCAGGAATAAAGATCGTTAAAGCATATATATATATATATTCTGAAGTGGTTTATCTGAATTTTTAAAGAGGACAAATACACTAACATTCAAAAATTTGGGATCACTACGACTTTTTATAAGTTGATACTTTATCAGCAAAGATGCATTCAGTTGATCAAATGACAGTGAATATTTTATAACGATATAAAAGATTTATATTTCAAATAAATGCTGTACTCCAAACTTTCTGGTTAGCAAAGAATCCTGAAAAACAAGGTTTTCACTGAAGATTGAAAACCTCAGAAGTGATGAAATGAGGAAAAATTAAAGGAATCCTCTCAGTTTTTATTTTCATGTAAAATCATGTTCCAGTTACTCTGAACACTGACACACTTTTCAGGTTAAATAAACCTTACTTTCACTATTAAGAAAAAAAACAACCAACACAATTCCACAGCCATTTTGCTAAATGCAATAAAATCAATTTCCAGTTTTTCGGTCACAGTCTTGTCATATCTCTTCACACTTCCTGTTTCCTTGCGTGTGCTTCCTGTGTCATTTCCTTCACCTGTCGTGTCAATCACTCATCTCCTTAGTCTCGTCACCTGTTCCCAATCTCCTCTTGTATATAAACCCTCATGGTTCACCTTGTTTTTCCATTTGCTGAAAATGTTATGTTGAGTGTGGATGCTTGCAAAGTGTGCAGCTTTTGTTCATATTTAAAGTGTTTTTGGTTTTGTCTCAAAAAAGAGTGCTTTCTGTTGAACCTGCTGTCTCTGTCATCATCCTGCATCTTTGGTAACATTTTCACTGAACAATTTTTTTTTTTTTTATGTAGTATAGTATGTTTTGGTAGTATTTTTTTTCATAAGTTTAATTATTTTGTTTTTGATGCCTACGACTTTATAAAGATACTTGTTATTTAGTTAACAAGTTGATATTATGAAGTATACTTAAGTAATGTTCACGTGTCGTATACTGATATCAATGTAGTAGAAGAATATTTCTAAGTGAACCGTTTCAATACTACTTGGAACTAAATTGACTCACCTCATAGTGCATAAAAATACTTTATACTGCAAGTGTATTATAACAATAGCAAACTGAGGACACAACTAGTTTACAACTACGTTTATCATTCGTACTTCAACTACAGTACAAGTGAATGTAAAGAGATACTGATAGTTTTCTAATCCGATACTTTTTGAAAGTACACTTTACTTGGCCCCCATAAACCTAATTTAGTAGTTTTAAACTGCATGTCTTGGTCTACTTGTAAGTTTAAGTGAATATAAAATTATATTTGGTTTAATATTTATATATTGTTTTTGAACTATATGTTTGTATACAGTATTACTCTTTTTGGAGTGTGTTGCAGTCATCATAATAAAGATAAAACCTTTTACAAAATAGTTGTTCACTGGAAGTCTTTTCTTTGTACTTTTGTCTGATAAATAAAGGTTAAATATCAGTGTCGCGTTACAGAAAGATGCACTACACGAGTACGATCTGAAGACGGGCTTATTTATGTATATATGACCGGCGACTGTTGAGCGTGATCCGGTGAGTGACTGAGAAGGTGATCAGAGAGAGATGTTTGCTGATGCGGCGGTTAATGGCACGTCTTATCTGTTTGCAGAAGGTTGGGTTGGGAAGCTCGGGTAAAGACCAAAAGGCAGACGCGCTGGGATCACACTTGTAAGTGTCTCTCCGATAGACGAGGAGTCAAGGGGTGTGTGTGTGTGTGTGTGTGTGGTGCTGGCTTTGTAGAGAGGAGCTGATGATGATGACGATGGCACACATTCTTGTTTTCATTGCATTTTACAAAATATCCCAACCAATCATGGGTTCGATTCCCAGGGAAAGCAAGAACTGATTCGAATGTCAGTGTGTTTGGATAAACGCGTCTGCCAAATGCAGAAATAAAAAAGTAAAACCCCTCTCAGATCATTTCAAATTTAAATGTGACGTGACAAAGTTGTGATATCAAATGGAGTTGTTTACTTATCTTTTTTAATTAGTCTTCCCATTAGCGCAATTATTTTTTCATTCAGACTGAATGCGGAACACAAACAAATAAAGAGGAGAAATTTGTCATGGGAACAGAGCGATATCCAGTTATAACACAATGGAGATTATTCTGCGACTAACCGACTAATACAATTCTGGTCGACTAACGTTTAGCCCCTCTCGTTACATCACTGATGATGTTACTTGAATTTATATTTGTAATACATCTCATATTTGACACTATTGTGCTTTAAAGTCACAATTAAGTCACTTAATTTAAATATCACAATTATTTTTACACAATGGAACAGTGCTTATTATATGCAATTGATCCGAGTACTTTATAAGTGTTTTAAAATTCATGTGCCAAGTGTAAGGTTGAGAAAAATCAAAGATATCTGAAAACGAAGAAAGCTGTTTCAACCCCCTCCTTCTGACCACAATGGCCATGTGGAATTCCTGAAGACAAAGGCCACGTCCACACGAGAACGGTGCATTCCCTAACCGCTCTTTTTTTTCCTTCGTTATAAAAAAAAATGCCGTAAACACGGCATCGGTGCAAGAAATCTCAGCGTCCACACGAGAACACTGAAACCGACTGAGAACGGTGTAGTATAAATGCCAGACTAGTATGTGGCGCTGTAATTCTGCCACAGATACACACTATACACGGAGAAGAAGAGTTTGAGCATGCGCACAACCTTGCGCGCTGAATGCGCTGAATATTTGCAGACGTGCACTGCTGCAAGATGACACGGAGTGATTGCCCTGTTGCATTGTAATTATTGATTTTATATTGTTTACCCTGCTCTATATGTTTTGCGCACTGCTGCACTTTATACCTGTTTTTTCAGGTTATTTTTAATTGTTCTATTTTCCAATAAAAAACAGTTCTTGAATTTTTGCTCTCATTTATTTTCACTTGACATATTCAATACAACACTTTCAAAATAAACATTAGTACATTTTCAAAAAGGTAAATACTGTAAAAAAAACAGAACAAAACTTGATGGCCAGCATTTTTAATGGTCAAGGTACTTTGTGAGTACTCTCCTCACTCTCTTTCCCTCTCCCTCGTTACAGTCTGTGAAGCCTTTTCAGTGCAGCATATCTGGCTTTGAGACGACCAAAAGCACTCATGTCCACAATCTGTTTTTTCAGAGGAGGGATCTGGCCAGTCTTAAAGTACAGGTTGAGCTTTGATTTAGCAAAAACCCGTGCATCGTGTACACTCCCGGGCCACTTTATCACAACATCCATAAATCTGTACTTATAATCACAGACCGCCTGTACATTGATAGAATGTTTGCCTTTCCTGTTGATGTAGTCCAGTGGTCCCCAACACCCGGTCCGTGGATGAAATGGTACCGGGCGGATCGAATTTGCGGACCGGTCCGTGAGCTGCTACAAGCGGCTGTGACGCTGCTGCTTTAGCAACGAGGAAGTGTGTTTAATCTCGCGCGGACTCGCTCAACAAACTGGAGCCGCCACCGGTCCGCGGCAAAATTTTCACGCGTTTACCGGTCCGTGGCACAAAAAAGGTTGGGGACCACTGATGTAGTCCATCGAGTTGGCAGACAGCTGCTTGATTTCCGCTCCCAAACACTGTGGCATGCCATGATCACAATGGAAACGCAAAACCAGATCCGTAAAAGGCAACTTTATGTACTTTTAGCCGTCCTGCAGCACGAGCACAATCATGTAGTCCGCCATTACTGTTGTTGCTGTTACGTGTGACGCAGCCGACACGTGATGTGATGACATCATCGTTCTCACAAAAGATGCGGATTGGCCGTCCACACGAGAACGCAAGGGTGTCGTTCTCAGATCTTTCCACTTTAGAACCCGTTCTCCAAAGAGAGCGGATTCAGTCACCCAGAACGCCGGATCCGTGTGGACGCAACGCCAATCCGATACGAAATGTATGCGGTTACAGTGATTCGCGTTCCCGTGTGGACGGGCTGAAAGAGATGTTGACGGTGATCGAGACCTGTAGGACGAGGTGTGTGGACATCAGGGTCTCACCGTCACACCTTCAGTACAGTGGGGGAAGCCGTCAGCTTCTGATTGGTCGCTTTGAATGCCTCACATTTTAGGTTTCAGTCACATAAAAGAAGACTGAACAGTTGCTTTGTCTCTTCTTTTCTTGGCTCTTGTTTTCCCTGAGGCCTCCTCTTTTCTTTGTCTCTCTCTGGTAACATATATGCATGTACAGTGTATATATGATATGTTTTTATCATCTCATTCATCTATTTTGTAACTATTTTAAGTGCTACCATAACCAGATATCGACATTAAACCCTTTAATTTACAAATGATCTGCTAACTTGTTTTGATTTGATATAGACTTTAATGTGCTTCCTATTGCAAGACAATATCATTACACTATAGCAACGCTCTCCCAGATATTGTAACTGCTTATTTCCGTCATTGGTGAGTGGCAGGGGGTGGTAAATAGACCAGAAATGTAGGCAAACCACCCTTACACCCGTAACCTATCCTCCGCTTCACAACGATGTTCTGGGGCATGACATGAACTCGGATGTGATGCTGCTGGTTGACCCTTACTGGTCTAATTTTATACACAAAGGAGAACACAACTACCAGTGCTTTCACATACTGCATATCAGAGCCAGTCAAACGTGCAGCCAGACTGAGGTTGAGTCTGACTTCACACTACCCAGAACACCACGCAAACTCTTTTTTAGCACACTTTTCATTTGCAGCTAAGCTCAAAACACCAGAGAAAGCGCAGAAAAGGGCCTTTTTCCATCATGGTAGCCAGTTGAAAACAGACATAAGCTTATCTCTCTCTGCCTTTGAAATGAAGCCAGCATGGGTCACGTAAATCTCTCACTGCCGGCAGAATGACTGCCGTTTGGCTTCAACAAACGAACCTAGTTTGACAAGCGTGTAACAATGCATTCACAGTTCTTCACACGGGTGTGCCCATGTATATTCATTTTAATTAATGTACAATCATTATCTGTCATTAATCCGGGGTTTATTTCCTGCACAACAATGTTTTACTACCATAGTACAGTAATGCCTTGAGATACGAGCGTCTCTATACGAGTATTCCAGGATACGAGCAAGCCTTCGGGCAGATTTTTGCTTCTAGATACGGGTAAATATTCAAGATACGAGCACACGTACTGACACCGATGCCGACACATGTTCACTTCACGTGTTCGCTGACTTCTGTACGCATCGCCCGCGAGCAGCTGATTTTCTCTCTATTTTGTGCATTATTCTTCATAATAGCGATGATTTCTAAGTGTCACAGTCATGTTGTGTCTTTGTCACTTCTTGTTCACTTCCGGGACTTTCTAGATCCAGCCACACCTGTCTTGTGTTAATCATCTTGTTAGTGTCTCCAGATGTGTCCCTTATCCTGTCTATTTAAACCCTCATGTTCTCCCAAGTCTTTGTCTCTTGTTGACGTTCCTATGTGGAAGTTATCTGTGTGTGGATGCCGGTCTCTAGTGTTCCTAGTTTCTGTGTTTTGCACTCTTAAGTGCCGTTTTCTGTTCTCGATTTTGAATAAAAGTACTTTCAGTTTGGATTTCCACGTGTCCCTTGCCTGTCTCCGCATTGCACACCGCACTCCCGTGTGACACAAAGAAAGTGAGTGGTAAGGATGGCAGTGAGAAGAAGAAACGCATGATGACCATGAAAATGAAGCATGAAATTGTGGATAAATATGAGCGCGGTGCCGCGTGATTATATCGAAGTTATGTTTGAATAAATGATGAGATGGAGAGGCTTCTGTTGTTGTGGATAAAGGAGAAGCAGATCTCCCTTGATAGATATTTCGTTAAAAGCTCTGGGCCAAGTGAAAGTGAGGGTAGTCAGGTGAAAAAAGGGAAGAAAAGTGATCAAAAGTAAAGAATACAAATTGAAAAAAATCAAAACAATAATATAAAATAGAAAAGTTTTTAAAAAAAATAAGAAAACTAAGTTATGCTTAAAACAGTTATGCTTATTTCCTGCTATTCAAGAAAATTGTGTGTGTGTGTGTGTGTGTGTGTGTGTGTGTGTGTGTGTGTGTGTGTGTGTGTGTGTGTGTGTGTGTGTGTGTGTGTGTCTATACCAATAAAAAGCATTTTTTTCCCATTGTTACGGATCTGGAACGGATTAATTTGTTTTCTATTATTTCTTATGGGAAAACATGATTCTAGATACGAGCAATTTGAGTTACGAGCTCGTCCTGGAACGGATTATGCTCGTATCTCGAGGTATTACTGTACAATGAATCGTTGAAGAACTTAACTTTAATCTTATGCTGTAATTTTAATCTTTCCTGCGTCTCAAACAGTAGAGCGTGACACTTGCAACGTCAAGGTCACGGGTTCGAGTCCCATGGAAACCAAGAACTGATAGAACGTCAATGCGTTTCTTGAATGCAATGCAAGTTGCTTTGGGTAAAAACATCTGGCAAATGCATGAAAAGTTTTTCCAGAGCACAACAATGTAATCTACTTCACTGAACTACAGCAGCCGAACTTTCCGCCGGGCTCAAGCCTGTGGGTGGAGTGGGCAGGATGATGTCATCAGGCACCCCTCCTTCGGGCACATATGTATCAGAGCTTTATGAGTTGCGGGGACTGGCACACACTGCCTCTATGAGCCTCACAAGCAGACTGAACTCCAGCCAGCGCACAATGAAGCTCTATTCCACGACGCAGCGCTGGCCCTTTAAGAACACCCACTCCTGAGGGCTCTGAGCTCAACAGGGTCACGAGGGCGAACGGATAAATAAGGAAACACCAGAAATACCAAAATACCAAAAAGCACATCCACGGAAAAACAATAACTGTAACTCAGCATGTTAAAACAAAACACAGGCGAAGTATTCAAACCACTTTGCATTGTGTATATGAAGCACATTCAACACCCAAACGCTAATCGTTTGGCAAAGACGCACTTAGTGATGGCAAGGCGCCCACAGCTTGTTCACGTCACACGAGAGCACACATTCTTGCATGCGTTCACATTTGCTTCAAAACAGCTAAATATAATGGAGCCGTACAGTCCATCACTCATCCAGGTCTCAGGAAAAGCTTCTTACGGGAAGACACGAGGCGTGTCGCTTCACTTCGCCGTGACTCTACATGTTTAGTTGTGGGTGTGTCTGCATGACAGAACTGAACTCTTGAAAATGAGTGTATCGTGACCAATGTCCACGACCAGCAATTAGTTATGTAACGTGCTATTATTGCTCCTCGCACCACAGTGTTCTTCCGTCATCTCATCGTCTGATCGGGGAAAAGCAACAGATTCAGATGGTTTTGATAAGCACACAACTAGAGGAGATTCATTCACACAATGACAGATGGTTTTTCATTCAGGCCTTTGTTACTGTTTAAGCAAAGTCCCTCTCAAAACCCAAACCAGTTATTAATAGTGCTGATGAATGAGAGAGCTCAGCCGTCTCAAACTTCACACTGACACACTAGTGTGTGTCTTTGGAGGAGGAACGCATGTGTGTGATGGCGTGAGGTCAGAGTTCAGCAGCTTTCACTCGTCTCAGAGTCCTGTGACCGTTTTATCTTGTGTCAGTCCTCAGAAAGGAGAAGTTGAGGAGGATATGAAGATATAAAGACACTGGAACAAAATTCATAAGGGCTGTATCATAACAGACTATCGGTCTATTCCTCTCATCTGTTATTCTTTCTGTGCAAACTGTTTTTCACTGGCTTTTGAAGCATTACATTTGTCTCGGAGTGTTTGGGAATGAAATGAACGAGTAATAAACGGGCTGAACTAATCTTAAAGCCGGTAGAGGAACAATCGCCTTTTTGCCCGTATATCTCACATATTCTAGTAATAATAATTAGGTACCATTTGAAAGCTTAAACTCTCAAAATTCACTCTATGAAAAATATTTTGAAATTGGATATTGCGTTACCATGGAAACAGCACTTCAAAACCTTTTGGCTGGCTCGATTTGTTTTACATCAACTTTAAATTAGAAAGAAAGCACAAATCATTTTATAAAGTATAACTCTACACAAAGTGGTTCTGAGCACATGTGTTCGGGGTGAATGACCTGCTGCATTTACACCCATGCGTTATCTTTCACACTGTTCGTGTGTCACTGGATAAAACAGCTCGAGTGTTTGGGGGATAAATATGACACTTTCTTCACAGCTTTTTTTTTAGCCTTCACAGTGGAAAGTTGTGGTTTGTGCTCAAAAGTTAAGAGACTATTCATTTAAACAGTATTAGAGCATGTTCTGTTTGATGCCTCATTTTAAACAGTTCACATATGACTGAGTCTGATTATAAACTAGAGTTTACATTCACATTCATGCATTAATTAGACGCTTTTATCCATTGCACTCAAGATAAACACTGACTTTTTAATCAGTTCTTGCTTTCCCTGGGAATCGAACCCATGGCCGTGGCGTTGCAAGCGTCACTCTCTACTGTTTGAGAGACACGAAATAGTTTATTCCTGTAACGTGTTTCAAAACAGGTAATTCCACTTATGTTTGGGGTCTCAGAAATAGAAACAAATGCAATAAAATTCATACTCGTCTCTCCAAATAAAAATAAAACTCTGACTCAAGTGTGTGAATCCACAGGTGAGTTATTCCTACTCGTAAAGTGGGAGCGTCTCCATGGCAACAGTTCATTTCTGGCATTCCAGCGCTTCGTTGATCACACTTTCGATTAAGCACTTAATAGCGAAAGTAAAGAGAAATGTCAATAACTTACTATTTCAGCCGTGAGGATCGTGCCTTTCCGTGTGCGCACGTAATTCTTCATTTTCTCCAAACATCCTCCGAAAGGACTGCCCTCGGTCTCTGCCATCGCGTCTCTCAGGCGCTCACACGCACGAGTGTGCACGAGATCAACAGCGGCTCTGGACGTGATCGGCGAGCTTGTGGACGCGCTGCGCGTGCCCGCCTCGGTCTACGAGCGCGCGGGGCGTTGGCTGGGGCTGTGGTGTAATAGTAGCCCTCTTGAGGGTAAATCACTGGGAAGGAGGGGAAGCCCCACACAGGGAGGGGTTTATACACTAAGCAGCTCCCTACAGCACAGCAGCTCAAGTGCCGAAGAAGTCCAGCCCAGCCCAGCTTTCTGTCAAACACGGCTTTCATTGTATTATAGCCTTCTTATACACTACTAGACTAAAGTTGGCTTATCTTAGGTTTATGGCATTTTGTTCCACAAGGAAAATAGAAAACAATAAAAATCAAGTAAATAATTTTTTTTAAAGGAAAGAAAACAAAAGTGACCCGAAACAACTTTGCAACACAAGATGGGGATTGTTTAAAAACATTTTTCGTACTAAACATACAATGGTTATTATTATTGGATATGGTTAGGGTCCTTTTTTATTTTTACATGTAAATTGATATATTTGGTCTCAGTATTAATGTCAAGAAATAAGTAATTATAATATTTTGAAATATAAAAATAAAATCCAAAAATATGTTTTTCTTGTTTGCTTTCTGATATTAATTTCATGACAGTATTCTTTATAATCATTTCTTACTGTTTCTTTCGAGTTTTTGTCGTTGTTGTAATTCCCCTAGTAAAACAACAACAAAAAACTGTAATACAAAGTTTTTAAATGCAAATGTAAAAATCAGCATTTTTTGGTAAAACAAATGTGATTTTTCTTTCCTATTATATCATTGAGAATTAGGAAAGAAATTTAAATTCATAGAAGTTATGAAAAAAGAATAAAATAAATAAAGAATAATAATTATGCACATTATATATATATATATATATATAAATTCTTATTTATAAATGTTTATTTTTTATTTATTTTTTGCTGTGAAATATGACTGAGACATTGAGATTCTACTATATACGATCTATATCAAAGCATGGTATTACCATTTGATACCATCATTGTACCACGGTACAGCCACGATACTTACATGTAGTCTATAGTTATTTTTGTAATACTTTTTCCTCTCCTTCATTTCCTTTTGATTTCTTTAAAGTTTCAGAGCAGAAGGAGGAGTTGTTGAGAGCTGTGACAAATGGGTTTTAATGAGGAAATAAACAGTAAATGCTTCACATCTGGAATGTGTTTCTCCCTCGTGATTAACAGGGAGTAACAGAGAGAGAGAGAGAGAAAGAGAGGGAATGGAAACTATAGTTCTTAGGTAACAATCTGACTTTAAGTGAGACTGGAAATCTTCTGTGCCGCTTTATCCAGCTCTCCCTCGCAGATCTTCCTGTGGGCAGACACACACAGAGGGCCTTGTTTTGGCATCACAAGTGAGTGATCATAACAAATGTGCGGCCTCATGGGGGGGGTCTGGGGGAGAGCAGGCAACAGCGGGAAACCACACGTTTCTGGCTTGAGGCCTATTTCAGAAAGGATCAAATAAAACAAACCTGCATTGCAAATATGAGCGGAAACCATCAAGAATGGAGAATAACTGTTATGCTGTAACACTTGTAACATTCATGCCACCTATTATACACTAACCTAAACATCAAATAATAATAAAGCTGATAATAAAATTTTCATGAGCTGCATTGTTTTATCATTTTTCCTGCATGTTCTTATAGTGTTAGTATGATTTTTACATCAAGAATAGTCACAATTCAGAAATAAAAATACAATTTCCTGCCTTGGTTTTAAAAGTAGGAATGAAGCAAGTTTACATTATTCAGTAAATGATTTCCACTTTAATAAAAATAAATAAATAAATAAAAATTATATATATATATATATCTCAAACTTGATTAATGTAACCATATTAAAGAATAAAAGATGTTTGTTGTAGCTTTTGGATCAAGAGCGCTTCCATCTTGCAGTCACAGGGTTTGTTGTTTCCTGAGATCTAAAGAAACACACAATTTATTAGATATTCATTTATTTATTAGATTTTGGTTACAGTATATTTTTGAACATAGATGATGTACTAATACTGATGTAATATAATGTTATTTACATGTTAAACAGGATGTAAACAAACAACTCTAAGCACAATATCGTTTATGGATATAAGATATGGTTTATCTTCTGGTTAAGTCGAACCTTTCAGTCATATTTGCTTTAGCCAAATACAAATCAGGAAGTTTCCCAACCAGAAGCCCAGGATAAACAGTCAGGTACGTCACATGCTGCGCGCCCGCTCTCTTGAATTTAGATCAGGCAATGAGAACAAGTACAAAGCTGCGAAGTATGGACTGAGAAAAGCCATCGCAGCGGCCAAGAGGCAGTACAGAGAGAAGCTGGACAGAGAGAAGCTGGACAGCTTCTGTTCTACCGCTGATTCGGGGAGGATGTGGCGAGGCCACAGAATACAGGACCACCGTCAGCAACACCACCTCAACACACAGCCTGCTGGACGAATTCAACACATTCTACACCCGCTCTGAGGCCCCCAGCTACACTCACACACACCTCGACCACCCAACCCCCCTCCCCTCCACCAACCGTCACATCAACACAGGTACACAAAGCCCTGAGGAAGATCAACCCCCGCAAAGCAGCAGGACCAGACAACATTCCTGGGCGGGCCCTCAGAGCATGTGCCAACGAGCTAGCTGATGTTCTCACCTCCATCTTCAACCTCTCCCTCAGCCAGCGCACCGTACCAATGCTTTAAGACAATGACCATCGTCCCCCTGCCCAAGAAGAGCCCACCCACCTGCCTGAATGACTACAGGCCAGTGGCACTCACTCCAATCATCGTGAAGTGTTTCGAGAGAGTGGTGCTGGCCCACATTGAGAGCAGAAACACCATTGACCCCCTGCAGTATGCCTACCGGCCCAACAGACCCACCTCGGATGCCATCACTGCTGCAGTCCACTATTCCCTCTCTCATCTGGAAAATAAGGACTCATACCTTAGGATACTCTTCATAGACTACAGCTCTGCCTTCAACACGGTCATCCCCCACAATCTCACCCACAAACTGTCCACACTTGGTCTGTACCCCACCTAGAATTCCTGACTAGAATTCCTCAGTCTGTCAGGATTGGTAATCGGACTTCGGCCAGCATCATCACAAACATTGGCACTCCACAGGCCCTCCCACAAGGACAACGTTATCCTGAAGTTCGCGGACGACACCGCAGTGATAGGACGCATCGCTGGCGGTGACGAGGCAGGCTACAGGAGGGAGGGGGCCAGTCTGGTGTCAATGTGGGAAGACAACAACCTCACCCTCAACATGGACAAGACAAGGGAGATGATTGTGGACACAATACATGGTCCAGATCCAGGACTTTGACACGCTGGGCATCGGCGAACACCATCCACAGTCACACCAGGAAGTGCTTCTGAGCCGCTCTTCAGCCCAAACCAGCGGCTTCAAAACTTCTTCCATCCACAGTCACACCAGGTTCTGCTCGTCCCCTCGCCGTATCGACTCACACGCATGAGCAACTGTTCTTATTATGGGCTCAACAGTGCTTTCAAGTTCATCTTCCTCATCTTGTGCTTTCATCGTGAATAACAGTGCAAACACAATGTAAGCTTTATGATGCTTTATAGGGAGCTTTATAATTCAGTCAGTGATAAACTCGCGCTGTTTGATTGACAGCTTCAACAAATGAAGGGAGTATTCTTTGATCGCTTTCTGTATATGATATATAAACAGTTTAAATAACAGATTATTTTCAGAATACGTACTAAGAGAAACAATGTGAAGTTGATGGTCATTGATTTGATTCGGTGACACACAGACAAAACGCATCTGACTGTACATGAATCATTACATATCAGAAATCCCTGGTCACAGATCAGGCATTAGAACTAATACTTACATGTTGAGTCCATATCGGAAAACTGTGTTTGCGAAGACTGCGCCGAAATTGTGACTGATTTACCAAAAAATCCACAGTGAAATGTAGCAAATACAAGGAAATAATGCTCAACTGAGACATTCACTTTGTTGAAAATGAATAACCACGTTTCAAGCATTAGGATCCTTTGGAAGGTGGTGTTATTTTTAATTCTGTGATGAAGTAGGTGTTGATTTTCTTCGGCAGAGACCGTCTTTAGCGGCTCTATTACATCATAGACAGGCACATTACACACCGAGTTGTTCTCTGGGTTTGGCTATTATTCATTATATTATTCATTATTATTATTATTCATGACAACTTTATTAAAAAATAAGTATTTTATGTTCTCCATGGCAGCATATATTTGATAAAATACAGTAAAACAGTTATATTGTGAAAAATTATTACAATTTAACATATTTTAATATATTGTGATTAGACTACCAGTACTTTAGCATAGCACTTTAAGGATTCTGATGGTGAGAAATTATTTAATAACACAATGCACTGCACTTTCATTTTAATACTATTTTGATTTTGTTGTCTCTTTTATATAAAGTAATTTTGCATATTTTTATGCCGTCCACAGGATATGGCAGATTTACATTTAACGGCTTTTGAGCTAAATAAATAAATAATACATTTTGAACCTGAACTACAGCAATACATTGAGATGCGAGTATAATCCGTTCCAGGACGAGCTCATAACTCGAATTGCTCGTATCTCAAATAATTTCCCCCGTAAGAAATAACAGAATGTTTTTTTTATCCATTCCAGCCCTCCAAAAAACTCCCTTATTAGTGCTAATAACAATAGAAAAAATATGTTTTTAATTGCTAGATAGACATACACACGGAAAAAAAATTATAGTATACAAGGATTCCTGTTATATAAAATAAAATGTGGTTTTAATTATGAGTTCTTGCCTTCCAGACAGAAGATACAGTAGCGGCTAATGGAGGCATGTGCGGAGGAGGAGGAGGAGGAGGAGGAGGAGGAGGAGGAGGAGGAGGAGGAGGAGGAGGAGGAGGAGGAGGAGGAGGGATAACATAGATAACACAAACACAATACGGAAGTGTAGTGTCTCTTCTCGTATAGTGTATTGGATAAACTACACACACAATAATGTGCCTCAGAAGCTCATATTGATTATTATTGAACACTCATAACTCGTGCTGCTCCCAGCTTAATACTGGTGAATCACTTGTTGCCCCCGGTAACCCCCGCTGTAAAACCAAGCTGCCTCTAGTGGAGATCATGTGCAATTACCCATAAATGTATATAACACACACCACACGAAGACTTGCGGGAGATGCCTATGGAAATCGACAAACACGTGAAGTGAGTGAGGCGCTTGGGCTCCGAGTGCTGGAACACCTACCATCGGCGTCTGTAAGCGTGCTCAAATCTCAAATCTTTACTCGAATTTCAAAGTAAAAAATTGCTCGAAGGCTTGCTCGTATCTCGGAATACTCGTATGTCAGGACACTCGTATCTCAAGGTAAGTATCTTATTACTGTATTTATAAAGTGTCGTTTATTCCTGTGATCAAAGCTGTATTTTCAGCATCATTACTCCAGTCTTCAGTGACACATGATCCTTGATCTGATGCTAAAGAAACATTTCTTATTAATATCAGAGTAGAAAGCATTTGTGCTACTTCATATTTTTGTGGAAGCCATAATACATTTTCTTTGATGAATAGAAAAAAAACATTTATTTGAAATAAAAATCTTTTGTAACATTACAAATGTCTTACCTGTAATTTATTTTTAATTTGTTCTAGCTGAATAAAAGCATTAATTTAGATTCAATCTTACTGTCTGTACTGTAATTTAAAAGAAAAGCACGATAACTGCAGTTTCTAATATATCATTTATTTTATTTTGCATATTGTTTTTGTTTTGTTTTTAGTTTCATCAGTCAAATTTCCTTTAGGGTCACATAACTGATTAAATGTCTCCCTCTTCTGGTCGTAAAAGACATCAACCACGTCTGTTGTAAGATAATGGAAATTAAACAGAATGATGCATCTTACATTCCAACCCTCAATCTAAAATTGGCAGTTTACCGAAAAATCCAGTTGACAGCAGCCTTTGACTTCCATGCTATTTATTTTCCTACTGTGGAAATCAATGTCTACCATCAACTGTCTGTGACAAACATCCTTCAAGTATCTTCTTTTGCGTTCAACAGAAGAAAGAAACTCATAAAGGTTTGGAGCAACTTCATGATGAGTAAATGATGACAAAATATAGATTTTTAAGATAATGAATTTAAACAAGACTTTTGTGTCACTTCTCTCTGACTCCACAGTGAAATGACAATGGCTCTATATACGGAAATGTCTTTCAACATGTAAAACATTAGAAGTCATAGAAGTAAGCAGTACTAAAAACAATCACACTGGCGCATTAAAGTCATCACTCGTCATTCTCTAACAATGTTTTATTTTGCATTATCAGACGATATAATGAGGAAGAGAAAGAAAGCAATATGGGCCTTCATGTAAAGGCAGAGAGACAAAAACAGCATAAAAACAGATATCAGTGTGAACAAAAAGCCAAAACACATGGAAATGAAATTTCAGAAGGAATATAAAGGGGTCGTTCACACTTGTGTCTGAGTAAGAGCATCACAGCACTAGAAAAACAATCGAGTACTGAAGCACCAATGACCACCTTTTGTAAGTGTTTTTACAGCACCATGAATATATTTGTGCTTTAGCTTATAAAGGTTTAGACATACAACCAAAACGGAAATAAATCTTGTGTATGTGCATAATTTGTTCACATTTTGCTAAATAGTGGCCTGAACTTCCTGCGTCGCTTTGTGCTTTTCTGCTCCTCGGCTTCTCTCCCTCCCAGTTTGATCTAAGACTACTGACTTCTAGTAGTGATTGACACAAAACTTTTCTACTATTTAATCTTTGTGTTCTCATGAACCTTCAAAGAATGTTTCACACAAATAAAAAAGAAAACACATTCAGTAGGAGTTTGAGGTCGGGTTGAATGATGGAGGAGGGGAAGTGGTAAGATAGGATAGGGAAAATAAAAACAAATGTGGAAACTACAAGTGGAATCACAAAAAAGCAACAATAAGTTAAATTCACAATACAGTATATCTAATTAAATATGGTTCGTATTTACACCACAGACAAACACATTCAGTTGAATATTACTACAATTCATATAATTCATTCAAACGGCTCGCCGTACATAACATATACATCATAGGTTTCATTCATTTTTTTGTTTTGGTAGGATATTCAAGTTTTTCCTCATCATAATAGGATGGATAATCTCCCGCTGGATTCGCTGGAACAATTCCTCCTTCCCATTTGTTTCCTCTTGGATATGATGTTAATATCAACCGTGATTAGATTATTTTAATGTGTTTTAATACCACCCACCCCCTTCCCTTTAAACCAACTGAAGACAGTAGGAACATCTAGTAGTTTCCATGCTGGCTGATCACACGACGTCCGCTTGCTGTGATCTGGAAGGATGACACAATTAAATGTTAACCATTTTTATCAACAATAATGCAAAAATGTAACATTTATGTATGTAACAACATAATACAAATATCACAACCATAAATAAAAAACTATTTACATACTATATTTTTGTGTACAATACAAGTGTTACAAGTGTACATAAACATAAATATACACTACCTTTTACGCATTTTTTTTAAATACTTAAAGATTTTATTCACCAAGGATAATTAAACTGATCAAAAGTGACTGTACAAAAAAAAAATTAACTACATTTTCAATTAAATGCTCTTTTTTTAAAGTGTCAAAAAAGTATGATTTCCAACTGTTTTCAACATTGATAATAATTAGAATGTTTCTTGATTATCAAATCATCATTGAACGATTAGTGAAGGATCATGTAACACTGAAGGCTGGAGAAATCTTTGGCACAGACTACACTAACATATATTCAAATTGAAAATGGTTGTTTACAACTGTAATGATCCTTTACTGTTTCACTTTGATCAAATAAATTGGATTTCTTTGTTTCTTAAATCAAATAAATGCAATATTGGTAAGCCTAGACTTCTTTCAAAAACGTAAAAAAATCTTACTGACTCAACTTTAAATGGTACTGTATAATGCCAAAAATTTAAATATGACCCCTGTAAAATGCTGATTGTAAAGTTGTTGATTGTTGAGTGTTTTTGTCGGTTTTGATTCTGGTTTTCCCCATGTGCTTTTCATCTTAGTCACCTGTGTCCTGTAGCTGCGTCACATTTCTTTGATTGATTCCTGTGTATTTAAGTTCTGTGTTCAGTTCTTAGTCCGTTCTTGTTTGTCACATCATGTTAAAGTCAAGGTAAATGTTTGTGAAAGGGTGCATTGTTTCCTGAGATGTTGTCGTCGTCGGCATCGTCTGGGGAACATGAGGGCCAGTCAATAGCATCAATTCCTTCGTCATCTAAAAGCTGCCTTCACACTCTAGCAACATGAGTTAGGGGCCCCAATTTGAATTCTGGTGTTCTGTGGCAAATGCCAACCGAGCTGCCGGTGCTGATCTGTGAGCACAGGATCCACTAGAGGACGTCAGATGCTCATGAAGTCTGTTTCTGACAGTTTGGTCAGAAACATGCACACCAGTTTCTGCTGGAGGTCATTAGAGGAGCTCTGGTAGCTCCTCCTGTTCCTCCTCACACAAAGGAGCGGATCCCAGTCCTGCTGCTGGTTGCTTCCCTTCTATGTCCCTGTCCATCTCGTCTAATGGTCTAATGGCTCCTGAATCTGTGCTGGGAGAAACATCAATCCTCCTTTTGACGGCATGTATGGATGATCATCCTGGAGGAGCAGGACTGCCTGTTCAACCTGATTGGGTTGCATGAACTGCCTCATACAATGACAAGGACCCTAACAAAACACAAAACTAAAGACAAATCAGGAGAGAACAATTGTCAATGGCCACTGCCTACAAAATTATTCCCTTTTTATGGGTTTTCTCGCTGTTGCCTCTCCAGTGTATCTATTGTCACTTTCATTTGCACCAAAACTGTTGAAACTGATTCACAGTCACTTATGCTTCGTAAATGGACAGATTGATATCCCTGAAGTTTAACTGACTTGGTGTTATACTGTGAGTAATGTTCCCTTTGTTTTTGAGCAGTGTGTGTATGTATGTGGTAAAAATGTATACCAATACGTTGCCTGTGTTCCCTTTCAAAATAAAATGTGACACTATGGGGGACGCATTATTGTGACTGGTGTCTGAAGCACCAATAATCGTTTCCATGATGTCATAAAAAGGGCACTTGTAATACACATCATCGATCTTTTTTGTCTTCAGGAGCCACTTGATCGCATGTGCGTGTAAAATAACACTGTCGGAGCGTGTTCGAATCCTGAGGGAACTGGAGACACTCATGTGATGAGTAATGAATTTCTGTGGTAAGAAGCTCTGTTCTTTGATTCTCTCCTGAGGATTTGCATGTGGCTCTCGAGGGAGTTGGAGGCACACATGGCCATGCATTTACAGTGGGAGCACCACTCTCTCCCCAAAGGGGGTAACACAGCCAAGTCTTCACACCGGAGGACTCTAGCCCACCCTCTGATGTTGATTGACATCTGATGATCTCAGCTTGCGATGCACTAGAGGAGTGAGGGGATCATGAAGATTGGCTTGGTAGGAGATTGGCTTTGCTCCCACTTTAATCTTCAGGTCACCCTATTTGCTGAGCAGAGGAACTAGAACTACATCTTCTGAGGTATTGGAGTCTCAACCGCAGCACCGAGATGGTCATCATCCTGCAGTGGATACACGACTCATCCACAAACACCCCCTCACAATGCTTTAAGCCCAGACGGGGCCAGGAAAGGACCACATCCAAAACATGGGTGGAAAAGATTTTTAAAAAGACCCAGTGTCACACCTGTGTTTCTCTTTACGGGAAGTTCTCTATTCAGTGCTGAAGCACACATGGGTTTCAGCAGAGCTTACAGGACTGTGCCTGCAGTGTGCAAAAAATGCTCTACTAGAAAGCAAGACGTAAAATCGCAACCAACACTTCCCTGACTCGTGAGCACACTCATTAATGATTATTCAACGTGCTTTTCCTTATATATCCTCTACGCGGGGCAGAGTGTACAAAGCAAATCTCCCACACCAATGTGCATGGCTCGTTTAGTCACACTCGAAGATGCTTAAAGTCTCAGGCAAGATCCCAATTTGCCAGTTTCCCACAGTCAGTGTTTGACTGGCTGTGTCTCGTTAACATGCCACTCCTTCAGACAAAAGCATTGATGACATGTATTGCAGATGCCCTTTTTTACTTATGGTTGCATTATGTGTGACGTTGGTGTGTTTGTACACCGGTCACGCTGTTGCATATGCTTGTTCACTTAAAGCTTACTATTTGTTCACTCACCAGTGCAGAGGTTCAGCCAGCCGAGCCGGGCTCACATCTCATTGGAGAAGGAGGTGGGCTCACCCTGACCATACTGTCCTTGGTTGTAACCGCCGCCTTCGTATCCACCGCCTTGTTGGCCATACTCGGGCTGGTACCCGCCCTGAGAGCCGGCGTAAGGGTCCTGTCCATAACCTTCTTGTCCATAGCCTAGAAAAACCCAGTTAAAAGAGAATAGAATTAAATAGGATAATGACCTCTGCAAGCCTTAAAATGACAATTAAAGTGACAATTATCCTGAAAGTTCTTTTAGGGTGAATCTTATAAATCACTAAAAAAATGGATAAAAGAAAATAAGCCTATTTGTAGGATAATAATTGCACTGACATTTTTATAATGACATTTAAGCATGGTATTCAAATCGCATTCCTTTATCCTCATTACTATAATACTGATTCACATTAACCTAAATACAGAATGTTTAAAAATTGGTAGTAATAATTCATAAGTATATATGAACATATGCACTAACAGCATAAGAATTCCTGTGAATTCCATGCTTTGATTTTCAGTCTTTCAGCTGCGCCCACCCTGGCCGAAGGAGTCTGGTGCTGGCTGCTTCTCTCCAGAGGGCGCGTAAGTGCCAGCAAAGGCTGCAAGCCAACCGGTTTCTTTGAAGACGAACCACAGGTTCCCTGCCCATAGCACTACATTACAGAACCCAAACGCCTGCAGGAATAAGAAAAAGAGCCAAATGGTTACTTGCACATAATGTATGAATTAATTTGTATACCAAAAACATCTACCTGATGAAAATACTGCCAGTTTCAGTAGACTAAACGTCACTGGATGTTGCAAATTACTGCAATTTTTATTATATAGATTATATAGATTACCGTATTTTCCTGCATATAACCCGCGGATTATATAAGGGTGCGGGCTATATCCCAATTTCTTTACGCATAATACTATTTCAATATATTTGTTACGCCCCTAAGGACGAAAGGTTTTTTTTCTGCTATTTTCTTTCTGTTTTTCTTTCTTGTGAGGGTTGTTGTCTCTGGCGCTTGTACTGTCACTCTGACAGCTGGCGCTGATAGGCTATCTGACCTGTCAATCATGCAAGAAGACGTGATTGGCTGTGCTGCATGAGGGCGGGCTCTTCTCATCTCATCCGATGATCAACACCAGTAGAATCGCTTCTTAAGGGACGTGCTGCTACACAGCGGGAGACACTGCCTTTTCTTTTTCTTGTGTTTGTTTTCTTATTGTGTGAATTTTGCACACAAGCACTGTGTACCGAGCCTAAACAGTTATGATAATCGACGTCATGCGAGCAACATTCGAAATGTGAACTTAAACAAAAAAGTTCATAAATCTATGGGTGCGGGTTATACCAACTATTTTTTGCACAAACCCCGCGAGCTATATGAGTGTGCGGATTATCTGCATCTGCGGGTTATATACGGGAAAATACGGTACTAGTTTAAGGTACTAGCCTTTTACATTCAAAAACAGGTCATAACCAAAAAAAGCATAATAGGGGCACTTTAAATGTCGAAACTAAAACGTACATTAATTTAACCACATTTCAACATTCAAAGTTGGTCACTAGCTGGTTGACTTAGTATAATGGAGCATAATAAATTATTATCAATGCATGACTACAGTATCTTACAGGAGTCACATCATTTCATAATTGCTCATGAACAATGTCTAACCTGTGTCAGTTACCCACATGTATTGTTATGAAATTCTAGAAATACATTTAAGATGTGTGCATATTATCAGTATTTATAGTGACTGTACGCACCACAGATGTGTTCAGGCCGGAAACCACAGGCTCGTGTATTTCTTTGCAGCGGTTTTCCTCGCGATCACATGCAGCGATGAGGTTGATGACCTCATCAGGGTCGGTTGCCCTCTTAACATCCGAGAGACCTTTGGCCCACGCCGCTGAACTCACCAACCACATAAAGGTAAAAATAGCTGTCACCACAAAATCCTGTAGAACAACAAAAACAAATGATTTATATTTTTTCTTTCATTGGAACACTAATCACCATTATATTTTAATGGGTTATATTCAATATTATGCTTTTAATGCCATTCAATAATAATGTGACAATTCCTTCTTTAAAATATATAATATTTAAAGGGAAAGAATTTAGGATTCAAACTGATTTGTTAGATAAAGGCTGCAAGATATTGAATCAAAGTATGCTAAACAGCTGAAATTTCTGTTTTTAATTTTTAGCATTTTGAAAGGGCACATAAGGCTTTCTGCCTCACAGGAAAGAGGCTGCAAGAAGACTCACAGCCTGAGCTCCTTTGTTTCCCTCGTGGTACTTCTCCAGGAGGAAGATGTACACGGAAATGGCTGCCATTATATAAAGGAAGGAAAAGACACCAATGGTGACAAAGAACTCAGCAGAGGAAGAGTTGTCTCCCACTAGAAAGAGACGTTCAGGTTCCGGCCCTTTACACGTAGGAGCATCAAACCATACCTGGTGAAGTCTGTGGAGAAAGACACTTGGTAAATGTCTGTCAAAAGTTTCAATCGCACAATGAGTGTGTGTATGTTAATTCAGTTGAATAAGTTTCCTATTAAGATATATATCCGAGTTAAAAAAATTGAAAACGATTGGACTGTTGTGGTTTGCTATTGGTGGAACTCATGCGAGTGACAGGTTGCCCCGCCCTCACGCCAGTAAACACGTGATCATAGAAGAGAAGAGATACCACTGCATAAAAGCAACGATGTGCACGGATAAGTTTTTCAGTGGCGATGGTTAAGGAAGTATTTTTCCGTTCATATTTCCCACAGAGATTTTAAAAATGTCTTCTTTAGAGAGTGATGGGCAAAGCCAATCAGCTACGAGGTGAATCACAACAAAACATTGAAGCATAAAAGTATAGAAAATTAGACAAAAACGCAAAGGTGCAACACTGTGTAATTGATAGTTCACCAAAAAATTGAACAGCATAAGTAAATAAAACTACTCTTAACAAATGTTGATTTATATATATAAATATATATATTGTTTATAGAAAAAAAATACAGATACATACAAACATTTAAATATTTTGAGAGCATGAAGAGATTGACTAATTTGCAGTGCTTTAAGGGAGCGTTTTGGTGCGTGTTGCTTTATCCAATTCTCTGATTGGTGTAATTTTCTGTCATGGGTAATGTAGTGTTTTTAATTTTAGTTTTTAATTTTTAATTATTAAAACTAGTAATTAATTCTGTAACCTAGAACTCTGTAACCTAAACATGAAACATAGTAATTTCATGGGGTCTTGTAATTTCATGGGGTCCCAATCACCTCCCACCCACCCGGAATACGGGTATAAGTAGGAACGGCATACTCACTTCATTCATATTTTGCTGACGAGTAGAGAGAGGATCCCAGCTATTCAGTGGTAGTTCAGGGTTGTGGCAGGAGGCCGTAATGGGCATCTAGCCTAGTACAAGGGCTGTCCAACTGGACATGTACACAAGCCTGTGTACTGTGTCCATCATGTCTGATCGCTGAAGGATGCTCGAGGAACTCTATTTAGGATTCGCCAATTGTGGAACAGCAAGTAGGCGCTTATATTTCCGTTAGAGGGGAATGGCACTGTAAGTGGGACACCAAACCCAACACACAGGAAGAAACCGTCTCCACTTGGAGATTGTACAGTCTCGCAAATGTGTTAGGTGTCGCCCAGCACGCAGCTTTACAAATGTCTGCCTGAAGTGAAGTCATCCGCAAGAGTTCTGGACAAGGGGGGCCAAATGGTGACCCATCCCTGAGAAAGCAGGTCCCTCAGGAGAATCTGCCAGGGAGGGGCTGTCATGACGAGCATGAGTTCTGGGAACCAGGTCCGGTGGCACCAATATGCTGCAACTAAAAAGACCTGCTCCTCGTCCTCCCTGACCTTTCACAGTGTCTGAGCGAGAAGGCTCACTGGGGAAATTTATATTTGAATAGGCTGTGTACCAGCGCATCTGTGCCGAGGGTCCCTTGCTCAGCTCCTGGTTCAGAGCAGCTCCCTCCATCTCTGGGCTGCTTTGATGTTCTCTTTGTGGGCATAGCAATCTGGATGAGCTGCATCACCTTCCTGCAGGAGGAAGTTTCCTGTCCTGCCGGAGCCTTTGCAGGAGGTGCACTCGGCGACGAGCAGGCTGAGGGACAGCCTGCGGCGGCTTGGTGGTAGAGTGCTGGGCAAAGTCCTCGAGAGTGTCACCAAAGAGGCCGGCCTGGGAGATGGGGACATCAAGGAAGCAAACTTTGTCGCTGTCCTTCACCTCAGCCAGGGCCAAACAGATTGCGATTGCGGACTACCAGAGTGGACATTGTCTGGCTGAGAGCCCACGCCGTGAGCTTCATCGCCCAGAGGGCAAAGTTGTTCACTGTGCACAGCTCCTGCATCAACTCTGACTCAGAACTACCCTCGTGTAGCTGTTTGAGAGCTTTTGCCTGATGGACGTACAGGATGGCCATGGCTGTAAGCCTTAGCAGCTAGGGCTGCAGTTGTCTTATTTGCTTTAGACGGGGAGACCCGGATGATTCCGCCAGTACACCCCAACTGCATGCTCCACCTGCGGAAGGTCCCGTAACCCTTGGCAAACCTGCCACCGAGGGTAGTAAGGGCAGAGGAGGGAAAAGAGCAGCATCTGGCAGTAAAAGGTGCCTTCCACGTCTTTTTTACCTCCTCATGCACCTCTGGAAAAAAAGCACTGTGCCTTTTTTCCGCCCGCAGAAACCAATCATCCAACCGCGAGTGCTTAGCTGTCAATTCTGAATACGATGCAGCACAACTACCCTGGAGGGGGGCAACCTGGCTTCCTCTTCTTCTGGAGAGGATTTGTGTGGATCCTCTCCAATGCAGTGATCAACATCCGATCCTCACGCTAAGGACCTGCATGAGCGACCGGCAACTCGATGACACATGGCATGCTAGAGGAGTGGGAGGTTCATGGGAGCTGACCCGACGAAGAGGCTCCTACTGTGACCCTCAGATCTCCCAGAGTGCTAACCAGTTCTTCAGCTCTACCATGAGAAGCAGAGGGGCGGAGGGTAGTGAAATGCTGCACTTTGCGTGCACAGGAACTGGCGTAACACCACTGGATGCATCCTCACACTGGCTTAGAGAAACAATGAAGAACTGTGAGAAAAAGCTATTTAAATTGCTGTTGATGGCGATGACACGACAATGGCAATAAAACTGCTGTGTGCTCTTTATTTAGAGGCGATTAAAAATGGGCGATCACTACCCTGATCACTCAGCTCCGAAGCAAAAGCATGAATAAAGTGAGCAAGTCGGTCCTAGCCAATGTTCATTGGTGCGTTTTGTTAAACTTTGAGGTGACTGGGCTCCCAGGCAAGACCCCATGACGTCATTCTGACGTAACATTGAACTTGACTGACTTATAGGGAACACAGGGAATAAGGATAAAGTGGATATTCACCCACAAACAACTGAAATAAAAGGCTACTTCTTGAGAGGCTACTTCTTGAGAGGCTACTTCTTGTCAAGTGGCCATTCACACCAAAAGTGTGTATCACTCTGTTTTCCTATATGAACATACACTATATGAATGTCTTTGAGCATTGCATTCCTTTTTGCCATTTTCTTCTTTTTAAACATTTAAAACAAATCTAGAGACACTTCGTTCTGCTCAGATGTATTGTAGTTACATGAATGTTTGACATACTCAAGAAAACAAATACTTTTCATTGTTGTTTTTGCAAAATAAATTATGAGAAAACTAAGGCCACGTCCACACGATGCCAGTGCATTCCCTATCCGATCATAAACACGGCGTCGGCGCAAGAGATATCAGCGTTCACACGAGACCACTAAAACCGACTGATAACGGTGTAGTTTATATGCCAGACCAGTATGAGGCGCTGTAATTCTGCCACAGTTAATACACTATACACAGAGAAGAAGACTTTGAGCATGCGCATTGTTGTTGCTGTTCAGTGTTGCCAGATTGCTAGTTACCTTTTGGTCACGTCCGACCGGGAAAAAATGCATTGGGCTGGTTGATAAAATTTGGGATGGTTTTTGATGCATAAAATCGCTCAACATTTTTATTATTTATAAGAGTATGCACTTTGGGCTGGTATTTTTTTAAATGGGAGGGTTTTAAGCTGTAGTTGGGCTGGAAATCTTCAGTCCAATATGGCAACACTGTTGCTGTTACGTGTGACGCAGCCGACACGTGATGTGATGACATCATCGTTCTCACAAAAGATGCGGATTGGCCGTCCACACGAGACCGCAAGGGTGTCGTTCTCAGATCTTTCCACTTTAGGACCCGTTCTCAAAAGAGAGCAGATTCAATCACCCAGAACACCAGATCCGTGTGGACGCAACGCCAATCTTAGCAGCCGGATCCGTGTGGACGGGCCCTAAATTCTCAGAAAAAATCCTGCAAGCTATTTTTTAAAAGTGTCCTTGACTTGTATTTTATAGTAAAAAACTGACAGTACACTTGAACTACAATACCCTGTGTGAACTGGGTGTTAACTGAATCAAATTAAAGATTGGAAGACTGTCAATATGTTTTAGGACTTGTGTCTGCAGTACTGTGATCTGATTGGACAGGTTTGGCAGTGGACCACTGACCTGAAAGGGTATCCAAACTCAACCTCAATGTTCAGGTCACTCTCTGAGCGGTTCTTGCACTCCACACTCAGACGAAACACTCCAGAGTAACCGCCACAGGTGGAGAAAGCAAAGATGGCAAAGAACTGAAAAGATGAAAGAGTCAGTTAGCGAATAAGCAAATAAAACTAGCATTAAATGGGTATCCTGAAAATACCCATGTACAATGGAAAATCTAGAAAACAAATATCCTATTTTCACAGTGTTTTGGCAAGCAGCAAATCAATTTCAAGCATTTTTTGGATAAGCTCTTAACAGCACAAATAGCAAAAATAGACTTATTTTTTCCCCTGTGCTGTGTCCCATTAAGCAAAGATGGCAAACAGATGAACAAGCATGAATAAAAGAAAAATAAAGAGTCTTTTATTAAGCAAGGAGATCACACAGGAGTATCAGAATCACAACTACACAACAAATTATACTGGACAAAGAAACTGAGGAAAGGGCATATAAAACAGGGAGATAATGAGTAGAACAGAAACAGGTGTGTGGGAAGTAATTAACAGGGACATAAGTAAAATGGGAGCAGAGCAAACAGAGTGAAAAGGAAACTAAAACAGGACATAACCATTACAGAACAACTACAGATGGTACTGGAGGCCAAGGCAGAGCTGCAGTGACGAGTCTCCAAGGTGGAGTAATGGGACCAGGAACTGGAGGATCCACTTGCCTGGGCAAATCCACACAATAGAGAAGTGTCATAGGAGAAGGCAAGGAGGCGATCTGAATCAGTGGAGGCAGGGCAGACTTTAAGTCAAGTCACCTTTACTTATATAGCGCTTTTTACAATACAGATTGTTTCAAAGCAGCTTTACAGTGCTCACAGGAAAACATTATAAACAAAGTTTGTTTGGCTGAACGGCAGCCTTAAAAGAGCAGGCAAATTAATAAAATTGATGAATATTAAGTGTTAAGTTTTGATTATTGATTGAGTTGATTGATTGATACTTTAGAAGAGTAGGCAGGACTCTGAGGCTGTGCGGGAACTCTAGAGACACACAAGACTTTGTGCTGGGTAGAACCAGAGGAGACTTCGAGCTGGTAGTAAATATCCTCTTCTTGGGCTAATGATGGCTCAGTCATGGGGCTCAGAAGGTTGAATCCACTTTTGCTGGCTCATGCGTCACGGCACGCTCAAGCTCTCCATCTGCGGTGGGCTCAAGCATCCTCTCTTTAAAGCAGGATGATGGCCGGCTGGGCTCCGGGTAAACAGTGGGGCTAGTGTCGTCTGTGAGGCCGATGGCTGTTTTTCACCAGCATTCACTCCACAAATGCTGCAAAATCTTCCCTTGGGACCATCCACTGGAAAGTATGCCTTGGACTCCAGATAGTGTGTCAGGAAGTGTGCAGGTCCACTTCACAAAAAATGGGGGAGAAAAGAAAAAATCCTTGTGTTTCAGTCCAGTATTTTGTCCCATGGAGAAGAACACATATGACATGGAGATTAAATAACAAGTCTTAAAACAAGGAGAACACAAAGGAGTATCACAATCACTACTACATATTAACATAAAAATACCAGACAAAGAAACTGAGGACACTAAGGGTATATAAATAAGGGAGATAATGAGTAGAACAGAAACAGGTATGTGGAAACTAATTAAATTACTAAAAATTAAAATAACTGTTTTCAGTTTGAATATATAGAGTAAGTGTCACATGATACATTTCTTTTTATTATCATGTGTTGAAAACATTTGTTGCTTAATGTTTTTGTGGTATTTTTTCAAGATTCTTTGATGAATAGAGTTCAAAAAGCATGTATTTGAAATAGAAATCATTTGTGACATAATAAATATCTTTGTTGTACCTTTTGATCATTTTAAAGCATCCTTGGCGAATAAAACTATTAATTTCTTACTGAACCCAATTTTTGTAGTTTATCATCACATGAAAGTCATATAATTTATGTAAACAAATATAATTTCAGACTTTAAACTCTAATTTAAAAAAGAAGGAAGTTTCATAGAAAATACAAATATACAGAAATGATAATGGTTCATGTTTCAGTAGCTGTTTTTCCATCACCCTGTTTTTTCATGTGATGGAAACACCAATTGTTTTTTTTTTTCTTGTCAATTCACAAAAAAAGTTTCTACGCTCGCTTGAGGTAGTTTTTGACTTGTGCAAAAAAGAGTTAATGTGAATAATGGGAGAATGAAATTCTGAAATAGCGAACATTAAACCAACGTGACTAATTGGCTGTTACTAATTGAATTCGCGTTCTCTGTGTTACATGTTTGGGCGAGGACCATGCACGCTCAGTGCTCGAGGGCTCTGAGCATGCAGAGTGTTTGCGGCTGCCGCTGCGCACTCTCCGCTCACGCCTGCCATTTTTCGAGGGAACTGCTCAGTCTCGCGGTCCTCGTGGTCTGGCCCCGCTGCAGATGAGGTTCAGCGGCGGTCGCGCACATGGGGATCGCAATTAGATTTAGCAGTGGGGCTGGAGACGGGCGATGCCTTTTCTCCTCCCGTACCTGGTGAATCGGCCTTCACTTAGGATTCGGAAGCACACCATGCGGTGATTACTTCCGACCTGGGTGAGGACGTGATACTGAACCTCTCCAGTTCTGAGGAGCTGGAGGTGGATGTAGTCCGTATTGACGTGGATGAGGTTGAACCACCATCAACCTCACCCGCATTTGAGGAGCTGCTCGAGGTTGTGACTTGGGCAACGGCGAGGCTCGGTCTCGAGTGGCCAGCCGAGCCAAGGGACGCTCGTCCTAAGAGTAGGCTGGATGAGCGCTAGCTGCCTGCCCGGGTGCAGCCTCAGTGTCGGGGTTTGCCGTTCTTCCCGGACCTCCACACCGAGGTGTCGAAGTCCTGGAAGCGGTCCACCTCCCACAGAGTGCATAGCAGCACTTCCGCTAACTATGCTACTCTCGTGGGGGCTAGAGAGCGCGGTTACGGGGCGATACCTAGAGTGGAGGAGGCGCTGGCTAATTACCTCACCCCCCATTCATCGCCGCCCCTGAAAACCCAGACACTGCCCACCAAATCCTTACGGGTTACATCATCTATGGTGGGCAGAGCATACTCCACGGCTGGTCAGGCTGCAGCGTGTTTACACGCATCATCTTTGCTGCAAGCTTACCAGGCGGAGTTGCTTTCCGATCTCGATGAGGGCGGGGGAATTGGCCCTGAGGCAGTCGCCGAGCTGCGCAGGGCCACCAATCTTTCTCTGCGGGCTGACAGGGAGACGGCCAGCTCCATCGGCCGGTCCATGGCAGCCCTGGTGGCCACAGAAAGGCATCTGTGGCTTAATCTCACCACCTTAAGAGAGGAAGATAAGAATATTCTTATCGACGCTCCTCTTACGCCTCCTGGCCTCTTCGTCGATGCTGTTAAGATGGCCATCGAGAGGTTTCAGGAGGCTGCTAAGCAGGAGGTGGCGTTTAGGAAAATTCTCCCCCGCCGCTCTCGGGCAGCTGGGCCTGCGAGCCAGCCGCAACCCAGCAGCAGCTCCTCCTACCGTGCTGCTCAGCGGCAGAGCGTTGTCACCCAACAGCTCCCTCAGTTGGGTGGCGGTGCGTGTCGTCGCGCTCAGCCACAGCCTTCTGGCAAGAGGAAACATCTGAAGACTGTCCTCCTGGCTAAGAAGGCAAAGAACAAGAGGCCCTGATGCTTAAATTCAAACTTTTTAACACTCAATCCATCAATAATAAATCTGTACTGATTGAAGACCACATTAGGGAGAAAAGACTTGACTTCATGTGTTTAACAGAAACATGGCATCAGCCAAAGGTGTTCTCTGCCCTAAATGAAGCCTGTTCCCCAGGATACAGTTACTTGGAGGGAGCTCGCAGCACCGGCCGTGATGTTGGCCTAGCTGTCATCCACCGACAGGACCTGGAGTTGTCCCGCATTACGCTGCCTGTGACATCTTCATACGAGTGTCTAGCATTTAAATGCAAGCCTCCTTTTCCAATGACTGTTCTCCTTATTTATCGGCCCCCTAAGCAAAATTCAGCATTCATCCCGGAAATATCTGATCTCCTCGCTACACTTTGTACTACCTCTGCCAATACTATTATCCTGGGAGAGATATAAATATTCATGCTGACACCCCCTCATGTCATCTTGCTGCTTTTCTTCAGCTGCAAGACTCCCTCAACCTACAACAACATGTTGATGTCCCCACACATTCCAGGGGACACATACTATACTTGATCATTTCAAACTCAGCTCTCATCAGTAACCTACAGGTTTATGATCTTGGAGTTTCAGATCACAAGGTTGTGATGGAGTTGCCCTTTCCTTCCTCTCACACCAAACCAAAGAGCCATATGTCTCAGATCTAGTACAGAAAGTTGAAAAACATCAATGCGGATGTCCTGGTCCAGGACCTTCAACATATCTCCTCTCTCTCCATTGGCCTTTCTGACTTGGTTTCCGTTGCTGACTCTGTGGATTTTTATAACCAGTCCCTGAGCAGTCTCCTGGACCACCAACAATAAACCACCTTCTCAAACCCTCCGTACTCTCCCACTCTGAGACCACTGAGGAGAGGTGTAATATGTTTATTACCTTTTTCAAACAAAAAGTAAATAATATCCGCTCTCAACTCACTACCGCTGCTGCTCTGCCTCCTCCAACGGATGATCCAGCATTGAAGATTGTCCAGCCCCTCAGCTCCTTCACTGATGTCACACAGGAAGAAGTGGAGGATGTTTTCAGAAAGATGAAGCCGGCCACCTGTGCCCTGGATCCTTTCCCTTCCACTCTTCTGAAGGTCAACCTCTCTGTTGTCTCTCCATTCATCACCAAGATAATAAACAACTCCCTTCTGGTTGGTCATATCCCAACCAAATTAAAAACTGCTGTCATCAAACCTCTACTTAAAAAAACAACTATGGACCCTGAAGTCCTCTGCAACTATAGGCCTATTTCAAACTTACCATTCCTAAGAAAGGTTTTGGAAAAAATAGTTGCAGTACTTCATGCTCACCTCAAAAAAAATAACCTGTTTGAAAAATTTCAGTCAGGTTTCTGCCCTGGCCATAGCACTGAAACAGCCTTGGTCAGGATCACCAATGACCTCCTGATGGCAGCAGATACTGGTTCCCCATCACTACTTATCCTGCTAGATCTAACAGCTGCTTTTGACACAGTAGACCACAACATTCTCCTACACCGCCTGAAATACACCATTGGACTTGAAAATGTTTACAACTGGTTCATTTCATATCTGACTGGCAGAACTGAGTACGTTGCCCTGGGCAAAACCAAATCACTCAGTCATAATGTCACCTGTGGTGTTCCTCAGGGCTCTGTGCTGGGTCCCACACTTTTCTCTATTTACATGCTCTCCCTCGGTAAAATCATTAGTAGACATGGTATATCATTCCATTGTTATGCTGATGATACGCAGCTGTATCTAAGGACAACCTCCACCTTCTCTGCTCCCCTACATCCACACTGACCGCCTGCCTGGAGGAGATAGAGACGTGGATGAAGCTCAATTTCCTTCAGTTAAATTGTTCTAAAACTGATGCCATCTTAATTGGTACACCCCATCAACTTCGCACTTCAACCATCACCAGCATCACTTTTTCTGGCCAAAATATCTCTCTTTCCACATCGGTCAGTAATTTAGGTGTCAAAATGGATCCTCATCTCACCTTTCACACCCACATTAAACACCTATGCAAGACCTCATTCTTCCACCTCAAGGACATCACCAAACTCCGTCCAACACTCAGCATGGAGGATGCAGAGAAGCTTGTCCATGCCTTTGTTTCCTCCAGGCTGGACTACTGTAATGCACTGTAATAACGTTGCATTACATTTCACATATGGGCTCTGAGATACTGAAATGTTGTCGCCAAGAGTTGTGATTTAAATGACCTCCCAAAAATCTTGTCTTTCTCATATGTATGGGGCTTGTCATAATGCCCCTGCTTCTAGGGCCTTCATCAAAAATTTGCCATTTCTTCTTCTTTGCACAGCATTCAATTCGGCGATTGCAAGCTGCACTGCTAGTACATTTATAACTTGCCCAAGTGTAACTAATTGCAGTCCTGAGTACATTTTCTTTGCTTGTCTTGTTTTATTTACTCTTGTTAACGAGGTTACCAATACCACTGTTATCCGCTCTAACAACATGATGGAAACGTACCAAATCCACTTTTGTTTTTGTTTGTTTTTCAAACTTTGCAAAGATTCACTTCACGTTCGGATGTGTTAAAACCCAGCTTGTGTTAATTTAACATCTCTTTTATCACACCATATAAAATATCTGCTAACCCAATCACATTGCACTGCTGACACAAACAAACACAGTGCAAAGAAATGTAGCTACTGTATCCAGGCCACTGTGTGTTGCACCTGTTATCATGGATCCTTAGCAAATGGAATAAGGTGACAAACATGAGACATGATAAACTACACAATAACACCTAGCAAATGCACTGATGCCACAATGCTCTTTCACACGCACACACAAACACACACACAAAAACAAACACGCACACGTACACACACAGATTAGTTGGTTTAGAGTATTTTTACCACACCCTCCCTTCACTGCAGGAAGATCCGATTGAATAGAAAATCCGGCTATTAATCTTACTGAGGTGCTTCACCATCTGTCACTACACACACTGTGCTGATTGACTACACTTTGCTATCACACACACACACACACACACACTAGCTTGCTGCCTGCATTGGTGGCTTCCTGCTAAGCACCGTTGAATAAGGGAATGCTCTACAAAGGCAACATCGCTGCATGCCACAAATAGCCCTCTGTGCACAATTTATTTGGTTTGGTATTAGCCTGTTGCTAAGCTAACACTCTAATAAGCCTTAACAAACATAATATTGATCCCCATTGACCTTCACTGTATGGACAAAAGAAAAGAAAAAAACACAGACAATTTATAATTAAATATCTGCTTCTGTGCTCCGCAGAATCAAGAAATTCATTCAAGTTTTGAGGGCGACATGAGGGCGAGAAAATAATGACAGAATTTTTAGGATAACGATCCATTTAAAATACACAAAATGTATCAGTAACATGGATAAAGCTTGAATGCCTTTTTTTTTTTTTTTTTACAAATTTTGCAAATCAAACCAACATTGATAGAGTAACATTGTTTCAACTTTGAAGCTTCAGTGTCATTTTCAACATCACTACTTCGTCCCTATGATTCTCCTTCGCATTCCTAGTGGAATTGACTATTTTAGACTCCTTTTGTTTTCAGGCCTGATAGCCTTGTGGGACACGTGCCTACATATAGCGTCATTGCGCTTTGGGTGACCCGTGTTCAAGTTCCGGCTCCTGGACATTTCCCCATCCTTTCTCTCGCTCTCACTGTCATATCATAATATATTCAAAAACACCAAAAATATATCTTTAAAAAAACAACACAAGTCTCCTTTTGTTTCTCTTTGTAATCATGCACTTACTACAGCCCACACAGCGGGGGATTTAATCTTGTAATAGCAAGTAAATATATTTATGCAATAAAGTATCATAATATCCACTACATCCACTGGCATCATTCTACAATTCTGGCTTTTGCTGGAGAAGAACCGAAGATGCATGTCAGCTCTGGGCCAGTGACTATAAACTTCTATCTGTTTCTGAGCAATTAATTAGAGCAAGGTCAGTGAAGATGCTGAGTGGCTAGTGACTGGAAAACCACTAGCCATAAACAACAGTATAGTGATTTACCATGACTTTTAAACTACAGTCAGATTCCTCTCATTACATAAGCAACAGCAGTGACTGTTCACATCCGCCCACACAAGCTGTGCAATAATACGTGTGTGTGTGTGTGTGTGTGTGTGTTGTGTTTACTGCCAGCTAGAATTAAGAGAAACTAGATTTGCACTGCCTGTAGGAAATACCAGTGCTTTTGGTAAAACTATAGTTTTAAAACCCGAAATATCCAAAGAAATTACAGTTTTCATGAAGAAATAATATGAAGGAGAGAAAGAAGAATAGGCATTATGTAAAAATAGCAAGATAAAAATAACAGCTTGCAAGAACTGTAGGTACTCACCCATTGTAAGACTTTAATGAATCCTAATGGCTGCTTGATGATTGTGAACTGCCCTGTGGCGACCAACTAAAAAACAAAATAAACAACAACAATACTGCATCAAACCTATATGTATCCGTGAAAAACTTACTTATCATGGATATAATATACTTTAATAGAATATACTTTATTCCAAACTGAATGCACTGTTTCCTGACGTTTAACTGCATAATAAATGCAATTGTATGTATTATGGTTTCAAAATCTATTAGATGCAAACAGTTTGTTAGGAATATGTTGGTTTCCTTGTTTCCTGTGTTTTTGTTTCCATGTTTCCGATCACTGTCGGAAACTTTACCATGGTTCCTGATCTCTGTATTTACATCCTCAGTTTGGTTCTAGTTTTTGTCCAGTATTGTCTTTACCACTGAATGGAAAACTGTTGTGTTTGTTCCTGTTATCCTGGATTATCGTTTTGTTTTAATTAATAAAGTTAATATGTCTGTCCCTGACAGCACACGTCCACCTCAGAGAGTCTATTTGATGTGTGTTTACATCTGGAAGATGTGTTTTTTAGAGCGTTTGCTCCTCTGCTGTACTACTCTGGGACGTTTCCTGTCAGACATTAAATAGACATTTAGAAAATGTCTTTAAGATGTTTATGATTCAGAATGCATGTAAAACTGACATCTTAAAGACGTTTCGGAGATGTTTTCCAGATGAAGCTCTTTAACAGACATCTTGAAGACGAACGTGTGCTCTCTCGATTTTGTCCAAAGAGATTTAAATGTGTTAAGAAGCACAGCCATGAAAATGTACTTATTTATTCATCGTATGGTGGTTACACACTGGTTTATAAACAATTGCAATTAAAATCAAAATTTACAATTATGCAGATATAAACTCGCATTCTTTGTCAGGTGTTTAAAGTCCTTAGCTGGTCCATGGTATCTGGTCATGGGACACTTGCATACTATGTAGTGTATGGTTTGTTTCGGGTCTTCACACTCGCACGCCGCCCATTCGCTCCATCCCCACTTATGCAAGAGGTGTGCGCAGTTTTCAACACCAGTCCTCAGGCGATTCAGTCTGCAACATATTTGTCGACTTTCATTAAACCCATTGGGCCACTTCTGAGTGTTAAGCTCAAAGATGGTGTTGCTTGCATTATGGGCTTCCAATTCTATCAAGCACGCTTCGCTGTCCTTCCATGCTGAACAAAATGTACTCTTTGAGTATTAAAATGGCCTTTTATTTCATGTTTAATGAATTATCTGCAAGTACAGTGTTTTATAATGCGTTGTAGTAGTTGCGTAGACTGTCAGTGGAGGGACAGAAATCGCTCATAAAAGATTTTCATTTGTGTTCAGAAGATGAACAAACATCCTACTGGTTTGGAACGACATAAAGGCAAATAATTAATGACAGAATTTTCATTTTTGGGTAAACTATCCCTTTAATAAAATCTCAGAATATCACTTGAGTGACTGTTTGAGTTAGACATACAGGAAAAAAAAATGCAAGATTTTATTTACTCTAAAATACACTTTTCGTCACAAAAAAGAAATTAGTATTTGATTAACAAATTATATTTTTAAGATATTCCCAATAGTTTTGTTCAATTTATTTAACAAGATGGTTAGGTTGATTAAGATACCAAGAGCCAATAAGACTTAAAGAGTAAAACCAGCTTTTGCTGCTTTATATTAAAAGTATTATCTTAGTGAACAGAAATGAAATATGTTACATTACTCATGAATATTGGTTTTAAAATGGGCTTAAATTATGTGAGCTAACTTGTTGGGTCTACTACTCAGTTTGATTTGATTTGGTATCAAAATGTGGTTCATCAGATCTACTTCAATTTTTATACTCATAGTTACTTTATTCATAACGTATATTTCTTTGATTGCACAGCTTTAAAATGAACTTTTCGGCAAAGAAAATTGCTTCTTCTGAAGGTATGTTGCACTGGTCTCCTGTCTCTCGTTACACCCTGATGACCCGCCTGTTCCTGCCTCCGTCCGTGATGACGACAGATCTGCCCGCAGCACGCGAGAGAGAGGGGGAGACTTTGCCAGCATTAGAATTAGTCAAAGCTGCTTATCTCAACGTTTCCTTTATGAAAGAGCAACTGGCCTGAATGCAGAGACACACATCAACCTCACTGTGCTCGTCAGTGTCCGTGCAAACCATATGACATCTATTCTAGTCCAGATTGTGAGATCCATGTTCTACTATAATGTAAGGGACATACACTGACTGAATCAAATAGGAAGTCCAATTCATTTGAGAGAATCGGTTCTTTTATTTAATACGCCACTTCATCGAATCGTTCATCGAATTAAATAAAGTTTTCCCTTAGAGAGTCAAATGATTTACGGACGTTATGTGAATCGATTCGTTCGAATCACTAAAAAGAACCGGTTCAAAATTAGAGTAATTCGAGAAGTGGATATCAATGTGAATAGAGATAAATAGCTTAGAGATGATTTTATTACTCATCTCACAGATGCAACATGTATACGTAATATATAATAACAGTAAATAATACAATAATAAATATGTGCGCATTAGTTCAATAATTCATACTCATAATATACAGTATTAAATACCATCGTCGCAATGCACTGCTTGTCTCCTATTGTTATTTATCAGTTTTACGCGAATTGCTAAGTTTTATTTGGTGTCATCCAACAGAATTCCCTGAAAGTCAAGGAGACGCGTCGTCTCCAGGTATTTGCTTGTCCTGCTAAGTCATCCGTCCTGTTAAAATCAGTGTTTTCAGTCAAAGAGCAGAACCTGCTTGTCTTTAGGCCTATACGCGAATAAGTGCGAGGACTTTGCAGTAGATTGTGGAGATTATTAGATGAATAGCTGTGATGTTGAATGCCTTACCTGGTTGACAACATCCATCTCTCCGCCGTGTCGCCGATAAGAGGATCAGGAGAGAGCAGCGCCGCTTCATCCGGGTCTCATCGTCATCATCATCATCGTCATCAGCAGCAGCAGCATCAGCATCATCGTCATCATCAGAAACACACGAAACTGCTGATGATCACATCATCATCATCATCAGCAGCAGCAGCAGCAGCATCAATATCATCATCATCAACGTCATCATCGTCATCATCAACAACAACAGAAACACATGACACTGCTCATGATCACAGCATCAGCATCATCTCAGCAAACCTGCTGGTTCCATAATGAATGATTATTTAATATAATAAATAATAAGTTAAATTATTTTGTCAGACATACAGTGATCTTTTGCACATCAATACATGTTCCTTCTTTATACCTACTATTTACCACTACCATTTAGGATCATTTTTATTGTATTTGCATTAAATTGATTTAAAATAAATAAATAAATAAATCTATTTATTTTGCTCAACACACACACACACATGCGGGTTTTTGTGATTTACAAGGACACTGAGCCACAAACCAGTCTGTTGGTGTATTACGGGGACACCCCTTTCCACTTGCTCTACAGAGATGTGGCAGCTATCAAAATTTTTATTTTGAGCCACACACAGATCTCAGAGATCACAGATCTCACTTCAGAATTGCTATACACACACAACACAACCTATAATATTACAACCTGACAATTTACCTACTTAGGAGGACTGTGATAATTAGACACACAGGCCACAGACACACAGCCCATGACACAAAACTGTATTATAAGGACTAATTGGAGTTATGAGGACAGTTGCTGTACAATACAAACAAGTGTCGCAAACGTGTATTAGAGGGACACGGTAAACATTTACACAACTGAATACATTGTGCTTTATAAGGACACACCTGATTTATGAGGACATATGATTAGAGTCACCTTTGGGATCATACTCACACAGACAACCATTTAAAAAGATGATTTTTTTTTAAATGTTTTGTATGATTATGTAAATATGGAACTGTATTTTATAGGACCTACTATTTGTGTTCTGATATCCACATATGAGCATTTAACAGACATGAGGACATATAACAGAGAACAAAGTGCAACGTTTATTAATGTAGTTATTAATATTACAACTCTACAATTACATAAAACAAGTTACACATACATTTTTCTTGTGTAACAACAAACGAAAAGTTAAAAACATTTAATAATTTTTTTTTGTAATAAAAATAGCTGAAAACAAATAAAAGGGATAGTTCACCCAAAAATGAAAATTGTTGTAATTTCCTCACCATTATGTTGTTCCAAACCTGTATGATTCTCTTGCATCTGTTCAACACAAAATATGATATTCTGAATAATGTAAGTATCCAAACATTTGACAGTACACACACACACACACACACACACACACACACACACACACACACACACACACACACACACACACACACACACACACACACACACACACACACACACACACACACACACACACACACACACACACACACACACACACACACACACACACACACACACACACACACACACACACACACACACACACACACACACACACACACACACACACACACACACACACACACACACACTATGAAAGTCAATGGCCAACATATTTAACCATCTAAACAAGAATTAGGTTTATAGTCCTGATCTCACGGGTCCTCACTGGAAAACTGTTATTCAAAATTCTGACATAAAGGAGGAAATACCATCTTGAAAATAGTTCACCCAAAATTGAAAAATAAATAAATTTACTCAACACCAGGCCATCCAACATCTACACGACTTTCTTCTAAAGAAAGCCAAATGCATCTTTGATTGTCTGAGAGTGAGGAAACAATCGGCAAATTTACATTTCACGAGTTCAAACTTACCAATGATTCAGGAATATTAAAGGTATGCGTATTTGGCGTGCTGTCCGAGGAGAGGGCTCTGAGCTCTGTATTTAGCCCGAACCTGGAGCACTCCCCCAAAAATTGCAACCCAGTCGGATAGCCGCTGAAAGATGTTGATGACCCCCAAAAATTGCGAGGTGATAGCTGAGGGGTTAGTCGCGAGTTCGGGAGGGCTTCTTGTCTCGTCGGTAGGGAAGTTTGGTGTTCGTATTTCCAGAAACATGAGCATCACTGTTGGGTGGCTGTAGAAGGCCTGAGGCATAGAGGAGATGATATTGCTTTAGCGTTGGAGATGTGCTTGTTGTTCAATCGTGGCAAGAAGGCGAATTCGGTGAAACTTGGTTCCTGGGAGTATATAGGGGTACCTCTGGAATCCTTCCCCCTGGGCTGCCGTAAGAGCGGCGGTGGAAACCCCCGTGGTCGCTGCAGGAGCAGGAGGTACATCACTGCTGTGATAGCGGAAACCCCTCTGGGCCGCTGTGGGAACAGGAGGCACATCACTACCGTAGCAGTGGAAACCCCTCTGGGCCGCTGTGGGAACAGGAGGCACGTCGCTGCCATGACAGTGGAAACCCCTCTGGGCCACTGCGGGAGCAGGAGGCACATCACTACCGTAGCAGTGGAAACCCCTCTGGGCCCCCGCAGCAGCAGGAGGCACGTCACCGTCACGGCAGTGGAAACCCCTCTGGGTCCCCATGGCAGCAGGAGGCACGTCACCGTCGTTGCAGTGGAAACCCCTCTGGGCACCCGTAGCAGCAGGAGGCACGTCGCTACCGTGGCAGTGGAAACCCCTCTGGGCCGCTGCAGGACCAAAGAGGTACATCGCCGCTGCGGTGGTGGAAACCGATTTTGAAGAGATTGGGCTCCCTTGGGAGTATGGAGGCATATCACTCCTGTGGCTGAGCTCTGGTGGGAGCATTGCTGCTGCGGCAGTGGAAATTCGAGAGACCTTGTTCCTTCGGGAATGTCAATGCTGCGGTAGTGGAGGATTTGGTGAACCTGGCTCCTGCGAGAACCTCACTGCTGCGGCAGTGGAGTAATTTCCCCATAGGCTGACTCCTGCGGGAGTGTGGTAGAACATCATTGCTGCGGCAATGGAAGCAAGTTCAGAACTGAACTCCTGCGGGAGCCTCACTGCTGCGGCAGTGGAGTAACTTCCCCTTTGCCTGACTCCTGCGGGAGTGTGGGGGAACCTCATTGCTGCGGCAATGGAAGCAAGTTCAGAACTGAGCTCCTGCGGGAGCCTCACTACTGCGGCAGTGGAGTAATTTCCCCTTAGGCTGACTCCTGCGGGAGTGTGGGGGAACGTCATTGCTGCGGCAATGGAAGCAAGTACAGAACTGAGCTCCTGCGGGAGCCTCACTGCTGCGGCAGTGGAGTAATTTCCCCTTAGGCTGACTCCTGCGGGAGTGTGGGGGAACGTCATTGCTGCGGCAATGGAAGCAAGTACAGAACTGAGCTCCTGCGGGAGCCTCACTGCTGCGGCAGTGGAGTAATTTCCCCTTTGCCTGACTCCTGCGGGAGTGTGGGGGAACGTCATTGCTGCGGCAATGGAAGCAAGTTCTGAACTGAGCTCCTGCGGGAGCCTCACTGCTGCGGCAGTGGAGTAATTTCCCCTTTGCCTGACTCCTGCGGGAGTGTGGGGGAACGTCATTGCTGCGGCAATGGAAGCAAGTACAGAACTGAGCTCCTGCGGGAGCCTCACTGCTGCGGCAGTGGAGTAATTTCCCCTTAGGCTGACTCCTAAGTCCTGAGTGTGGGGGAACATCATTGCTGCGGCAATGGAAGTTCGGAACTGGGCTCCTGCGGGAGCGTCACTGTTGCGGCAGTGGAGAATTTGAGATCTGGCTCCTGCGGGAGCGTCACTGCTGCGGCAGTGGAGAATTTGAGATCTGGCTCCTGCGGGAGCGTCACTGCTGCGGCAGTGGATAACTGAGAGACCTGGCTCCTGCGGGAGCGTCACTGCTGCGGCAATGGAAGCAGTGGCCATGAAGTTGTAAGTGGGGAGGAGCTGATGCTTGACTGATGAGAGTTTGAAGAGCTTGTTTGATGTGCGATCTGTTTGATCTGATGTGGCTCTTGAAAGCTTCTTAAGACTGGCGGCGCAATGCTTGTATTAGCTGTTGGGAAAGGCCTTTGTGCAGCCGTGGTTGCTGTGCTTATGCGAAATGAATGGTTGGATAAATGGTCTGTTGGGAATCCGGTTTGAAGTAGTGTAGCTTTAAGAAGTTTGGAACCAACGTGTAATGGGGTTGGAATCGTTGGAATTGTTTATGGAGAGTTGGTCGGATGGGAGTTTAACCTGCGAGTTTCTGAAATGGGAGTTTAGCCTGCGAGTTTCTGAAATGGAGGTAGGCTAGGAGGATTTGATATGGATGAGATGAGATGGCCTTTCTTCGTTTGATGAAGTAAGAAATGGTTTCGTCGTCCAGTACTGACAAGTTGGAAATTGTTGGATGTAATGGAGAGTTATGAGCGTCTGAGTAAACCGAAAAGCCAGTATGAAGATAGCTTCACTGCTGCGGAAGTGGGATAATTTCCCCTTACTCCTGCGGGAGTGTCGGGGAACATAATTGCTGCGGCAATGGAGGTGGCAGTGGAATAATTTACATTTGAACTGATCTCATGCAGGAGTGTGGAGGTGAATCGCTGCTGCGGTAGTGGAGAACTTCCTCTGGAAACTTATCACGTGTTGGATGATGGAGATTGTCTCTTTCCTCATCTTCTGTTGTCTCTGTGGCAGTGAAAGCCATTTCTGGAGAGACTGATTTGATCGAATGTAACTTGTCTTGGCTTCCGATGTCTTGGCTTCCGATGACCTGCGGTCCAGTGCTTGGATCTGCTAGTTTTAGAACGAAACATGTGATGGGGTGATTGAAGTCATCTGTTATAGAGTGGGTCGGATGGGAGTTTGGCCTGATCTCTCTTAATTAAGGTAGGCTACAAAGGATTGTTGTTGTTCGTGGAAGATGAAGGCCTTTATGGTTTGGTCTACCTTACTTTCGTCATGCAGCACTGACGAGTCAGAATATGGATGGATTTGGATTAAGGTTGGATGTGATAGAATCTGAGGAAACTGAATCAACATGGCTCGATCATGGCGTTGAGTGGTCGGACAACATTTGGGTGGAATCCTTAGCGGGGAGTGGGGATACGGATTTCCAACGTAATTGGTTGTCTGGAGTCTGAGCTGGTGGGTTGAGTTCTTGAGATACCTCTGATGAGCAGAGGATTAGATTTCAGCAGAGGGATGTAGATTTCACCTAGTTAACCCATGGTGAAGCTGGATTGGGGGTTCTTGGTGTAGTTATGAATCGGTGGTGGTGGATAGAGACAACATGAAGCTGATTATATGTGGAGTGGAAAGTCTTGCACTCTTCCACTCCACATGTAATCTTCCAAAATGAGTGGTTTGAAGAGAAAAATTCTTGAAGAATGGAAATTTAGAGGTGTTGAGAAATATCAACTCTGAATATTGATATACTGGTTGGGAATGGGTCCACCTCTGGTGGCAGCAGCCTTAACTTCAGTGAGGATTTGTGTTCTACTGTTGTTGGCGACAGGGGTGGTTCCGAGCAGGAGTGTTTTATGGAATGGCATGAGCATTGCAGAGAACAGGATGGTGGAAAGAATTAGGTGGAAAAAAGGCCAGGGCCGAAGCCACTTGCGGAGGCAACCTCACGCTTGGGTTCACGCCTGGAGCTTGGAGAGAGACAGAGGGGGTATAAAGGGAAGATAAAACAGAGTTTCTGGGCCTGCGCCGCTAGCGGAGGCAGCCTCACGCTAGAACCAGATTGTAGGGCTGCAGGCCAAACATAAGGGAAAGGTTAGGTACGTGCTTCCGTGCTGAGTCTGCACCACTGGCGGAGGCAAGCTCACGCTTGGGGGGCGGCGTGTCTCACTAAAGGCTGGCATGTAAGGAGCAGTGCTGGAAACCTGCAGTGTGCTGCTGCTGCGACTTAACGCTTGAAGATCTGGTCTTGCAAGGGAGAGAGATGAAGATTTAGGGAGCGAAGGTTTGATGCATTTTGAAGGTAGAGTGAATTTGGAGATGGTACAGCTGAGACCTGTATTCTAGTTAGTTTTCCTTTGGTCGTTTTCCTTTCACTATTGATGCAAGTGCTGAGGTGTCGTAGGAAGTTGAGTAAGAAGATGGCGGATGTCTTGATGGAGGAGGTGAGTGTAAGCCTCGGCGTCATAGGGTGCGATGACCGCGTGGTGATGTTGGAAGCTCGGTTGCAGTGTTTGTTGAGCTTGGGAGCTCCTTTCATCAGTGGGATATGGCGAAGGAACTTGAGAGAGGAAGTTTTCATCACCAAACAGGTACATCATAATCTTGGACATTGTGGCGGAAAGGCGGGGCATCACATGAACGCCTGCTAAATTCCAACACGTTGGCTGGCGCTGAGCCAGAGAAAGCGCTCAACACTTGTTGCTATTCAGTGTTTTCAATCTCTTCAAGATTATTTACAGACATCTAAATATATACGCAAGTAACAACAAAACTCCCCTATGGTTTGTAAAATACGCTGCTTTCCATAAAGTATATAACCTTTCGATTATAAAATTGACAGGGAGTTTAATTTATTATTTTAATGACTAAACACACTTACCTGTTGGAATTTGGAATATCAAAATTGATGAAAGTTCAAGTTGAAACTTATTGGCTTTAAATAGACATACATCATAGATTTAAATAGATCATTCAAATATCATAGACCTATAAGACTTATCATAAACTTAAAGTATTGAAGACAGTGAATTACTTTGAAATAACAAGTGCATTTGGTTTCTTTTCCAGAGAGTCCTTAATAGGTGATTAGGTTGAATCATCCAGGCAGTGTTGGCAATGAGTTCTTGATTCTTGTGTGGGCGGCTGGGCGAGCGATCTGGAAACAGCGCGCGCGATCGGGCTGTACTGCACGCAATCTGACTTTGGTGCGCGCTACTGCTTGAGCTGCAAGGGGGCAGCGCGTTAGTTTAAAACAGTCACATTTCAGACGTGGATTCCCCGAAACAGTAGCATCGAGATGGCACAAACTGCTCGTGATTTAGCATTTGCTGAAATCAAAGCACTGGGAGGATTACAGCTGCTCTTGTTTGTGTGAGCTGACGGAGAGAGAGTGTGAGCTGAAACTGCAGCGCGGTTTGCCGAGGGCCCGCGGAGGCGGCGGCCTGGCGCTGGTGGAAAGCCCGTTCCTTGCGGGAAGAGGGCGGCATTGCTTGAGACTCAAGCTTGACAACGAGCTTCATGAATGCGGATGTTTCGCTTGTGGTGGCGAGAACAGGCCTCGCGTCTCACTGTGTGTTTGGTTATTTGTTGCTTGGGATCCGTTTGATATAATATAGTCAGCATGGTGTTAGGCGGATGAGAATCGCTCCAGATTCCGGAGGTTTTGTAGAAAATCCATCTAATGTGTAGAGCTCAAATCCGGCTGTATCGTGACCGGAAGGTGGAGCCGTATGTCGTAAACTGTCCAGCTGCTGTAACTGTCCGTAAACTGTCGAGGGATGTAGGTGAGTCGAACATGTCTATATATACACGCTTCCTCTCACGCTGATAGGATGAGGTGTAATTGCTGATGATGAGTTGATTGCTTTCATCCTTGAACGTGTTCCTCCCGAACTTTGTTAATAAAACATAATTTCTGGGTTAATCCAGGGTTCCTCAAATTCAGTCCTGGAGGGTAACTGTTCAGCAGCGTTTAGATCCAACCCTGATCACACACACCTGAGCAAGATCTTCAGAAAGTCATGTGGTCAGATGAGACCAAAATAGAACTTTTTGGTCATAATTCCACTAAATGTGTTTGGAGGAAGAAGAATGATGAGTACCATCCCAAGAACACCATCCCTACTGTGAAGCATGGGGGTGGTAGCATCATGCTTTGGGGGTGTTTTTCTGCACATGGGACGAGGCGACTGCATTGTATTAGGGAGAGGAAGCCATGTATTGCAAGATTTTGGGGAACAACCTCCTTCCCTCAGTTAGAGCATTGAAGATGGGTCGAGGCTGGGTCTTCCAACATGACAATGACCCGAAGCACACAGCCAGGAAAACCCAGGAGTGGCTCTGTAAGAAGCATATCACGGTTCTGCTGTGGCCTAGCCAGTCTCCAGACCTAAACCCAATAGAGAATCTTTGGAGGGAGCTCAAACTCCGTGTTTCTCAGTGACAGGCCAGAAACCTGACTGATCTAGAGAAGATCTGTGTGTAGGAGTGGGCCAAAATCCCTCCTGCAGTGTGTGCAAACCTGGTGAAAAACTACAGGAAACGTTTGACTTCTGTAATTGCAAACAAAGGCTACTGAACCAAATATTAACATTGATTTTCTCAGATGTTCAAATACTTATTTGCAGCTGTCTCATACAAATAAATAGTAAAAAAAAAAAAATTCATACATTGTTATTTCTGGACTTTTCTTTTTAGATTATGTCTCTCACAGTGGACATGCACCTACGATGACAATTTCAGAACCCTTCATGATTTCTAAGTGGGAGAACTTGCAAAATAGCAGGGTGTTCAAATACTTATTTTCCTCACTGTTTAAATAGGTTACAATATACAATGCAATTTATATAAATTACAATAGGAATTTTCCAACTGTGAACAGATTAGCCAGGGAACACATTTAAAACAATACTTAAACAGCTGTATGTTACTCACCTTTAAATTAATTTATGTTTTTTATTTCAAATCCATCTTCATCTTTTGGATTTAGTTTGGTCCTCCAGGATCTTGTTGCTGTCATCATCTCCTGCAAAGCCCAGCATAGATTCCTGTTTTAAATCACTTTTACAGATCACTGGCCTAATCAAATTCTTTACGTTTATTTGTTATAGAGGGTTCAAATATTTGGAACATTACTGATTATTATAATTTTCATGCTAGGAAGTGAAACTGTAAAAGAATATAGCGATTTTGTTTTCTCTTTCTCAAGCACACTGTGACTGTTTTATACGGACTTTCATACACATATCAACATCACCAACTAAAAACAGCATTGAAAGTAATTATCTCAATTAAACAATGACGTAATCGGTCATTACCCAAAATAAGCGTATTACCTGCTTTTATCTTTATTTGTCTGACTTGTAGAGAGTAGATTCATACATATATTACATTATTTATTTTTTTTTAATTATTTTTAATCATAATATAATACAGATTTAATCTGTAAAATAAATTGACCCAATAAATTGGGTCTTGTGGTAGCAGCGTCCAGCATTAAAATGTTTGGCCTTCTGCATATGAGGCCTCTGCAGTTGTTGCTCAAAAACAAGTGGTTTTCCTATTTTCCTATGTGGTCATCCTATTTCACATGATCTAGATCACAGGGTGACGCTTACGTGCCTTGTTTGAAACCCTGGTCGCAAAATGCTAAAGATGGATGCTTCCCTCATGGGGAGGGTAGTGGTCCTATGGGACCGCTCAACATAAGGCCTGTGGAATGGACACCAGCTGTTCTGGCTCTACTGTCCTTCTGAACACATCCGTGGTCACCTGCATAAAACATCAAGGGGGTCTGTGCTTGCGTCCACTTTGCAAACTGGCGCACCAGATCCTCTTATGGTCCCGGGGAAAGTTTCTCTCACTCAGGGCAGCCTTCATCCGGAAAAATGTAGGAGCAGACATCCTGTCAAGGTAGGGGCCGAGGCCCGGGGAATGGAGGATCCACCCAGAAGTGGTTGAGCAGATATAGGAGATGTTTGGCCAGGTACAAGTGGATCTGTTTCAGTCATACAGGTCATCTGAGACTAGATGCTATGGTTCAGACAAGGCCGAGGCCACATCTCTACGCTTTTCTCTCAATTGCTCTGCTCCCGGGAGTTCTGGAGAGAGTTCACCGGGTTAAGGTCCGTTTCACCTTGATCGCTCGGCGTTTGCCTGGACCTGCTGGCCCAGGCAGGTGGCTTTATAGCCTATCTGTGTCCAGAACGGTGGAAGCTGTGTGCTTGACCTCTGAGGGGGCTCAGCTCATAGACTGGTCTCGCAACAAAGGTTGTCGAGACCATTCTCCACTCCAGAGCTTCTTCCACAAGGAAACTGTTAGTAACATTTTACTTGTTGGAGGAGTGGCCATCAGCTGGATCCAGTTAACTGCCCGGTTGGTACAGGGCTGGAATTCCTGCAAGAGAAATTCACTGTATCCCTTTCCACTTTAAAGGTGTATGTGGCAGCCATAGCTGCTCACCACATCCCTTTGGGTGGAATGTCTTTAGGGAGAGACCCATTAGTTACACATTTCCTTTGCAGTACCTTAAGGCTCAGGCCTGCAGTATACACAATGGTTCAGACCTGGGATTTGACCTTTGTCTGCAAAGCCTATCCTACGGCACCCTTTGAGCCATTTGAAGAGGTTCCAGTCAAGTTTTTGACTATCACTTCTCTTAAAAGGATAGGAGATCTGTCAGTTGCACCCTCGTAATTGAAATTAGCCCTCAGCATTGAGAAGCCGTTGTGCAAAGTTTCGTACTCGTGTGAAGAAAATATTCTCAAATGCATTTGTGCAACGTCTTGTTCCCGCTCTCGGAAAAGAACGTCTCCGGCTACTATCATAACCTCGGTTCCCTGAGAGACGGGAACGAGACGCTGCAATATCCGCAGTGTTCGGCGCTTGACCAGCTGTGCCGTGTTCAGTCATCACGACACAATTGCCGCGCTTTATGCTATTTATACTGCCTGACAACCAGAGCCACATTATGCGACAATTGGCCAGTTGTCAACTGGCGTTATCCTATAAGGTTTCAGAAATTACGTGAAGGGGGGGAGCCCCCAAATCCATTTTTGCAACATATCATTCCCGTCTCTCAGGGAACCGAGATTACGATACCTATATACAGGGAGTGCAGAATTATTAGGCAAATTAGTATTTTGACCACATCATCCTCGTTATGCATGTTGTCTTACTCCAAGCTGTATAGGCTGGAAAGCCTACTACCAATTAAGCATATTAGGTGATGTGCATCTCTGTAATGAGAAGGGGTGTGGTCTAATGACATCAACACCCTATTTCAGGTGTGCATAATTAATAGGCAACTTCCTTTCCTTTGGCAAAATGGGTCAAAAGAAGGACTTGACAGGCTCAGAAAAGTCAAAAATAGTGAGATATATTGCAGAGGGATGCAGCAGTCTTAAAATAGCCAAGCTTCTGAAGCGTGATCATCGAACAATCAAGCGTTTCATTCAAAATAGTCAACAGGGTCGCAAGAAGCGTGCGGATAAACCAAGGCGCAAAATAACTGCCCGTGAACTGAGAAAAGTCAAGCGTGCAGCTGCCAAGATGCCACTTGCCACCAGTTTGGCCATATTTCAGAGCTGCAACATCACTGGAGTGCCCAAAAGCACAAGGTGTGCAATACTCAGAGACATGGCCAAGGTAAGAAAGGCAGAAAGTCGACCACCACTGAACAAGACACACAAGCTGAAACGTCAAGACTGGCCCAAGAAATATCTCAAGACTGATTTTTCTAAGGTTTTATGGACTGATGAAATGAGAGTGAGTCTTCATGGGCCAGATGGATGGGCCCGTGGCTGGATTGGTAAAGGGCAGAGAGCTCCAGTCCGACTCAGACGCCAGCAAGGTGGAGGTGGAGTACTGGTTTGGGCTGGTATCATCAAAGATGAGCTTGTGGGGCCTTTTCGGGTTGAGGATGGAGTCAAGCTCAACTCCCAGTCCTACTGCCAGTTTCTGGAAGACACCTTCTTCAAGCAGTGGTACAGGAAGAAGTCTGCATCCTTCAAGAAAAACATGATTTTCATGCAGGACAATGCTCCATCACACGCGTCCAAGTACTCCACAGCGTGGCTGGCAAGAAAGGGTATAAAAGAAGAAAATCTAATGATATGGCCTCCTTGTTCACCTGATCTGAACCCCATTGAGAACCTGTGGTCCATCATCAAATGTGCGATTTACAAGGAGGGAAAACAGTACACCTCTCTGAACAGTGTCTGGGAGGCTGTGGTTGCTGCTGCACGCAATGTTGATGGTGAACAGATCAAAACACTGACAGAATCCATGGATGGCAGGCTTTTGAGTGTCCTTGCAAAGAAAGGTGGCTATATTGGTCACTGATTTGTTTTTGTTTGGTTTTTGAATGTCAGAAATGTATATTTGTGAATGTTGAGATGTTATATTGGTTTCACTGGTAAAAATAAATAATTGAAATGGGTATAAATTTGTTTTTGTTAAGTTGCCTAATAATTATGCACAGTAATAGTCACCTGCACACACAGATATCCCCCTAAAATAGCTAAAACTAAAAACTACTTAAAATATTGATACAAAAATATTCAGCTTTGATATTAATGAGTTTTTTGTGTTCAGTGAGAACATGGTTGTTTTTCAATAATAAAATTAATCCTCAAAAATACAACTTGCCTAATAATTCTGCACTCCCTGTATCTGCATCAGAACGTTGTAGAGACTTGAGGGTTGGCTCTATTGACCCATGCCACCAGACAGGACTTCCAACACATGCTAACAGTGATTAGCTACATGCAAATAATGATTGGCTAAGTGTTAAATCATGCTAATTCATATTAATGACATGCAACTAAAAAACAATGCTAGCGACATGCTAATTCATGTTCAATCATGCTAATTCATGCTTGCTACATGTTATTCTTTTGTAAATCATGCTAGAGACATGTTAATGTCTGCTAATTCATGCTGGCAACAAGTCAAATCTTGCTAAATCATGCTAGTGTCACACTAAAGCTAAATCATGTTAGCAACATGCTAATTCATGTACAATCATGCGACGTGCAAGTTAATGCTAAATAATGCTAGAAAAATGCTAATTCATGGTAATTCATGTTAGTTTATGCTAAATCGTACTAGCAACATGTTAATTCAAAGTTTCTGGTACAGCATTCTCAAGCCAACTTCAGTTTTTCTCAACTAACTTTATTCTCTAGTTATAGTTATTGTTATTATTATATTACATTTGCTTGATTTCCTAAAAACATTAGTGTGAATCTAATGTGGACTGAGACACTATCACAAAAAAAAACAAAATAACATTGGGCTTTACGGGCCGGCACTCCCAGCCTCAACCCTCTGGCAGGAGGACGGATCTGAGGACCGTCATCCTCGCCAAGAAGGCTACATCAAAGAGGTCCTCGTGTTAAGGTGCCAGGTCTCGCACAGGCGTCCCTCCTCAGCTGCCACCCGTGAGTATGGTTGCTCTGAGGAGGGTCCTATAGCATTCACTGCAGGCGTACCCCTGAAAACTGGGCCCTGGAGCGTCTGCCACTCAAGCAGCAGAGGCCAGCCTTGAGAGGCTAGTTCCCTCATTAGAATTTCTGGTCGCATCTCATGCCTACCAGAAGTTTCTCATTGGGTCCTGCAATATACATATATATTATTTTCCTTTAGCAGGGTTCTACCCACCGTGGTGAACCCTGAGCAGGCTCTGGTCACGGAACAGGACGTAGACACTCTGTTGAGGCAAGGGGCCATAAAATATGTACCCCCCTCGGACAGAAAGTCAGACTTACAGTCGTTACTTCATCGTTCCTCAAGAGGGATGGAGGATTGCGGCCCATCCTAAATTTGCGCTTTATAAATCACTCGTCATCAATGTTGACTTTGAACTAGATCGTGACAGATCAGGTCCGAGGACTGGTCTGTCAAATCGACCTGAAGGACGCATATTTTCATTCCATCCTTCCACAACACAGGAAGTACGTCAGGTTTGCTTTTGGGGGGAAGGCTTACCAATATCGAGTGCTTCCGTTTGGCCTAGCTCTTTCACCTCGCACATTCATCATATGCATGGTCGCAGCGCTAACCCTGCTGCACCTCCAATAATTTAGAGTTCTCAATTATATCAACGACTGGCTTTTCTACCCAGTCGCTACAGCTAGCGGTTCAACATTGAGATGTTGTTCCCGCACTCTTTTATGTGTTGGGGTTGAGGCTAAACCCAAAGAAGAGTGTGCTCTCTCCTCTCCAGAGGACCACCTTCCTCGGCGTTGTTGGGTTTCGGTTATGATGTCTGCGCGGTTTTCCCCCGTGTACATCAATTCCGTCCTGTTAGCCGTCAAAGAGTTTAACTAGGCCAGCCACTCACTGTAAAGCACTTCTAGCGAGTGCTGGGTCTCATGCAGTAGATTCCTGCGTTACTGCTGCTGCTGCATGAGAGGCCGCTCCGCCCAAGGTCATGAGCACCAGTTATCCTGGCACATAAACCTGCTAGAGATGATGGCTGCTTGAAGGGCGCTTCAGGCATTCCTCCCAGACCTCAGGGACCACCATGTGGTTGCTCAGACCAACGGCACCACTGTGGTCTCCTATATAAATCATCAGGGAGGTTTATGCTTGCGACCATTATACAACTGGCGCGTCAGATCCTCCTCTGGTCCCAAGGGAAACTGCTCCATCTACGGGCAGTTCACATCCCTAGGACCTAGAATGTGGGAGCAGACTTCCTGTCGAGGCAGGGGATTGGAGGCTCCACCCCAAGGTGGTGGAGCAGATTTGGTTGAGATTCGGCCGAGCACAAGTAGACCTGTTCGCATCCGAGGAATCGACTCATTGCCCTCTGTGGTTTTCACTCTTGCACCCAGCCCCGCTCGAGCTGGATGCCATGGTTCAAACATGGCCGAGGCTATGTCTGTACACCTTTCCCCCGATTGCTCTGCTCCTGGGAGTTCTGGAGAGAGTTCGCCGAGACAAGGTCGTCTCACACTAATTGCTCCATGTTGTCCGGGCAGAGTGTGTTTTGCGGATATTGTGTCCCTTCTGGACTGAGTCCCCTGGGAGATCCCAGGGACGACCTTCTGTCCCAAGCAGCGGGCTTGATGCGTCTCCCCTGCCAAGAACTGTGGAAACTGTGGGCTTGGCCTCTGAGGAGGCCCAGCTCATAGATTCAGGTCTCTCAACTGATGTTGGCAAAGTGCTGGAGTTCCTGCAGGATAAATTCACTGCAGGGCTGTCTCCGTCCACCCTGAAGGTCTATGTGGCTGCTTACCACATACCTCTGGGTGGCATTTCCATTGGCAGGGACCCCCTCGTCACATGCTTCCTCCGTGGTACCATTAGGCTGAGGCCTGCAGTACAGACCAAGGTTCCTACCTGGGAATTATCCCTGGGGTTGTCCCAGGCACTTTTTGAACCTTTGGATGAGGTTCCCCAAAAGCTCCTTACTTTAAAGACATTATTCTAATTAGCTATAATATCGCTAAAAAGATTTGGGGATCTACAGGCACTCTCTGTAGCTCCCTCTTGCCTTGAGTTTGTGCCTGGGATGGCGAAAGGCTTCCTTCATCCCAGGCCAGGCTATGTGCCCAAAATGCCCACTCATGTGGCCAGGTCTATTGTACTGCAGGCCTTCTGCCTTCCCCCCCTTCGGTGACCAGGACCAGGAATTTAAAAACAAGGTCTGTCCAGTGTGAGCACTGGACACTTATGTCCACAGGTCTGCCCTTGGCGTGAGTCAGACCAGTTGTTTGTTTGCTTTGGGACCGCCAATGGGGCCCCAGCATCCAAACCTACTTTAAGCAGGTGGATAGTCAAGGCTATCACCCTGGCTTACGAGTCGGCTCGGATCCCCTTCCCTTCTAAGGGTCCGTGCCCACTCCTCTAGGAGCGTGGCTGCCTCTAAGGCCCTTATATCATTTGTGTCTTTATCTGATGTTTGTGATGCGGCGGGGTGGTCTTCCCCGCATACCTTTCTGAGGTTTTACCAGCTTGACCTCAACTCCGCTCCGGGAACATGTTCCTCTCGTAGTGAGCTACGAGACACTCGTCGGCCTTCGTCACTGAGGTGGCGTTGGTATATCGTTCCCCAAAGCGTTCGACGCAGCGCAAGTTCCCTTGAAAGGGAACATCTCAGGTTACGTATGTAACCATAGTTCCCTGAGAGGGAACGAGACGCTGCGTCTTTGGCCTCAGCTCCTTGCGCCTTCCGGGCTTGCTCAGACACCTCTCAGCTACTGCCTCCGGGTTCTGGTGCTCCTTTTATGACCTGGTTTGTGACGTCACCGACCTGCGACCGTCACTCACACTTGGTCGACGGAAGTTTACATATTGTGCTTCGCGAGACAGCGTCCAAGTATTCCCCAAAGCGTTCGACGCAGCGTCTCGTTCCCTCTCATGGAACTATGGTTACTTAGATAACCTGAGACGTTTTTCCCCCTAATGAATCTACAAAAATGTCAACGACTCTGTGTTTTTCTGTCAATATGGGGTACTGTGTGTACATTAATGAGGAAAAAAATTAACTGAAAAAATTAATGATTGGGTTATTCCAGAAATGCAATAAGAAAATTTAAATGATATGGTAATTGTCTGAAATCAGTTTCTGTGCACAGTGTTTACCAGATGTAGAATGATATTGTTGTTGAACACCAGTATTAAAAGAGTCAAGTAACATAATGATTTGATATGAAATGAAAAAGAAGTCAAACTTTTATCTTTGCCTGTGTGCACATCATTTAGAGAATGACAATTTTATATTATTATTGGCTACTATTCTTACTGGCATAAGCAGGGGAAATTAATAATGATTAATAGTATTTTGCATCACAGATTATCGGTCAATGTGTTTTCCCTATATTATAAGTCATATTGTGAATAAGCTAGTATTTATTTGAACAATTCTGATATTACTACTATACGCAACTACTTTAGGGCAAAGGCCCATGTCCATATAATTCAGGGGTGTCAAACGTACGGCCCGCGGGCCAAATCCGGCCCGCCATGGGGTTCAGTCCGGCCCGGGAGATAAATCTGCAATATGAAAAAAATAATTTTATTTTCGGCGGAACTAACAGCAGATGGCAGCACTGAGCTTCAGGGTCTGAGTGCCGTTTAGTTCCGTCAGTTTACACGCTTTCCTGTTGTCCGTGGCAACCTCATAATCGAAATATCTTTGTCAAAAAAGAGAAAAGTGGACACAAAGTGGCGGATTTATCAAGAAAAATTGACCTCTTCCTATATGTTCACGGAGGTGAATGGGAAACCCGTGTGCTGGTGTGCAGCAGCAAGTTTCGGTGCAGGAATATAATATTTGGCGCCACTATAAAACCGGTAGGCATGGAGTTTAGGAGCGTATATTCAGAAAACACTAAATAAGCAATAGGGATTTAAAGATAATCATACATGGTCAAAGAAAGCAACAAAAAAGTTTTAACCCAACATCTACACGGGATAATTGGCAGCTATAGCCGATAATGCTGCTGCAAGCATCATCGTTTCGCAATCGATTTCGGAACACAAACTCGTGAGGATGGAAATAGGATGTGCCAAACTGTGTTTAAGTTTGCGTTTGGCACGCATCCACATATTCTCGACGTTGTTCATGTGGATCTCTCTGTCGTTCGGATCTAAGAAGTTATGCCAGCCGTCGGAAATTACGCGATCTGTGACCGTTTGAATACAGGCACCTAAACTGCATGATTACCATAAAACTCAGCATGGCGAGAAATACACCAGCTTGCACGGACAACTGAGAATACAGAAAGTAAATGAAATGATGGTGGGTCTGAGGAAACAGCGATCTGTTTTCACCCGGAGAGGCCAGTGATGCTGCAGTGAGAGCAGAAGCGTTCATCCTGACGACAGGTCTTTAGTGAACTCTAATTGCAAATTGCAGTTTTCACAAAGTGATAAAGTTAATTTGTTTACATAAAAAAACCCACACATACTTATGTATAAACTTATAAATTTTTGAATTATTATTATTTTTTTTAAACAGCTGCCACTTTTTTAAGAGATTTTAAGTGTGTGAAATTAATTCATGTGTTCAGAATTGCTTCCCATAGTTGGAAAATGAATTATAAATAATTGATATTTGATTTTTGTTAACATGCAGGACAGTGTTTTTAAGTTCTACAAAACTGTGACTAAATGCTTTGCATCATTGTAAAATAATAGACACTTTTTTATGCATAATGCACTTAAATAAATGTTAAACTGAGTAAAAAACTGTGTTTTTGAAATTGCACATAGTATACGTATATTGTTTGTAATATATTTTGTAAAAGGACAATTCATTTAATTATTTTTTTTTATAATTTAATATAATTTATAATATAATACACTAATATAATAGTCCACAAAAAAGCGGACTTATTGTTAGTTCTATGTAATTTTGCTACGAGTTTAGTGCTCGGCCCCCTTGACATCAGATTAACTGATATAATTGTTTGTGTGAATGACTGATTGTTATTTTATTCCTCTAAATGAATCGCCCGTGAAAAGACTCTATTTTGATTAAACATTATTAGCATCATGATCATGAAGCAAACAAAACGTGTGATGCCACAATTTATTTTGGGTCTCCATGGCAGGGAGCAAAAGCAAATAAAAAGTGACAAACTATTTACACATCCCTAGGCAGCAATACCGCAAGACGCAAATATTGCTGTTTCGAGCCCCGGCGCCAGACGCAACCAGGGCTCGCCAGCCTCGCAAGACGCAGAAGACTGGAGGGATGGAGAGCCACTTAAGTCAGCCCGCCAGACGCTAAGCTGACTAAAGAAGAGCACTTCCTGGATGGCTGTGACAGAGTGCTCTTGCCAAGTCCTGGCGCCAGACGCAACCAGGGCTCGCCAGCCTCGCAAGACGCTAAGGACTGGAGGGATGGAGAGCCACTTGAGTCAGCCTGCCAGACGCTAAGCTGATTTAAGAAGAGCACTTCGTGGGTGGCTGTGACAGGGTGCTGTCATGGGATAACCTAAAACAATCCGGGTTATTGTCTATACATCATACCTATACATTTTATAAAATCTTTTTTTGATGATCTTAGGAACCTTAAACCAGTCATGGAGAAGGAGCTTATCAAGACGAATCCTCTCCTCAGGCTCAGGATGCAGACAGGCATTAATCAAATGACTGCATTCTGTGTTGAAAGATGGGAGGGATGTTGTATTAAGTTTTTCACTACCTACGTCAAACTACTTTTACAAATGCTCTCTTTGGTCATATTTTTCAAAGCACATCTAACCTATTGTCAAGCTCGGCAGAAACCACAGCCAGTCCTTGAGCTTGTCCTGGTCACTGTGGTCTGGGAAATAACCGCACACCATTGAGTACAAAAGTACCCCCAGTGAAAACACGGTTGCTGGCCGCCCGTAGTACATGCCCGTCTCGAAATATTCGGGGGGGCAGTACTGCTTTGTGCCTGGAGGAAAGTGGTTTGTAAGTTTGAATTACTATTATAGCTCTTTAAATGCGATCAATACTGTCATGTTCATTCATTTAGCCTGTTTAGGAGATGACCTGATGTCACTACAGTTTACGTCCCAAACGGCAACTATAATACATACCACTAAAAGTGTGGTAAGCCGTTTCATACAGCAGGTCTCCGCAGCCAAAATCTATTAGTGTCACATCCAGGGTGTCTGTGTTCACTAATATGTTCTCCTCTTTAATGTCTCGATGGAGAACCCCTCGGCTGCAGCAGACGTTTGCAGCTTCAACCACCTGCCGCATCACATGGCGTGCGATGATTTCGCTGAAGACACCCCCATGGCTCTGCAAAAAGTCATAGAGACAGACGCAGGGTGAGGGCCGCTGCAAAACCATGATATATATGTTGGGGAGGTCATGCCAATCCAGCAACTTAATGATGTGAGCTGTGCTGGGGCCCTCATTGGCAAGGACTGTCAGGCCGATTTCCAGGGGAACGGGTTTGGGATGATCAGGCTAGAAGAAAGACAATGATTCACAATGCTTAGATGCACATGCAGGTTCCCTGAATCAGGACTTAAGCCAGTCTTGGACAACTTGTTGTCAATTGCAGTTTTTGTAGTGCAAGATAATTTGCAGTCTATGATTAATATGAATTAATCATAAACAGAGACTGAGAGCAGATTTCATAGAAGGTGCAGCCTATACTTACAATGGTGAAGTATTCCATGGCATCCGATTTTCGGGCAAATTTCAGAGCCACCTGATCAACAAAACAAAGAATTAACATGTTATATCACTCAGGTCATTAATCCTCCACTGACATGTGAATTTAAGAACCAGTCATGAATTTATTTGTACTATTTTGGATTTCTCCAAATCATTTTAGTACACACACTCACACACATATACATATACATACGGGAAGTCCGTCTGTGAAACGAACTCCAGCATAAACGACACCAAATCCTCCTTCCCCCAGTTTATCACCGATGTCATATTTTGAGCAGATTTCTATTAAAAAGAAAGAATTTTAGTTGAGATGCAATTTGAAGCTGTGGCTGAAGTGTTACATGCTATTGTCAGTCTAAAACTACTTAACACTTCATAAAACTATTATACAAGTTTTAATGGCTAGTGACTATGTGTAATATTTGTATTTAAAAAACAAAGTTTATCACACAGCAGGACAATATAAGTTAAATGGAAACAAAGGTGATTTCATGTTTTGTAAAAAAAGATGAAACTGACTGTTACCGTTTCATCACCTAAAACAATTTATACATAGATTTGAAGATCTAAAAAAAACGTATGTATGTATGTTTTGGGTTATGACAAACTCACCCTCAAAGATCTTGCCCACATCATTGTCCTGTTCTGTCTGAGGGGACTCGATCTCACCTTCAGACAGAACAACTGCTCCGTCTGGGACACGAGGTTGAAGAAGCTCCTGCATCTGCTGGTCCTCAGGAGAGTCGGGGATGTCACAGTCCTCTATAGAAAACCTGATGTGCTCTAGAGAAATCTGAGCTAAAGAGAGGAATTTAAATCAAAAGGTTAAATCGTAATAATTATGATGTAATATTAATATAATGACAGAGGTAAGGGGACTGTGACCACAAACATATACACATAATGTACTGAAAATGTGTGCAACAAAATGCAGAATTTGTATTGTAAAGGGGAAGTTAAAAAGCGTGAGTGGGATACAAATTCAAAACTGAGAAAGATTTCAATGTTACTGCAAAATTTACAGAGAGAAAAAAAAAAGATGTAATCAATGCAAAAAATCGGTTATTCTTACATTTTTGTATTGATCTAAACTTCTCCCAAGTTGCTGTTTGTTTTTGGTATACAGAGCCACAAATATTTACAAACACAAAGGTAACGTTTTAATGATTTACCATCATTTGATCTCCTGGAAGATCCTGGGACTCTCGTCTCGGCCTCCTGCTCCTGCTCCTCGGGTTGCTTCTCTTTCTCACCCTTTCCTGCTCTTGGGCGAGAGATCGGGAAACAGCACAAGCTCCTCCAGAAGCTCGTTTTCGTCTTCTTCTCTCTTCCTCCATCGGTACTCGCTCTCCTCTCGTCGATCGGCGGATGATGTGGCGTGTTGGCGATGGTTTCCTGTGGTGCTCGTGGATGTGAATTGAGCACGCACTCTTTACCTGTCGCTTTCTTCGCTCGAGAAACTCGCTGACCCATTGTCGCAGAAGTATAAAGCTCGCTGACTTTCTCCAAACCACCAACAAAAGTCAAATGCGAAACTTCGAATTCTCTCCGTGACGTCACATGGACTCGAGCAGCGCAACGTTGAATAATAACAATAATAAATCATAACAATAAGTCGATTAGCATTTCAGTAAGTTGGCTGCTTTGTCTAAAGTTATTTGAACGTGTGATTCATATCTAATGATTAAAGTAAATCATGTAAATTACACCAACTATCATCATTACTTAAAAATACATACGGCTTAATAAATAAATACTAAACAATATAACGGATGTATTTATATTTTGATTGTTACTTATACAGTAATAAACTTTCAACTTTCCCTTCTAATAAAACATGCACATGGATTAATTATATTCAATTCTGGAATTAAATCTGTATGTGTGTGTATGTACACACACACACACACACACACACAAATCGTATTTAATCGTAATACCTGATTCTGCATTATATCACTTAATATAACATATATTTTTAACTTTTTTATCCAATTTAGCCATAATGGCTAATGAACAGGGTTGGGTAGGTTACTTTTAAAATGTATTTCACTACAGATTACAAAATACATGCTTTAAAAAGTAATTTGTAACGTATTTCGTTACATTACTCAAGTTTAGTAACGTAATCTAAATACTTTGAAATACTTAACACAAAAGACCATACTAACTTGATGTCCTGTATTAAGTTTACAACCTGTAAATAAAATTTAACTCAACCCATCATAGGATTTGGTTTTCTGCTACATTTTATTTTTAACATCAGTTTTCCACAGCACTTCTAAAACAATGAGGGCAATCAAAGTGCAATCAAAGTGCTTAAATGTACCAAAATGTATCAAAATAAATTAAATATTAATTAGCTGCAATAAAACCAACAAGTGTCATTTTAATGCAACAAGAGCATACTCAAAGTGCATTCATACCATTTTTTAAATTTCAGTAAACAGGACCTTGAATTTGTAGTAGACAAAAAACACTACAAAGAAATTAAAGCATTACATTCAATGAAATGTTTACTCTCCAACTTGAAAAAAGTGACACTCTTGTCTGCGTGCCACTGCCTTGATTTCTCCATTATTGCGTTTAATTGTTTGACGTTTCTTGACCTCATGTGTCGCAAAGCACGCAGTGCTGCGCCTTGAATTGCTCATTTACAATAATTCTTTAAATTAATTTAAACATTTAATTTCAGTTTACTCTGTTGTAGTCAACTATAAAACAAACAAAATTGTTATGTCAAATTAGAAATTACAATCTGTGTCGAAGGTATGTCTCCGTCTGCCTGGCGCTCTCTCTCTCTCTCTCTCTCTCTCTCTCTCTCTCCTCGGACTGTATGGCGGCACATAAATCAAAGGTTGGCCCGCGGGCCCTAGTTTGGGCATCTCTGGCTTATATATTCATAGCTGACTCACAGTGTCGCAACAGTTTTTTTGCATCCCTCCACCACCATTATTCTCTTTTTGTGTTTCACAAGAAAGTAATAGGTTTGGGGGAAAAATATGACAAAAGTCATTTTGTGTCATTTTAACTATCCCTAGAATAAATATGTTTCTATTGCAGCAATTATCAGTCAGTAAGTGTGGTCTTAACAATAAATGAAAGCAAGAAAAAAACAACTAGCACAATTCTCCAAGTAACACAACAGATTTAGGTAATGAATGGAGAAAACTTTGAGTGATTATTTTACTTATTATCCTCTCTATTAAAGGTTACCGCCACAACAGAATCGAGAGAGTCGACAGTCAAACTTGATGCGTTTCGCAAATCAAATATGGACGCAATAAAGTTCAATGGAATTTATGACTATAGTTATCTAGCGATGCTTTTGGGAAATACACCCCAGATCTATCAAATTCGTGAATAATTCATTGACAATATTTTTGTAAACAAAACAAATGATTCATTTAAAAAGGTGGAAAAAAAAAAACAATTTGTTCTCAATTCGGATAATGAACGCTCGCGCAAAGGCGCCATTTCCTGAACATTTGTAATGAATTATTAAGGTTTAAAGTTTGTCTATTAAGTACACAAAGCCATTGGCTTTATAAAACATTATTTAACGCACGATTAATTGGATGTCCATTCTATGTTTCATTAGACCAAATTCTTATAAATATTAAACGTAGGCTAATAACCATACAAAGCTCAACGTATGAGTAAATGGGAAGATAAGGAATAAAGAAAATAATTTTCAAAGACCAAGAACAACTTACTTAATGATGCTTTTTCAGATAAGATGTTGAATCCTTTGAAGCCGATAGAAGTTTTGTTGCAGGTAGACATAGCTTGCATCGCACTGTGATGTTACGTCCTTTTTCTTGTTTATAAGTAAAATTGTCTTTGAATTTCCACGAAAGAAATGCATTACGCGCTGTTTTCCCGTCCATTTTTTATGCGATTGCAGGTCTACACTCTCTCTAACTGAACAGGCTGCGCGCGTTTTTTGTTTTTAAAGAGACAGAGTCAGAGAATCATCAGACAGCTTACGTTAATATTAATAAATAAATGACACTATGTTACAGATGGGACTCACAGGCAGGGATCCAAATGCTTTTGTCTTTATTAAGAGTGGTCGTACGGGCAGATGGTCAGGGCAAACAGATATCAAACATAAACAGTAATCCAGGCAGGGGTCAGAGAGGCAGGCAGACAGATACAGGTATGGTAATCCAGGCGAGAGGTCAAGACAGGCAGATAGCAATCGTAAACGTTACTCCAGGCACAGGTCAGGGCAGGCAGAACAGGATCAAATAACAGGTAGCAGGCTGAACCGGTAACATGCAAACAAGACAGGATATAACCGCTCAGACTGACCGCTATGGCAAATCAAGACTTCGCGGAGAACTGTGGGTGAAGGAGTCTTTTATAGTTCATCAGATGAATAACAGCTGGTGTGAACAAACAGTCATAAAGGTTTTCAGCTGGTGTGTGTAATCAGTCCAGTGTACTGCATGATGGGAAATGTAGTGTGTAGTGTAGAGTCAGTATAAGTGTGAGCTCTCTCTGGTGGCCAGGGAGGGGAGCGCAGAGCTCATATTCACAACACACTAAAATTCAAAGTAATCACTTTGGTAATCTAAAATACTTTTTGAATGTAACTGTAATCTGATTACCATCAATTTAAAATGTAACTGTAACGAAATACAGAAATTTTGTATTTTAAATACGTAACGTCGTTACATGTATTTCGTTACTCCCCAACCCTGCTAATGAAAAGGTTGGGTATTTTGCCATGCTCTTTGATTTGCAGAGCAATTTTGATCCAATGTATGATTTAAGTGTTCCCTTAATAGTTTTGGTTGATGTATATGGACTAATATATTTTACGTTGTTGATAATCATATATAAATCATATATAAATCATTACCTATATAAAATGCAAATGCAAATGTGTATCATAAATCATAAATAATAATAATACTAAATAATAAATACATTTAAATCGTCTATTTTAAATTCAGGGGTAAAATTATATATATGTATATATATACATAATTTTATCGCTGATTTAAATGTATTTATGATTGAAAATAATATATACATATGTATACATTTAAATCGTCTATTTTAAATATAGCGGTATCCGGAAAACCCGTCTGATTTCCGCCCCGCATTAAGGCCAGGAGGTGACGTCACAGCGTCTTCACGCCTGCCCCTCACAAGCATGGCCGCTTACAAGAGCGTCGGGGTTGGAAGGAGTATAGCAGTTCTTTTAACGAGATCGTGAGTTGTTACTGTACTATTGCTTTTCTACATTTGTGTGTCAGTGAGGAGTTATGAACAATGTCTGTCAGATTGCCTAGAGACCTGCGAAGCGTTTGAGTTAGAAAGAGTGTCATAAGACCTTACAGTGACGCAGTGCTGAGCTTATTGGAGTAACAATGTCATGACTATTCATAAGCCAACACATTGTTATACAATTTTTTTTTTAATATATATATAAGTATAGAATTTTCTATTTATAGACTTATTTCTGGCACAGTTTCTGCAAAGCACCTGTTACAAAAATGACCATTACGTCCATCAAAATATACGTGCGCGCGCGCGCGCGTGTGTGTGCGTGTGTGTGTGTGTGTGTATATATATATATATATATATATATATATATATATATATATATAACGGAAAATTCAGAGCCTTGCTCTCATGCTAAGTTATCTCATCATAGTTTTTTTTGTACAATAACTGTAGTAATTTATCAGACTGTCATTATCAACAATAATGCATTCTAATAATAATGCATTCTATTATAGAACAGTCTTTTGTTTAAGTAATATTTAAATATTAATGTTTGCGAAGGCGCTTCACGTGTTATGATTAATGTTAATTTCCAGTTGTAAAATCTGTAGATTTACTGTTGAAGTGTAATAATTGTGTTGTTTGCTGAAAGGCGTCCTGTGTGCAGTTACCATGGGACGGGACTCAACAGACCCCCCCTTCACAACATGGGCAGGAGGCAGATTCCACAGCAAACAACCACTATGTTCAGTGAGTACTGAAAAATTTTCGTCTTTGCACTTTAGAACAAAGTGTTTGGAGTGGATCATAACTCTTCTTTGGTCTCATCAGTCAGAAACATGTTTATTCAGACCCAAGACACTCCAAACCCAAACAGCCTGAAGTTTCTCCCTGGACGCATGGTGATGGAGTCAGGGACTATGGACTTCGCCGGACCCAGAGAGGCCTATTGTTCACCCTTGGCAAGGTGGAGTTTATATTTGTACCCAGTCTAGACATTTTGTGCTCTTCTTTTTTTCCCTTTTATTTCCTAGAGGCTGATCTAATTGCTTATGCATTATTCATCACGATTCATATCAATTCAATCTTACTAGGTTTAATAATAAGCACGCCAAAAGTCAGTATAAATGATTTCACTAGTTATGGCAAAGAATATGTCAGTGGCTGGCCTGTCAAGATTATTGATAAATCATCTGATCGTGGTTATTCGTTCTAATCGCCATTGTTCTGAGAGAAGCACAGTAATTGTGCAGTTTAATGACATTTCACAATTGCCCGTCCAAGTAAGGGAAATTTCAAATTAGTGTTGTGTCTCCTTTTCCAAGAGTAAAGAATATAGAAGATTAATTGTCTTGGCAATAAAGTAAATCATATGGGCCTATTTTATATAATTAGGCTAACACTTTAATTGACATTACATAAACAGAATTAAATCGTTATACTTGTATGCCAATTAATCACCAGCACTAAATTCGTGATCGTGAGGTCTTGGTTAGTGGTGATTCCCTGTTCAAAAGTTGGTGGCACAATGCTATAATATTGTGGGTCGAGTAGGACCGGTTACACTTGCCTTTAGTTAATCCGTTTTTTCACAATATGCACAATATTGCAGATATTTAAGAAAAAATGAAAATAAAAGGACCTTTATACTAATGTGTTCAAAATGTCCACAACATCACATGAACGTCACATGGTGTTGTTATGAACAATTTATTTTAGTTGCTGGTGGTTGTGACCACTTTTGCAGACATAAGCACAAATAAAATATTTATTCAATTAAATTTGAATTCCCCATGTAAGTAAAATCAACAATTCCTTTTTTTTTTTTAATGGGAGTACAGTAATCCCTCGCCACTTCACAGTTCAAGTTTTGCGGGCTCAGTGCATCGTGGATTTTTCCAAAATATTCATCAAAAAATAAAAATTTAAAAATACCGCCATATCAGCAGCCGTATTGCGGAAAGCAGCGCTGCTTCATCGTGATGCGAGAGAAACGGTTTCCCAGGATGCCAGACAAAGACAGAAACTCTCTCAGAGGCTTTGGACACGCCCACAGCACTCAGTCAAGACACGTGATTGGTTCCCAGCGCGAGCTCAACCAATGAGAGCACGAGTGGATGTATCCCGTGAGCTGATTGGCTGATCCTACTTCGCGGATTTTCACATTAACCGAGATAAATAATATACAATTTAATAATCTTTTAATAATCATAATCTTTACTCAAGATTTCTTGCCCTCCCTCTTGCAAGCTTCTCTTCTCTGATGATGCGTGAGGGCGGGGCAATTTTCACTCACAGGAGATCCACCAATAGAAAACCACAACCATCCAATCACTTCCTGCCCTACTTTAAAAGAAAATCTTGATCAAGAAACCGTTTCACTTAGATATACATCAAAGAAGATCGCAACTTTCATGCTGACATTAAATTTGTTAATCCTGGAACAACATTTCAATGAACTAATCAGATTTGGGACAAACAAGCACCAGTTATGATTGCGAATCAGGAATCTGATTTCTCAGGATGTCTGTGGCAATCCAAAAATGCTTCTCTAAATCCAGAAATGTATTTGTGAGCATGTTCCAGTGCGTTTTGCTAGTAAACCTGAAGGGAATCCTGCCCGTACTGATGTTGTTTTCATCCCTCAGACAGTTGTTCAGAATTGAAGGTGTCAAGAGTGTCTTCTTCGGCCCCGACTTCATAACCATTACTAAGGTAAAATACCAGCCCTGTTAAACACTATTTTGATTGAACTTTATTTTTGAAGCAGTACGTCTCTCGTTCATTCAGGCTGATGGCGAAACGCAGTGGAAGGTGATCAAACCAGACGTCTTTGCCACCATTATGGACTTCTTCACCTCTGGACTTCCTGTTGTCAATGAGGCCGAAGCTCCACGCGCCGACACAGGTTGAACGTTGCGTTCTCTTCCTTTCTTCTCATGCTGGCTTTCTTGGCCTAATCACTAAGTTCAAGATCTTTACAAATGTTGTGCATGCCGTTTGCCTGCAGCTCCTTCGGAGGATGATGACGAGGTTGTGGCCATGATTAAAGAGTTACTGGACACACGCATAAGGTACCGCAGTAAATGTCTGTACTTTTGCTATTATATTCAATGCAGCCTTAAAATTCAACTCAATTATAATTTATTCGTATTGTGCTTTTCGTAATACACATTGGTTCAAAGCAGCGTTACATTGCAAAAATAACCAATTTCCACTGTTTTCAGTGATGTGCAGCCTGTATATATCAGTTCACATCTCAAAAATATGTGTTTTGGGGTTTCATGACCCTTTAAAAAGTGTGATGGATGGTAGTGTCAGATCGGTTAAATACACAGAGACCGTTAGGGGCCTTACAGGTAAGAAGCAGTATCTTGTAATCAACTGGAAATGAACCGGTTGCCACTGTAGAGATGGAAAATCAACTTTTTGTGTTGCATAGAAATTTTATCTAGATAAAATGCTTTTATCTCAAAACCTAGTGAGCTGCCCATTATTGCAACTCACATTAACCATAAATATACACATAGTAGCTCATACAAATTGTTCATTTTCAACTATTTTAGGTAAAACTATTCAAATTGAAACAGAACCACATAAAATAATGATTTGTAATAATCTACATAAACAACAACTTGGCTTTAGGCATAACATTGTAGCAAATGCAAATAAATAGTTATTTTCATGTAATATTTAAATGTTATTGAGTTATTTTTTTAAATATTAAAATTATATTTATTTGTAGTCAACATTTCTCTGGTTTTGTCTGCTGTTTGGGTTTTATTTTCTTCTCTTTGAGCTTCTTATCTGTGAATCATGTATATGTACAAAGTAACAAAACATATCTTGGAAGGAGCTTTCCGGTATTTTGCTTAACTTGTTAACTTTTTAATGTTACAAAATTAGGGATAAGTAAGATAAAAGTATTTATAAAAAAAAAGTGTATTTATTTAGTTTAAAAAAATACTTTTAATAAGCTGATCATTGATGCCTAAAATTAAAGGGATAGTTCACCCCAAATCAAGACAAAAGAAGATATTTTGAAGAATGTTGATGGACTTCTATAGTAGGAAAAAAATAGTATAGAAGTCAATGTGGTCCATCAACAGAAGAAACTACGTCATGCAAGGTTTTGGGTGAACAACATTATCCCCTACTAACTATTAACGGAGTAATTAGGAGTTCATTGAGGCAAGAGTTTTAGTTAATATTGAGAGTTGGACCTTAAACTTTAAGCGACCATTAACTCTTACCAACCCCAAACGTTTGAATGTCTGTTATAATGCTGAACGAGGACATTTTGACTTGACAGGAATGAACTAAATGTAATGCTGTAATCAACACTTTATACGTTTAATCACAGAAGTTGTAAGAGTGTTTTTGCACGTCCTGCCTCAGGCCCACAGTGCAGGAGGACGGCGGTGACGTGCTGTATCATGGCTTTGAGGACGGGATTGTAAAGCTGAAGCTGCAGGGTTCCTGCACCAGCTGTCCCAGCTCCATCATCACGCTGAAGAGTGGCATCCAGAACATGCTGCAGTTCTATGTTCCCGAGGTGGAAGGAGTGGAGCAGGTGAGGAGTAGAGCTATAATCTCAACACATCTTCTTAAAGTGCCCCATTATACTATTTTAAAGGCCACTCAATGTCCAAAAACACTTTAATGTTCTCATAATATACAGTTCAGCATCATCTCTTTTCTCACAGTGTCTGAAGCTGTTCAATAAAGGATTCAGTCACTGTAAACCCTCTAAAACAGGGTTTTCAAACTTTTAAATAAAAGAAAAATAAATAGGGTTACTAGCACTACTATAACTAGTCATCACATGACCAATCAATAATCTCAACAATTTTGAATAAAATTAATTTAATAATTAATTATCAATTATTAAACTAATTTATAATAAATATTACTTGAGATTTTTCTCAAGATTGTCAACAATCTCAAATATTTTGCGTTTGGTCAGTAATTAATGCAAATGTTTTATCAATATAGGCCTACATATTCTTTAAAAAAAATTTATGGGAATTTCCTGGTAAAATGAAGGTAAAATATTATTTTATTTTGCCTTTCTGCGGACCACAGTTTGGGAATGACTGCTCTAAAAGACCATAGTCTGGTATTATGCAAATTTGTTATAAACAAATGTAGGTTTGTGCAGGAAGTGAGACTGACGACTCGTTTCAGGCGGTTCAGAATCAATTCTTTCTTTTGGGAGACAATTAATCCATTTTAACTTTGCAAACCACTATATCACACATTACATATGATATTAAAAAACATAATGGGGCACTTCCAGTGAATTCCAGTGAGAAATTTCACCCAGCAATAAGTTAGTGTTTCTCAGCTAATCTGCTCTTCTTTTAATCTTGTAGGTGAAAGAAGAGGATGTGGATGTAAAAAAGGATGTCCTCTGATGTCATTTCCTTCTCCATAATAAATTATCCAGCAACCCGCTTTCCCTTCACTGTCCAATCATGCAGGAGGAGCTTTGAGATTATCAGAGACAGTTACATGCTGTACAAAAATGGACAAATCCGTGTACCCTCACACACCTTTGAACACCTGCAGACGTTAATATTATGGCGTCAAGTATGCTTTTGGATAGTCAGTATTTGGCCTGTGCTCTTACGGGTTTTGGGTTGGTTGCCTGTAATATTTAATAGATTGTCAAACTAAGCACTGTTAATAAACAACAACAAAAAAACAGAATTTCATGGATATGTGAACAAGTTACATTGCAAAATACACATGTAGAGATATTGTTATAAGAAACCTACTGATTTGTGCTAAATGGATTCTAAATGAATTTTATCTTGGTTCATTACAAGTTTTCATTATAGTTATTTAAGAGAGATTAAATTTCATTGAAGAATACACTAAATAAATGAAAAAAGTTGAAATACATTTTATTCACTATTTGCTTCTCTTTTGTTAGTTGTGTTGTACCTGATTAAAGATGAATTGCTTGTATTCCTTGTCTGTCATTCAGAAAAAAAGTGTTTGCTAAATGAATAAATATAAACATAAATTATATTAATATTAAAATTGTTTGTTTTTCAACAATGTAAATATTTTCATAGATTTGCACAAGAAAATGTTACATGTAGAAACTATTTGGTCTGTGTTTTCCCTGTTATTAGAGGATCAAATCTGTAAATTATAAAAACAAAAACAGGAAATAAGAATGATAAATAAGCTCTGGTTTTGGCTTCTGATTGGTCAAAACAGTGTCCGTTCACTATAATGTGAACACCTGTGCACCACACCACCGCGGCTCCCATGGGGATAACTATTTTAGTTGCATAGCAACATTCTGACATGTCAAGAGATTATCCTCTATAGGAGGGATGACACTTAATGAATAAGCTTATTAAAAGACTGCTTTAACTGAAATGTGTGTCCTTGATATTTTTGTTATTTACTGTTTTATTTTTGTCTTAATTGTATTTGTAGAATAATTGTATGTTAAAATATGTATATAGATAAAAAATATGTAATAAGATACATTATCTTGTACACCTTAAAAATTCACCTTAAAAAGTAAGTGTTCAAGCTGCCTTAAGTTTAGTCAACTCAAATACACTAGTTGTCACTTTCTATAACTTCACATTTCAAGTGTACAAAACTTTTTGTAACTTTTGTATTTGAACCTTAAAATTTAGATTTTTTTGAAGAGGTTAATAACTATGAAACATGATATTCTAGTCTAAACCATATTTAATGATTTCTGTTTTTATTCTCTGAAATCCAAGCTGATTAATGTAATCTTACCCAAACTTACATAAAATAATAATAAATAATATTAATAATGATATATTTTGATTTTGAACCAAGGTGACCAGAAGAAGAGGAAATGTTTTAGGATTGGTAGGCAATGTTATTATTGCAGTTGTTTTATCATCCCCTGCAGGGGGCGCTATAGCACTACACAAGCAGCTGAAATAATACTCTGGTCATTCAAGAGAGAAAGAGAGTAGTTGAGGCAGTATTGAGGCTATGTATTTACTTAACAATAAGAAAAAAAACTCAACTCACACATGAAACTAGGAGAACTTAGGAGAAACAGAAAACCAACATAGTAGTGATGAGCACAGACCACAATCAACTGAGAATGAGGGCTATAGATACACAGGGAAAAACTAGGAGTTAAACTGGACAATTGACAAAACACACATGAGGCCAAGTCACAAACCATAGTGACTAATGAACTGGGATAAAGGAAATATGAACTAAAGGTATGTTTATATGTGACATGTGACAGCAATTTAATAACAATGGAAAGATTTTTCCTTCATGTAGTTTGTGTGCAGGTGATAATGTTGTCACACTCCGTGAAAACCTGGTAGGAGTGATTTGAAGCGGCCAGCGCAAGACGTACTTCTTACACCTTGAGGCAATTGCTATGCCAGTGCAGGTGACTCCTGCCCGTAGAAATGCAAGGTCCAACCACAGGCTGAAGGTTTGGTGGCAGGACGGGGTGATTGTTTCCATGCCCATCTTGGGGCCTCATATGAAGCAATCCGGGCGGCATTAGAGCGGCTGAGGATACCAAATGCAAAGACTTGCCCTTGAGGGAGCTCAGGTAGTTCAGCACTGACCAAGCACACGCCAATGTGAGGAGTGCTGTGAGTTTTACCCAGTTTGCTCTTTTCCCAGTTGACCCGAATCCCCAGTTGCTGCAGTACCAGGTCCCTGTGTTTGCATAACTGCTCTCACCAATGGGCCAGAATGAACCAGTCGTCGAGATTGAGATGAAGATGCGAACGCCATGGGAATAAGGGCCGCCTAGACAGCTAGAAGGGGCGGACTTTGCACTGATATGCCCGCTCCTCGAACGCAATGCGTTAGAATGGTCTGTGTCGAGGGAGAATTGAGACTCGAAAGTACCTTCAGCTCAGTCGCTGCAAACTAATCTCGGGGACAGATACATTTACATTTATGCATTTAGCAGACGCTTTTATCCAAAGCGACTTACATTACATTCAAAGTACTCATTGACATTCTAATCAGTTCTTGTTGTCCTTGGGAATCGAACCCATGACCTTTGCATTGTAAGCGCCAATGCTCTACTGTTTGAGCTACAGGAAAGTATTTTTGTACACAGGAACATTTTCGAAAATGTGTTTCTACATCAACATCTTGATGTAGAAAGCTTCATAGCTTCTGATTCAAAACAAGTGTCCAAGATTGGCTGCAACCCACTATTCTATTGTGGAGCTGTAGAACCTTTGACTTCATTTCGGCTGGCTTTGTCTTTCACATCCTTCGCCGTAGGACTGCAATTTGTACTTGTAAGAGACGTGCATGCTTGTCCAGCACAGAGGTGAACCGTATGCTCCTGAATTTGGGGAAACGCCGGGCAAACTGAATCGCATAGCCCAGTCTGAGAGTCCGAATAGGTAAGGAATGGGAATCTCCATGTACACTTTGGTTGCCTCACCATCGAGGGTTGTGAGGGGAAGGAGGCACCAGCTCGGTTTCAGGCGTAAAATGGTGTCTTCCACAAACAGATAGCCTGCTTGTGAACTTCCGGAATGAAAGGTAATGAACTGGGACAGTGAGAACCAGTGTGAGTCGCCCTGAGATATCAATCGTCCAACCTCGAGTGTTCGGGACACGGTGGGACACATAACGTCAAACATGACTGACTGATAGGGAACGCTGTGTTCCGCTGCCAGGTCAATAGCTGGCAATGATATTTTATAAAGAAACACTGGATGCCTATAGACTAAACAATTTTCACAATTTTACTTTTTTTTGTGCTGAGACAAATAACAGTATTGTTTTCAAAAGTTTGCAGTTTCAGGCCAAATGCTGTTGTTGTGTAAGTGAACGGCCAAAATGCACAGATACATTAATATAAACTAAACAGAAACCTCATGTAATATGTCTTTTTAAATAAGGTGATAAGGTGAATCAGTTTTAAAAACTGCCTTTAAACAATAGTATCTTAGCAACAGTAGCATGTTTAGAGGATGCAAATGCCACACCGAACTTAGTGTATAATTTCTTTTCATAATGGAAATTTGAGCCTCATTTCTCACTGCAACATTTCTTGATTACTAAACATAATCACTGTCTGACTGAATATCCTGGCTAAGCAATAGATAACACAATTTAAATGTAATAATACCTCTATATATGGTCTATGTATGATATGGTCTTTAAATTTCAATTGCATGTTTTGGCCATTCTATGATTATAAATATAATATGAAAGTGTATACATAATAGCTAACCCTAAATCAATATAGTTATTTTGTGTCCAAAACCAATTGTCACTAGTATAAAATCTGTCTCCAATATGTGTGAGATCAAATTTGAATTTGAATATTAACCTATACCAACATGGTCACCATGACAGCATGCATCCTTAATACATACACAATAAAAATATGAAACATTTTTCAAAATATCTTATTGTCTGTTCCACAGAAGAAAGAAAGTTTGTGATGAGGGCTGCTGGGCTTTCTTTCAAAATGATTGATTTATTGACTGTCTTGGTAAGGGGTTCGTCAGCTGGAAAACTGTTGCTAATTGATTGAGTACATTTGGACTGAACTCAACCCAGGACACATCTGTTGTAAATCTCGGTTGCAGTTAGTGTCTGTTTTGTCTGCTTATGGTTAAAGGGGCCAATCTTACACTTGTACTTGGCTCACACACATTTTGGGTGTTCAAATTTAGTCTCTTTTGTTTTTGATTCTCTAGGACATGTCACTGAAGTGGTCATCATAGCAATTACTGTAAAAGTCTATACAATCCAGCCAAACTGCACAATAGTGTCATATTCTCTACTAGATATAACTAAGGAGCTGCTGAAAGGATGCAGTCATGCAGATGCATAGTGTAATACAAATCCCATCACTGTAGAATTGAATAAACAAAATAATCCTGTAGAGCAGCAATGTACTGATACAATACTGGTTTGCAGACTTATACTTCAGTAGAAAGGCAATAAAAATGTGATTTATTACATAATTTTAAAAACAAATATTTATTTGTGAAAGGTGTTGGTGTGTAAACAAAGGCACAAAGATGGAGGTAACGCAAGTAGAAAGACTAAAGAAACCAGAAGACTAAAGAAACCACCAATACAATCTATGCAGGGATGACAATGGACTAAGATTGGAAAAGTTTTTTTTGTCACACTATGGTGCTGGTGTGCGATGCGGAGTCAAGGAGATTCAAACAAAACACTTTATTCAAAAACAGGAAAACAAAACAGCACTTCTTTGTGTAAAAACTTGGAGACACGGAAGGAGACATCCACACACTCAACACAAACACTTTGTAACGTTAACAAGAGACAAAGATAAGGGAAACACGAGAGGATTAAATAGCAAACACGGAATGACAAACAGCTGGCGAGACTAATGATTAGTGATTAGACACAGACAGGTGCAGGAAGGACATGAAAGATACATAGAAGGGACCCGGATGTGAACAGACGGGACAAGACTGTGACAATACACCCCTTCCCACAAGGCGTGACCTCACGCCGTATGAGGTACACCTTGCAGAGGGAAGGGAGGGGGAACAGGAGGAGGACAAAACAGACCAGACAACAGATAAGACATGGGCTGGGGGGTGGGTACCCTGGAGATCATATAACCAGAGTCACAGTCAGGGTGGTCTCCAGGGTGGTACCGGGGCCATGGGGAACCAGGGAGGCCAGGCAAGGGAGAGTGAGTGGAGACTTGGGGCCAGGCAGTCTTAGGAGTCCGGGGCGGCGCTGGAAGCCTGGTCTTCCCAGGAGGCTCCGTCTCCTTTGCCCCACCCACCCTCAAGGTGTCGTTCCCAGCACCCCCCAAAACATTTTGCAAATGTTCATCTGATAAGACACCCTAGTTGCCAGGTGGATGTCCTGCTATCAGGTAAAGGTAAAGACTAAGATGATTGGAAGAGCCAATTAAGGATAATGAACTCACAATTCTACGGCAGACACTATTAACTTGAACATAAGATTTTGCATAGGGGTTACATATACTTTAGTGCTGTCAATCGATAGAAAAAGAACCGATTATTTGCAGTTATTCTCCCAGTCTTTCCAGAAGCACAGCTGGGAGTCCTTCTCGACATCAAACATGGCCTTGTGGGTGGAGAGATAAAAGACTTGATGGCCCTCAGCTTGGGTGACACCCTTGAGTTTCTACCAGCAGGGCTTCCCATAGAACAAGAGTCCAGGCATACTGTTGCCTCCATGGATGCATCCACCACTGGCTGGGGTACCACGGACAATGGGCATGCAGCCTCAGCGCTTCCTCCTGGGCGCTGGTGCACGGCATCTCGCTGGCAGACCTCTGTACAACTGCGGTCTGGGCAACACTTAACACATTTGCAAGGTTCTATAACCTTTGTGTAGAGCCAGTGTCCTCCCATTTACTTGTCGCCAGTAGTCAGTAGTGGAGTGGGCCCCGCTCTGTGCCCTGGTTGCCCTTCCCCTCCACGGACTTGATGTGTGCACTTATTCCATTCCTCAGGTGAGTTCCCCAGCTTACAAACCCTGTTGCAGTTCCTCCTACTCCTGCAGCAGTCAGACATAGCAGTAAGGTCTTACACCAGGCCTAGTACCCCAAGGTACTCCCAGTGGTTTCCCCTGTGTTAGGCTAGGTGCCCATATGTTGTGATCTCTACTGCAATCCCATATGTTTGTTCTTCACAGTACAGTTCTCCTCTGTGAGCCCGTGTCTTTCCTTGGTAGAATTAATCTCTGTATAGTAATGATTTTACCTTAACTAGGCTGGATCTACTCCAGAGACCTTCCATGTGTAGCACTGCTCAGATGGCCAGTCCATATATGCAAATTCCACATGATACCTCCCTGCAAGCAGGATGTGGCCTCAGTAGCATTCCCTTCTAGGGGTACGTTTTCCCAGTGTTGTCCAAAATCTCACTCAGTGGGTCAGAATGATCAACAGTGATTGATGTTTCCTGCATAAAGCCCTGTCCCACCCACTGCCTCAAAAGGTGCTGGGGATCAGGTGGCTTACGCAAGGTGCTGGAAGGGGCAGCGATAGTGCAGCTTTGGTAGGGATCCAAATCAATCTATTCAGTTCTGTTCAGTTATGTCCTGTCGCCAAAATTGCTGTATCTCCGCTGAGCCGACGGGTTTGTAAATTGTCAGTTGAATTCTGATGTTACGTCATTATTCCTTCCTTCAGGGAATGGGGTTTTCAATAGTAACATAAATGTTTTAAAACATTTTAGTCACATACCTTAAGTACACCATGAACACTGTAATTGCCAATACCAAATTATAATATATATATATATATATATATATATATATATATATATATATATATATATATATATATATATATATACTGTCAAAGTCTCGTCATGTTGCACTTCTGGGTCCTGTCGGTGTATCTTCCCGTGCCCTTGTGTCACCTGTCTTGTTAATCACTTAGCTTGTCAAGTCCTGTCAGGTGTCCCTAATGTGTGTTCTCGTTACATACCCTTCTTTGTTCCCATGTGGTTGTCGATTGTTGAACCTGTTTAGTGTGTGTTCCGTGTACGAGTGTCCTGTTCAGAGTGATTCCTAGGTTTTTGCACAACAAGTGCCGTTTTGAGTTTTTTTTGCCGTCATTAAGTCTTTTGGTTTTCCATGTTTTCTAATAAACCTGTGTTTACTGAAGTGCCACTTTTCCTTGTTGCTCCGCATTGCACACCAGCACTAGATTGGAACAACAAAGTAATAATTATAATAAATAAATACTAATATTCTTTCTGTATCTTATATAATAAACATGAAATTACAAGAGAGAACAACAGGCTGAAGGACATGAGAAAGTGAAAAAATAAAGATGAATTTGACAATGAAGGAGGGAATTATAGAGAAAGAGAATAAGTGAACGAGAGGCCAAGAAGGAGAGATAAGCAGACCTGTGGGTGATGTCTTCAGATGTGGTTTCAGGGTGCCAATGGTCACAGCTGACTGACTTCACTACAGACTGAAAATCTCCTGAGTCCAATATCTCTCTACAGCCCGCTAATAGAGACTGTCACTCAAAGCACTGACAAGCAGCACACACACATCATCATTCTCTCTCTCTCTCTCTCTCTCTCACACACACACACACACACAGACACACATACATCAGGATCCTGGCCATAAATCAATGCCTCACAAGTGAACGTGAGAGGAATATGAAGCCGAACTGACTCATTCACCTCAGTTTTAGACACAGCAGGAAGATGACAGCAGTCTGACCTATAGCCAATGAAACACTCATGGTGCTATGTCACTATAATTCAGCAAATTCAATCTTAAATCCCTATTTCATGTTCTGGCTGTTTCATCACCCTTTAATTCACCCGACGTTAAACAGGGAATTTAGCGTCAAGATGTTCAGCTCATGTCAGACTTCATCTAATGCAACATATATTGCCTTCATATGATTCTTAATGCAATTTAAGTGTATGGATGTAAATCAGAGGAAAAAGCTACTTAATCACCTTAACTGCTACTTTAAGAAGTGTGTAGGCATTCTGCTAGCTAACGATTACCTCAGAAAAGGGATAATTGGATGCCTTAAGTAACTTTTAGGATGAGGACAAATTAAAGCTTGAAACATGAAATAATGTGTTCTAAGTAGCCTAAGTGTACTGTGGGTAATTAGTGATGCTTGCTAAGGCAACCATCTGTTTTACTATAACTCAGGGAGTTTGAACAAACTACTAACCCTAAGTGTCAAACTTTGTTTTTGCTGCAGACATGAATGGTCAGCATTTTCACCAAAAATGTGTGACATGTCACTTGTAATGAAGCGTCACTCAGGCTGGGATCCATATGCGTACTTTATTAAAGAGCAAGGGTGGTCGTACAGGCTGGGTCAGTCGGGAGCAAACAGAAACACAAGGGCAGACTGAATCAGAGACGGTGTCACAGGCAAACAGGTCAGGGCAGGCAGATAACGATCACAGGTTGGCTGTTTCCTGTCTGCTCGAGTGGATTACGTTTGCGTTTGTACTGACATATAAACTTGATTTTTGTTTTAGATCTTAAACTCGACGTTCGTTTGTATTGCTAAATACAATATTAGATTATTTAATATATTGTAATCGTTAGCTTTAATCTAAGTCGCTAAACGCGTTAGCATTGTGCTATCTTACTGTCCGTGCATACAGCGTTTTTCTCGCTCGCGCCTTTTTTCCCGACTTCATCAAACAACTGGTCAACAAGTTGGATCAACACACGCGGTGAGTCATGTCATCTTCTCTCAAAATTGTCACTTGCACTGCCTGCTTCATGCATAGTCTTTCTGTCTCTGTCAGCTGTGAAGGCTTCACATGTCATAAATGTAGGGACATAATTAGGCTGACAGAGAAGGTTTCAGAATTAGAGACATGCATCCAAACTTTAATTGAGGATAGTAAGAATGCTAGGGCTTTAGATACTACTTTGGATGCGACTAGCTTAGCAAACCCTGTACATTGTTCGGTTCCGGCTGTAGAGCCCGTGCAGCAGGGCAACTGGGTGACTGTGAGACGGCATAATCGCGGGTCAAAAAAACACTGTTCCATTCCGATCAGAACATCAAACAGGTTCTCCCCACTCAGTGACGCACCCACTGAGAAACCTGTTGAAAGTGCCCTAGTGATTGGCGATTCTATTACTCGGAATGTGAAAATAGAGACTCCAGCCACCATAGTCACATGTTTGCCGGGAACCAGAGCGCCTGACGTCAAAGCAAATTTAAAAGTGCTGGCTAAGGCTAATCGTAAATATTCTAAGATTGTTATTCACGTCGGCGCTAATGATGTCCGACTTCGTCAGTCGGAGATCACTAAAAGTAATATTAAAGAGGTGTGTGAACTCGCAAGTACGATGTCAGGCACTGTAATTTGCTCTGGCCCTCTTCCTATGCGCAGGAGTGATGAGATGCTTAGCAGATTATTCTCACTCAATGGCTGGATGTCAAAGTGGTGCCCGCGGAATAACATAGGGTTTATAGACAATTGGAAAAGTTTTTGGGGCAGACCTGACCTGTTGAAAAGAGATGGTATTCATCCCACCTGGGATGGTGCCGCTCTTCTCTCTAATAATTTGGCATATAGTCTTAGAGCTAAACCTTGACTAACTGGGGTCCAGGTCAGGAAGCAGACAAACTGGCTAAACCGACCGTCTGCTAGCTGTCTCACGTCACAGAGGTCAGATAAATTCCAACACATAGAGACTCTTTCACCTAGATATCATCCTATAGAGATTGTGTCTGTTCCCCGAATTAGCAAAGAGTAAAAATTTAATTGATTTACAAACAGCTAAGAACGGATATAACACAAATGAACAAATGATAAAGCTTGGGTTACTGAATATACGATCCCTTTCCTCAAAAGCACTTATTGTAAATGATATGATTACAGATCATAAACTAGATGTGCTGTGTTTGACAGAAACTTGGCTAAAACCAGACGATTATATTACTTTAAATGAGTCCACCCCTCAAGATTACTGTTATAAACATGAGCCTCGTCTGAAAGGTAAAGGAGGAGGTGTTGCTGTAATTTATAGTAACACGATCAGTACTGCTCAAAGGTCTAATTTGAAATATAATTCTTTTGAAGTGATGGTCCTCAATGTAAAATTATCTAGTGCAAGTAATAATTCCTGTTTAACTTTTGTGCTGGCTATTCTATACAGGCCACCAGGGCACCATACAGACTTTATCAAAGAATTTGCTGATTTTCTCTCAGGATTAGTAATGTCTGCAGATAAAGTCATAATCGTCGGTGATTTTAACATCCATGTAGATAATGCAAAAGACGCATTGGGATTGGCATTTAGAGACATTTTAAACTCTATTGGAGTTACACAACATGTATCAGGACCCACTCATTCTCATAATCATACTTTAGATCTAATATTGTCATATGGGATCAATGTTGATACTGTTCAAATTCTGCAGCAGAGCGATGACATCTCAGATCATTACTTAGTTGCGTGTAGATTACCTTTAGCCAAAGTCGAAAAACTAACTCCCTGTTATAAATATAGTAGAACTATCACTCCTAACACAAAAGATAGCTTTATAAATAATCTTCCCGATCAGTTTCATCTACTTAACATCCCAGATAGCCTAGAAGAACTTGATGTTGCAACAGAAACTATAAACTCTCTTTTTTCCAGCACTTTAGACACTGTTGCTCCGTTACGCTTAAAGAAGATTAAAGAAAATAGTCCAACACCGTGGTACAACGAGCACACCCGGGCCCTCAAGAGAGCAGCCAGAAAAATGGAGCGGAGCTGGAAAAAAACTAAGCTAGAGGTTTTTCGCATTTCATGGAAAGACAGCTCTATTGCATTCAGAAAGGCCTTAAGATCAGCTAGATCTACTTACTTTTCTACCCTCTTAGAAGAAAACAAATACAACCCTAGGTATTTATTTGATACAGTGACTAAATTAACAAGAAATAAAGCCTCAACCCCAGATGCTTTAAATCAGGACAGCACTAATGACTTCATGGACTTCTTTACTTGCAAAATTAATAATATTAGAGAGAAAATAATAAACATGCAAAAATCTACTACAATATTCCAAAATACAGTACATTTTAGTGTCCCTGAAGAAAAATTCCAATCCTTCATTGCTATTGGAGAGGAAGAATTGTCTAAACTCGTTAAATCATCAAAATCAACAACATGTATGCTAGACCCAATACCGACTAAGCTACTGAAAGAGATGCTTCCAGAAATCATAGATCCTATTCTTAATATTATTAATTCTTCTTTGTCATTAGGATACGTACCAAAAACCTTTAAGCTGGCTGTAATTAAACTGCTTATTAAAAAACCACAACTTGATCCTACAGAATTAGTTAATTACAGGCCGATATCGAATCTACCTTTCTTGTCAAAGATTCTAGAAAAGGCAATATCTTTACAACTATGTTCCTTTCTAGAAAGAAACAGCATCTACGAGGATTTCCAGTCAGGATTTAGACCATATCATAGTACTGAGACTGCTCTCATTAGAGTTACAAATGATTTGCTCTTATCATCCGATCGTGGTTGTATCTCTCTGTTAGTGTTACTGGAACTTAGTGCTGCATTTGATACAATTGACCACAAAATCCTTCTGAATAGACTTGAAAATTATGTTGGCATTAGTGGAGTTGCATTAGCCTGGTTCAAGTCATACTTATCTGAGCGTTATCAGTTTGTAGCATTAAATGAGGAGATGTCATATTGGTCACGGGTTCAGTATGGAGTTCCTCAAGGTTCAGTACTAGGACCATTGCTTTTCACCCTGTACATGCTTCCTTTGGGTGCAGTTATTAGGAAGCATGGCATTAGCTTTCATTGTTACGCTGATGATACTCAGCTCTACATTTCTTCTCATCTTGATGAAACGAACAAATTCACTAAATTAACAGAATGCATAACCGATATAAAAAATTGGATGACTAATAACTTTCTACTGCTAAATTCTGAAAAAACAGAGATTCTAATTATTAGACCAAAAAGTTCGGCACATAATAATCTAGACTACTGCCTAACACTCGATGGCTGCTCTGTCAAGTCTTCGTCGTCAGTTAGAAACCTGGGTTTGCTCTTTGATACCAATCTTTCATTTGAAAGCCATGATTCTAGCATCTGTAAAACGGCGTTCTTCCATCTTAAAAATATATCTAAATTGCGACATATGCTATCTAAGACAAATGCGGAAAAGTTAGTTCATGCGTTCATGAGTTCAAGGCTAGATTATTGTAATGCTTTACTAGGTGGTTGCTCTGCACGCTTAATAAACAAATTCCAGCTGGTCCAAAATGCAGCAGCTCGAGTTCTTACTAGAACCAGGAAGTATGAGCATATTAGCCCAGTTCTGTCAAACCTGCACTGGCTTCCTATTAAACACCGAATACATTTTAAAATCTTGCTAATTACTTACAAAGCATTAAATGGTTTAGCTCCACAGTACTTGAGCGATATCTTAACACATTATAGTCCTTCACGTCTATTGCGATCCCAAAATACTGACCAGCTTATAATACCTAGAATATCAAAGTCAACTGCTGGCGGGCGATCCTTTTCCTATTTAGCTCCTAAACTCTGGAACAATCTTCCTATTACAGTTCGGGAAGCAGACACACTCTGTCAGTTTAAATGTAGACTAAAAACACATCTTTTCAACCTGGCATACACAACACATTATACATACATTTTTAATCCAAATCATGTAAAATGATTGTTAGGCTGCATAATTTAGATAAGCCGGAACCGGGAACATTCCCATAACACCTGATGTACTCGATACATCAGAAGAAGAATGGCATCTACGCTGATATTGGTCTCTGTTTATTCCGAGGTTACCGTGGGCAGCTGGATCCGGGCCGTATCCAGATCAGATGAAGGACCTGGACACGAGCACAGCACTGCCCTGGGGTGTCTGCGGAGACCGTGACTCTACTGGACCCTCCCCTGTGACGATCATGAACCCATCTCTAACCGGACCAAATTGGACTTCATATTGGACTTGAATTGTTGTATAATAATCATGCACTGTTTGGCTGTTGGCCAGAGGAGAACTGGTCCCCCAACTGAGCCTGGTTTCTCCCAAGGTTTTTTCTCCATTCTATTCTTCATTCGTTACGTTACCTGCCGGAGTTTTGGTTCCTTGCCACTGTCGCCTATGGCTTGCTCAGTTGGGGAAACTTAACACTTAAAATTCATCAATTGTATTGATTCGCCTGCTCTTTTGGGGCTTCTGTTCAGCCAAACAAACTTTGTTTATATTGTTTTTCCTGTAAAGCTGCTTTGAAACAATCTACATTGTAAAAAGCGCTATATAAATAAAGGTGACTTGACTTGACTTGACAAGAGAATCCAGGTAGAGGTCAATAGGCAGGCAGACAGGTTCAGAAACGGGTAAACACTAGTGATGGCAACAGGTAAACAGTCAGATGAAATAACGCTCAGAAATGCTAACCGGGGTACAACAAGACTTCACTCTGAGCTGTGGGGTGACCGGGTTTAAATAGTCTCTGAGAATGGGTAACAGGTGGAGAAGCAAGCAGTCCTGATGGAATTCAGCTGTGTATGTGTGTGATTAGTCCGGTGTGATGGTTGCTGGGAAATGTAGTGTGTGAGGTGTGTCAGTACTCAGGCGATGGCTCCCTCCGGTGGCCCGAGGAGGGAATCACGGAGTCAGTCTCTGTGACAGAGCCCCCCCCCGCTGTGAGCGCCTCCTGGCGCGAGGATGCAGGCGACGCCGCGGTCTTCCTCGTGGTCGAGGAGCTGGCTTCTCCGGGTTGTTCGTGTGGAACTCTTCCACCAAGTTTGGGTCCAGGATATCATCCGAATTGACCCAGGAGTGTTCTTCCGGGCCATACCCCTCCCAGTCGACCAGATATTGGAGGATACGACCACGGCGTCTGGAGTCCAGTAACTCACGGACCTGATAGATTTCCTCGCCCTCAACCAGAATGGGCGGGGGGCCCTGATCACCAGGTCTCTCCTCCCCCTCCTCGCACGGACCATCGGCGGGTTTGAGCAGTGAAACATGGAAAGTGGGAGAGATGCGATAGTGGTTAGGCAGTTCTAGGCGAAATGAAACTGGTGTGATCTGTCGTGAGATTTGAAATGGTCCAACGTACCTTGGGCTTAGTTTCTTGCAAGGGAGGCGGAGGCGCAGGTCTCTGGTTGACAGCCATACCCATTGACCAGGTTGATATGTGGGGCTGGGGCGACGATGGCGATCTGCCTGTAACCTTTGACGGCGGATAGCACGTTGAAGGTGTGTATGAGCACTGTCCCAGGTAGCCTCACTCCGATTCAACCAATCATTGATGGCCGGCACTGTAGTGGGTTCACTAGACCAGGGGAACAGGGGTGGTTGAAATCCCAGGATGCATTGGAACGGGGTTAATCCGGTTGCAGGTTTGCGTAATGAGTTCTGTGCGTACTCTGCCCATAGGAGGTATTGGGACCAGTCGTCCTGGTTGCGGTTGCAGTAAGATCGGAGGAAGCGGGTGAGTTCTTGGTTAAGCCGTTCAATTTGTCCATTGGACTGTGGGTGGTAGCCAGATGTGAGACTGACGTTGATGTCTAAGGCTTGACAGAAGGCAGCCCAAAGGTGTGAGGTGAACTGGGAGCCGCGGTCGGAGACAATGTCCTCTGGTAACCCGTATAGGCGAAACACCCACTGGCAAAGGTGTTCGGCAGTCTGCATGGCGGTGGGTAGTTTGGGTAATGGGATCAGTCGACAGGCTTTGGAGAAACGATCCACTACGGTGAGTATGGTAGTGTTGCCATTCGATCTAGGAAGATCAGTGATGAAGTCGACAGCGATGTGAGACCAGGGACGTTGAGGTATGGGAAGGGGATGCAGCAAGCCTGAGGGAAGTTGGTGGGATGGTTTGTTTCTATTGCAGACCAGACAGGTCTTGACGAACTGTGTTGTGTCCTTGGCTAGAGATGGCCACCAGAAGCGATTCTGCACTAGATGAAGAGTTGCGGCGATACCCGGGTGACCAGCTGCAGGTGAGTTGTGGGCCATCTCCATAACCCGTTTGCGTAGAGCCAGCGGTATGAAAGTCCTCTCTGGGGGGCAGTCGGACGGGATCTCGGTCTCAGCATTGGCCTGTTCTATTTCTTTCATGATATCCCACTGTACAGGAGCAACCACAAGAGACGCAGGTATTATGGTTTCGGGGTTCTTGCTATCCTGCTCACCTTCAAACTGGCGAGATAGAGCATCTGCCTTGACGTTCTTGGATCCAGGTCGGTAAGTCACAGTAAAGTTAAATCGAGAGAAGAACAGGGACCAGCGGGCCTGACGGGGGTTTAATCTCTTTGCTGCTCGAAGGTACTCCAAATTCTTATGGTCTGTGTAAACCACAAATGGGTGCATAGCCCCCTCCAGCCAGTGACGCCACTCCTCAAATGCTGCCTTGATGGCCAGCAGCTCCCGATCGCCGACGTCGTAGTTGCGTTCTGCGGATGTGAGTTTCCTGGAACAGTAAGCACAGGGGTACAGTTTAGGTGGATTACCTTGTCGCTGTGAGAGGATGGCTCCCAAGCCTGTGTTGGATGCATCTACTTCCACCACAAACGGGAGTGACGGGTCAGGGTGGTGCAGGATGGGTGCAGAGGTGAAGCGTTCCTTGAGCTGCTGTTTTGCCCCTTCTTGACCATGCTGGTAAGTGGGCAAGCAATGGTGCTGAAGTTTCGAATGAACCGTCTATAGAAGTTAGAGAATCCCAAGAACCGTTACATTTCCTTTAGGGTGTTGGGTCGTGGCCAGTTAAGGATGGTGTTGACCTTCTTTTCATCCATGGAAACGCCCTCGTGACTGCTGACGTATCCCAAGAACGAGATGGAGGTTTGATGAAATTCACACTTCTCGGCCTTGGCATATAGTTGGTAATGAATTAGCCTCTTGAGGACCTGTCTGACCTGTTGGATGTGTTCCTCCATGGTGTCAGAGTATATCAGGATATCGTCTATATAAACAACGACAAAACGGTTAAGCATGTCCCTGAATACATCATTGATAAAAGCCTGGAAAACAGACGGGCTATTGACCAGCCCGAAGGGCATAACTAGGTATTCGTAGTGACCAGTGGCTGTAGAAAAGGCAGTTTTCCACTCGTCTCCATCCCTGATGCGGATCAGGTTATACGCACTGCGCAAATCGAGTTTGGTGAAGACTTTGGCTGTGCGAAGTTGTTCTAGTGCTGCAGGAACCAGAGGCAGAGGATAGCGGAACTTGACAGTTATTTACATTGAGACCACGGTAATCGATACAGGGACGGAGACCTCCGTCTTTCTTACTCACAAAGAAGAAACCTGCCGACGCGGGAGATGTTGAAGGGCGTATGAAGCCTTTTCCCAGTTCCTCCTCAATGTATTTCTTCATGGATTCAGACTCTGGTTGAGAGAGTGGGAAGATACGACCTCTGGGTGGTGTCGCTCCTGGGATGAGATCAATTGCACAATCATATGAGCGATGGGGTGGTAATTGAGAGGCACGTACCTTACTGAATGCCAGAGACAAGTCCTGATACTCCTCGGGGAGTTGAAGGTCAAGAGAAGAGTCAGAGGTGTGTGAGGATTTGCTGGTCTGAATGGATCCCAGAGAGAGGGGTGTGACTGTGGATAGACATTTAGATTGACAATTCTGGCTCCAACGAGTAATCTGGCCCTCTCTCCAACAGATATTAGGATTGTGAGTTCGTAACCAGGGCAGGCCTAGTATGATCGATGAAGTCGAGGTGGGTAAAACGTGGAACTGTATGTGCTTGGTGTGAAATAAGCCGGTTTGCATGGTGAGTGGTTAAGTAATGGTGTTCACTCGCCCTGAGCCCAGGGGTCGTCCATCTATAGCTTCCACTGTGAGAGGTGAGGAACATCGGATTAGAGGGATTTTGTGTTGCTGTGCAAACGTCTGGGAGATGAAGTTCCCTGCAGCCCCAAAGTCTAATAGTGCCATGGTCTCAAATGATATATCTTGACTCTTCAGAGTTACGGGTACAGAAACGGACATATCTGAATAGTAATGATTAGACTCACTCACCGGATGGGGTCTTTCTGGTCGGTTGCGTACTGGGCAGGTGTTGCGTACATGACCGGGACTGCCACAGTATAAACATAGACGGTGGGTCAACCGACGGTTTCTCTCTTCTTCAGATAAGTGATAGGCATTGATCTGCATGGGTTCTGGGGTACCTGGGTCGGAGGATTGTATGGGGCGAGCATTGCGCCTCTGGCCAGTCTTGCGTGCTCGGATGAGATTATCCACCTGAATGGCGAGTTCGATAAACTGGTCCAGGCTCCTCCCTTCATCGCGACATGCCAGTTCCGTCCGTAACTCGTGAGATAACCCCCTCCTGAAGCATACTTTCAACGTGTCGTTAACCCAGTTGGTTTGTGCAGCAAGTGTGCGGAAGGCGAGTGCATATTCAGCCGCTGTACTACTTCCCTGTGTTAACTCCATGAGACGGTCACCTGCACCTCTCCCGTCACTGGGGTGATCGAAAACCTCCCGGAAACGTTGCGTGAAACATGCATAAGTTGGAAAGGTGGGCCCATTCTCTCCACTTACCGCCGTGACCCATTCCAAAGCTTTCCCAGTGAACAGAGAGCAGACGAAGGCTATCTTGCTGGCCTCGGTGGTATACATGGCAGGCTGTTGACCGATGAAAAGGGAGCACTGGAGGAGAAAGCCTTTGCACTGAGTGGGGTCACCGTTAAATTTCTCCGGCAGAGAGAGACGAGGATTCACTGGTGGTGGAGCTTCTGTCACTTGGGCGGTAGCGGCTGCAGCGGGTGGTGGAGGTGCTGCTGCTGGGATAGAACCCTGCATTGTCTGTAGAGCCTTTACCAGCTCCTCGGTGAGGTTTGTGAGGTGATTAAGCTGATGCTGATGGGAGGCGAGGTGAGTAGCTTGTGCAGACATCATAGCACACAGTTCGGAAAAAGCCGCTGGATCTTGCATTGGCGAAGTCTTCTGTAATGAAGCGTTACTCAGGCTGGGATCCATATGCGTACTTTATTAAAGAGCAAGGGTGGTCGTACAGGCTGGGTCAGTCGGGAGCAAACAGAAACACAAGGGCAGACTGAATCAGAGACGGTGTCACAGGCAAACAGGTCAGGGCAGGCAGATAACGATCACAGGTAGAGAATCCAGGCAGAGGTCAATAGGCAGGCAGACAGGTTCAGAAACGGGTAAACAGCAGTGATGGCAACAGGTAAACAGTCAGATGAAATAACACTCAGAAATGCTAACCGGGGTACAACAAGACTTCACTCTGAGCTGTGGGGTGACCGGGTTTAAATAGTCTCTGAGAATGGGTAACAGGTGGAGAAGCAAGCAGTCCTGATGGAATTCAGCTGTGTATGTGTGTGATTAGTCCGGTGTGATGGTTGCTGGGAAATGTAGTGTGTGAGGTGTGTCAGTACTCAGGCGATGGCTCCCTCCGGTGGCCCGAGGAGGGAATCACGGAGTCCGTCTCTGTGACATCACTGAGGTAAATTAAAGAAGAGACCTGAGCAATATCTACAGACCAAAACATCATAGAAATATTTATTGTTTATTTCTATTTTTTTTAAATGAATGGAGATTCAAATAATTTGCTAATTGTTTGACCTTTTTCACTCATCTAGATTTACTAAAACCCATAAAAAGATTTGATCTTTAAAGAACCAGTAAAGCAATTATAAAGTTATACAATTATGTGTGCATTTCACAGCCAGTTATTATTAAAATGATGCTTTTCAGTGGCATCTCTTCTCTTATCTGATGACATGTTTACTGGTGTGATGGTGGGACTACCTGTCACTCACAGGAGATCCACCAAAAGCAAACCATAACATAGTCTAGTCCTGCTTTCCATTTTTAATTTTGATAGATTATACGTCACAATAGGGAAGAAAAGACTTAGCAACTTCTGTTTCATTCTGACTTTAATATGGTTCTATTACTTTAATAAGGTTACATTACTCATAAAACAAACAAAAAGTTTACAGCATTAATTAATCTAGGTTAATGTTCATTTCACCATATGTTTTTTTTATTTCAAGCTGTATGAATTACCATTTACACATTTATATACTAACATTCTCAACCATTTTTGTAGTGAATCATCTCACATGGCAGGGAATTTATTTGTATGTACACTCACCTAAAGGAGTATTAGGAACACCTGTTCAAGTTCTCATTAATTCAATTATCTAATCAACCAATCACATGGCAGTTGCTTCAATGCATTTAGGGGTTGGTCCTGGTCAAGACAATCTCCTGAACTCCAAACTGAATGTCAGAATGGGAAAGAAAGGTGATTTAAGCAGTTTTGAGCGTGGCATGGTTGTTGGTGCCAGACGGGGCCGGTCTGAGTGTTTCACAATCTGCTCACTTACTGGGATTTTCACACACAACCATTTCTAGGGTTTACAAAGAATGGTGTGAAAAGGGAAAAAATGCGGCAGTACTGTGGGAGAAAATGCCTTGTTGATGCTAGAGGTCAGAGGTCATGGGCCGACTGATTCAAGCTGATAGAAGAGCAACTTTGACTGAAATAACCACTTGTTACAACCGAGGTTTGCAGCAAAGCATTTGTGAAGCCACAACACACACAACCTTGAGGCGGATGGGCTACAACGGCAGAAGACCCCACCGGGTGCCACTCATCTCCACTACAAATAGGGAAAAGAGGCACAATTTGTACGAGCTCACCAAAATTGAACAGTTGAAGACTGAAAAAATGTTTCCTGGTCTGATGAGTCTTGATTTCTGTTGAGACATTCAGATGGTAGAGTCAGAATTTGGCGGAAACAGAATGAGAACATGGATCCATCATGCCTTGTTACCACTGTGCAGGCTGGTGGTGGTGGTGTAATGGTGTGGGGGATGTTTTCTTGGCACACTTTAGGCCCTTTAGTGCCGATTGGCGTGTGCCACACCAAGTACCCATCCTCTGATCTGCTTCCAGCAGGATAATGCACCATGTCACAAAGCTCGAATCATTTCAAATTGGTTTCTTGAACATGACAATGAGTTCACTGTACTAAAATGGCCCCACAGTCACCAGATCTCAACCCAATAGAGCATCTTTGGGATATGGTGGAACGGGAGCTTTGTGCCCTGGATGTGCATCCCACAAATCTCCATCAACTGCAAGATGCTATCCTATCAATATGGCCAACATTTCTAAAGAGTGCTTTCAGCACCTTGTTGAATCAATGCGACATAGAATTAAAACAGTGATGAAGGCGAAGGGGGTCAAACGTAATATTAGTATGGTGTTCCTAATAATCCTTTTGGTGAGTGTATTATCACAATGTGTTATGCTCAAACACTTAGAAGAATACATCCTATACAATCTGGAATAGTTAGATTGGAAGCGTGGTTGGAGGGGTTGCTTAGGGCGTTTCCTGCTCATTGTCTGTCTGGTTAAACGCAGCCTCAGTGGTGCCAGATCTAAGTCTTCATGAAGTGTAGATTATCAAAGGGATACTCTGAGGTTCATCTAATTTGATCCGGCGTAATAAGCTAAAATTTACTAAATGCATGTGATTTATGTTATTGTGAATGATTCATTCATGTATGTTTAGTCTTTCTTGATAATCCATTTCACTGAGGCATACGTCACAACTTAAAAAAAAAAGATCTATTGGTAATTTTCTGTATTCAGCTGAACTGCTGGAGTCTTCATCTTTTGTGAGAGCACATTATTTAAAACGTTAAAAGTACTATTAAATTATTATTGTGCAACTATTTAATAAAAGACACTGGTAACAATTTATTTTGATGGTCCACTTAAGACCTTACCAACTATAAGTAACTTTACAACTACATGTCAACTATCCCTCATTAGAGTATTAGTGGCTATCTGTTTAATATCTTATAACTCTTTATTGTGATGCTCCTCAACAGACATTCTTCTGACTATAAGTAACTTTGCAACGTCAACTCATTCAACTAAACATTACTCTAACCTAACATGTCAAGTAGCTTTTAGTAAGAGTTAGTTGCCATATAGTTTCAAAGTTATAGTTAGTAGAATGTATAAAGAGTCCAACTTTAAATTCAATTATTGTTAAAATGATTAGATTGACACGCATTACTTTTTCTCTGATTAAGTATAAAATAAAATTATAAAATATATAAAAAGTCAATTATAATGAAAAATGTGATTTTACAGTGTATAATCCTAGGTTAAACCAAGGTTACAGCTTGTCAGTAATTTGCTAACAGTTGGCAAAATGAGCCCATGCATCTTCATAAGGCACTTCATCATGCAAAACAACTGTCCTTTAAAATTTGTGAAGTAAGGAGATGATGATGATGAGGACAAATGATTTGTTCTCCTCTCTTTCTCTCCACCGCCCCTTGTTCAAATAGAAAATCCTGTATTCTAACACAAATTAAGGACATACAGTACATTCCCATAAAGCTCACAAACACATACACGTTCAAGAGCAGGAGTCTAAGCGTGTGTACTGAAGCGAAGACAGCTGAGCTGAGAGATACACATGCCAACATGGATTTGCAACTTGTGCAAAAGTGTCGCTGGGAGTCACTGGGAAGGTCCACAACATCTGGTGTGACAAATCTCTAGAGATGCCCCCAAACTGACTCACTACAACAACTAATAAAACTAACTATAACAATAAGTAGCACTTGCTTCAAATCATGTGGTTTAAAATCATACTACAAATACACAGATGCTTGGCATTATTTGAGCAAAGTCAACTATATTTCTAGGAACTAAAGAATATGATAGTGACTTTATGACGAGCTCCACTTGTGGAAACAGAAATACACGTTAGCATACTTTTATTTTGAAAACAATATACTTGTACAGTGGTACCTCGAGATACAAAATTAATCCGTTCTGAGGCGGCTTTCGTATAATGAGTTTTTCGTATCTTGGAACACATTTTACATGTAAAATGGCTAATCCGTTCCAAGCCCTCCAAAAACACCCCATTAAATTTCATAATAAAGCTAAATTGACCTATAAACAATGAATTAACGTAAAATGTCGAAAATAGCACTGGCCTTGTGAGCGATTGCCGTCTCCGTTACTGTATCGCCAGCGATTTCTTTGTCTTTTATCCAGATGAGGAGCAGCCGGTCCATCTCGTCGTGCACATGGCTCCTCTTGCTGGACAAAATAGTGATGCCCTTCGATGGTATAGTTGCTTTGATGGCATCCTTCTGTTTAAGGATGGTGCCTATTGTCGACAGATTACGGCCGTATTCCTTTGCGATCACACTCAATCGCATACCAGCTTCGTAGCTTCGAGCTAAAGCACGCCAGCACGTACGTATAGAAGATGCATGATGGGAGGGATGCTGTCCAATTAGAGAGAAGGATCTCATGGCTTGGCTAGCATCAGGAACCAATGGGAGAGCAGGAGGATGGTGGAGAGTCTACTATAACTAAGATGGCGGCGTGCGAGTTTCAAAATTGTTATGGGACGAATCTCGGACTTTCAGAAACCTTTCGTATCTTGAAAACTTTTCGTATGTAGAGCAGTAAAATTTTTCGTCTTTGCTTTCGTAACTTGGATTTTTCGTAAGTTGAGCCTTTCGTATCTTGAGGTACTACTGTATATACTAATATACTGAATGAAAAAGCATTATAATTTATATTTGATTTAAATGCAATTTTTTAACTTAAAGTGATAGTTCACCCAAAAATTCTGTCATCATTTGCTCACTCTCATGTCATTCCAAACCTGTAAGACTTTCATTCATCTTTGGAACACAAATTAAGTTACTTTTGATGAAATCAGAGATTTCTAGCCTTTACGGCTATGCAACTACCACTTTGATGCTTCAAAAAGTTCATAAAGAGATTGTCAAACAAATCCTTATCAAATTAACTTATTTTTGGAAGAGACTCAATCGCTTTACATGATGAGAAGATTGAATTTAGGCTGTAATTCACATAAACATTTATGAACTCACACATCAGTAGTTTTTTAAATGGAAACTCGCTTGATGTGAGAGAACCAATGCGGTTCATTCGCGTGTTACGCAGCACGTTTGAGCTTTTGCAAGAACCAATGTAAAAAAAATTATTTATAGTAATATAAACCCTGACAGCACATGTCTATCTCAGAGAGTCTATTTGAGGTGTGTGTTTACATCTGGAAAACATATTTTTCAAGTTTTTTTAATATTTTATTTTATTTTACTTCAGTTAAGGTTTATTTTCTATTTTTTTTAAATAACCCTGATTACAGCCTGTAAAAAACAAGCACAAACACCCTAGCAATGCCCTAGCAACCATTATACCAAAATACCCACAGAGCAACACACTAAAACACCTCCGCAACCATTTGCAACACCTTACCTCAATGGTGGCCTTTATTTCTGTCTTCACTGCAGTTTTGAAAAGTCAATGCATGCATTTGCTTATGAAGCCATGTAATAAGAGAAATGAAGAGCTAACCCATAGGTAATTATCAGAATCTCAGACAAGGTATTCTACAATCGGTTTAAGATGGCAAGGTCAGTAGATGTCAGAGCAGCAAAGCATACAAAATTGCTACATCTGTTTGGTTATGTAACCTAATTTAGATGAGTACGCACAAAGTGCTGCCCGCTTATTTAGCTAGCCTGTCAAGCCACATCAAGTCATTGCATGTGTATTGTGTGGCCCTTAAGACATCAGCATCACTGAAGGCTGCAAAAGGCGTCCTACTCAAATGACCCCCTCAAACGCTGGCTTTCTGTCTCTGTTGTATTCTTGCTCTGTTTTGTATCTGCATCTGTTGCCCGTTCTATTCTTTTGCACTATGTTAGCAGATCTGTGTAAGTCACTAACCTCTCAGTGCTAAATGATCATGTGTTTCAGTCAAATGGTAAAGCTTTGTGGTTAAACAGCAGTTCATTGAACACAGAACCAGCCTGTTGGCACACTATATGGGACATATAGTGACACCATAAACAAGAGACACCATAAACAGCACCATGAAACAGCAAAAATGTAAAAGGTAACAGACATAAATTTCAACAAATATTTAAATTGTCACAATTTGCCCTGACCTTACAGTCATGAAAAATGTATTTAAAATGTAATTTATTCCAGTGATGTGATGGTAATGCTGAAGGTTCTGCATCATTACTCCAGTCTTCATTACTTAAATCTTCATATGTTGATTAGCTGCTCAAGAAACATTTCTTATGATTTTGATTGTTGAAAATAAATCTTATCATTAATGTCTTTTATGTCTTTACTGACACTTTTAATAAATGTAATGCATCCCTGGTGAAATATAAGTATCAATTTCGTAAAACAAACAAGCAAACAAAAAAATATAATAAAAATAGAAATGCTTTTCACATACAGACGACAATGGTGTCAAAATGATCCCTGTTCAAACGGATCTGTGAAAAAGACTACAAACGCTGTACTGTGCTTCCAGGCCAGTAGTTGGCGATGTCAGTTTGTAAAGAAACATATTGGTTATATATGTAACCTGTATATGTATATAGTTCCCTGAACGGAATGAGATGCTACGTCAAAGCGTAGCGAGAATGTCCCTGCATGGTTATGTCATCATCGACCAAGAAGCTATAAAGTGCACCAGAAAAAACAGCACGCTAGCTTATAATAGGCTGAAACTAAGGCGCTGACAGGCATGTTTAACATGGGGATGCATCGTCTCATTACCTTTTCAGGGAACTAAGGTTACATGCATAACTGAGACGTCAAACCACTGTGGGAACACAATACCCGCTACTCCTATGAATTTTGTGTAGGTCACAGGCCTCAGCCTCAGGCCACGTCCACACGAGAACGGTGCATTCCCTAACCGCTCTTTTTTTCCCTTCGTTCTAAAAAAAAATGCCGTAAACACGGCATCGGCACAAGAAATCTCAGCGTCCACACGAGAACACTGAAACCGACTGAGAACGGTGTAGTATAAATGCCAGACTAGTATGGGGCGCTGTAATTCTGCCACAGATACACACTATACACGGAGAAGAAGAGTTTGAGCATGCGCACAACCTTGCGCGCTGAATGCGCTGAATATTTACAGACGTGCACTGCTGCAAGATGACACGGAGTGACTGCCCTGTTGCATTGTAATTCTTGATTTTATATTGTTTGCCCTGCACTACATGTTGTGTTTTGCGCACTGCTGCACTTTATAGCTGTTTTTTCAGGTTATTTTTAATTGTTCTATTTTCCTATAAAAACCAGTTCTTGAATTTTTGCTCTCATTTATTTTCACTTGACATTCAATACAACACTTTCAAAATAAATGTTAGTACATTTTCAAAAAGGTAAATACTGTAAAAAAACCCAGAACAAAACTTGATGGCCAGCATTTTTAAGGGTCAAGGTACTTTGTGAGTACTCTCCTCACTCTCTTTCCCTCTCCCTCGTTACAGTCTGTGAAGCCTTTTCAGTGCAGCATATCTGGCTTTGAGACGACCAAAAGCACACTCATCTCCACAATCTGTTTTTTCAGAGGAGGGATCTGACCAGTCTTAAAGTACAGGTTGAGCTTTGATTTAGCAAAAACCTGTGCACCGTGTACACTCCCGGGCCACTTTATCACAACATCCATAAATCTGTACTTATAATCACAGACCGCCTGTACATTGATAGAATGTTTGCCTTTCCTGTTGATGTAGTCCATCGAGTTGGCAGACAGCTGCTTGATTTCTATGTGTGCCGTCGACCGCTCCCAAACACTGTGGCAGTGATTCGCGTTCCCCTGTGGATGGGCCCTCAGTGTGCCATGAAGGAAACGTCTCAGGTTACGTACGTAACCATAGTTCCCTAAGAGGGAACGAGACACTGCGTCGAGACGCGATTGGGAACCTTTCAGTTTATATGTCTCTTGAAGCACAATCAAACTCAGGTGCGGGAGTGTACGTCGCCGTGATGACGTCATCACGTCATGACCCGGGAGTATAAAGGCACGTCACGACCCGGAAGCGGGTTAGCTTGAACAGTGTCTGAACAGGCCGGCATGCCTAGGAGCTGAGGCTGCAAGACGCAGTGTCTCGTTCCCTCTTAGGGAACTATGGTTACGTACGTAACCTGAGACGTTCCCTGTCAAGGGAACTCGCACTGCGTCGAGACGCGATTGGGAACGAGGAATACCCACGCCGCCTCAGCGTACGGGGTATGCCAAGCGAAACATAGCTCACTACGATAACGCCAATGATCCCAAGGCGGGGTTTAGGTCTAACTGGTAGAACCTAATAAAGGTATGCGGTGAGGACCAGCCAGCCGCATCACAAATGTCCGCGAGGGAAGCCCCTGCGAAAAAGGTTTTCGAGGCAGCCATGCTCCGAGTAGAATGAGCTCGGACAGACAGTGGACACTGCTGTCCTGCCAGCTCATAAGCTAGAGAAATAGACTCTGAAATCCATCTGCTCATAGTAGGCTTAGAAGCAGGGGAACCTCTGGGGGCCCCAAAACAGACAAAGATTTGGTCTGACCTACGCCACGTAGCAGTTCTGTGGACGTAGGCGTCCAGTGCTCGCACTGGACAAACCCTGTTCTTTAACTCCTGGTCATGATCAGTAAATGGGGGAGGACAGAGAGCCTGTAGCACTATGTGGCGCATAGGACTAGACAGCACTTTAGGTACATAACCCGGCTTGGGATAGAGGAAAGCTTTAGCCAAGCCGGGCGCAAACTCTAAACATGAAGGGGCCACGGAGAGGGCCTGCATGTCACCAATCCTCTTGAGGGAAGAAATGGCGAGAAGAAAGAGAGTTTTAAGAGTAAGGTGCTTGTCTGAAATCTCGTCCAGCGGTTCGAAGGGAGCCTGGGACAAGGCCTGGAGCACCAGGGACAGGTCCCAAGGAGGCACCCTTGAACGTACTACAGGCCTCAGCCTCTGAGTGCCACGTAGGAAACGAACTATGAGGGGGTCCCTGCCCAAAGAGGCACCACTCAAAGGTACGTGGTAAGCAGCTATGGCAGCCACGTAAACCTTTAGTGTGGAGGGGGACAGCCCTGCTGCGAACCTTTCTTGCAGGAACTCCAGCACGGTGCCAACCTGGCAGGTAACTGGGTTCAGCTGCTTTTCGCAACACCAAGAAGTGAAAATCTTCCACTTCTGAGCGTACAGTTTCCTCGTGGACGGGGCTCTGGAGTGGAGAATGGTCTCTACAACCTCGGCTGAGAGACCAGACTCTATGAGCTGGGCCCCCTCAGGGGCCAGACCCACAGTTTCCACAGTTCTGGGTGAGGATGGAAAATCCTCCCCTGAGCCTGGGACAGGAGGTCCCTCCTGACCGGAATCTCCCACGGAGTGCCGTCTAGGAGGGACACCAGGTCCGAAAACCACACCCTGCCCGGCCAGCGTGGGGCAACTAGAGTGAGACGGACCTTCTCCCGGCGAACCTTCTCCAGAACCCCTGGGAGCAGAGCTACGGGGGGAAAGGCATACAGGGGTAGATTTGGCCACCCTTGCCTCATGGCGTCCAGGCCGAGAGGCGCTGGAAGATAAAGGGAGAACCAGAGTGGGCAGTGAGACGTCTCTCGAGACGCAAACAGATCCACTTGAGCCTGGCCGAATCTCTCCCAAATCTGCTCCACCACCTGAGTGTGGAGTCGCCATTCCCCGGGCCTCGGCCCCTGTCTCGACAGGAAGTCTGCCCCCAGGTTCTGGGCCCCCGGGATATATACCGCTCGAAGAGAGAGCAGTTCCCTCTGGGCCCAGAGGAGGATCCTGATCGCCAGCTTGGAAAGTCGACGAGACCGGAGACCTCCCTGGTGATTTATGTAGGAGACCACCGACGTATTGTCGGTCCGGACTACCACATGACGGCCTCTGAGGTCGGGGAGAAACGCCCGTAGCGCCATCCGGACAGCCATCATCTCCAAGGCGTTGATATGCCAGGAGAGGTGGTGCCCGTCCCATAGACCCCTGGCCGAGCGGTCCCTCAGGACCGCCCCCCAGCCCGCGCGGGACGCATCTGTCGACAGCATGACGCGGTGACAGATAGCTCCCAGTGCGAGCTTCTGGGACAAAAACCAGTTCTGCTTCCACGGATGCAAGGCTCGAAGGCAGCGCCTTGACACCTTGATCAGACGGAAGGGGTTGCCCCTCGGGGAAAACCCTCTGGTCTTCAGCCACCACTGCAGGGGTCTCATGTGGAGCAGGCCGAGTGGGATAACACTGGACGCTGCCGCCATGAGCCCCAGCACTCTCTGGAAGTGCTTGACAGTGAGCAGCTGGCCTAGCTTGATATCCTGGACTAAGGACAGAACGGCGGCAATGCGCACGGGGGATAGCCGTGCAGACATTGACGCCGAGTCCCAAACAACGCCTAGGAAGGTTGTCCTCTGCACAGGAGAGAGGATACTCTTCTTGGCATTGAGTCTCAGCCCCAGCTCCTTCATATGCGCGAGTACGACATCTCGATGCCGGACCGCTAATTCTTGTGTCTGAGCCAAAATCAACCAATCGTCGATGTAGTTCAGTACACGGATACCAGTGGACCGCAGCGGGGCGAGCGCTGCGTCCATGCATTTGGTGAAGGTGCGAGGGGATAGCGCTAGGCCGAATGGAAGTACTCGATACTGGTAAGCCTTGCCCCCGAAGGCGAACCTGAGAAACTTCCGATGTTGAGGAAGGATGGAGATATGGAAATATGCGTCTTTGAGATCTATCGTCACAAACCAATCCTCGGACTTGATTTGGGATACGATCTGTTTCAAAGTCAACATTCTGAACTTCAGGCGCCTGACAGTCTTGTTCAACAGGCGAAGGTCTAGAATAGGATGCATACCTCCATCCTTCTTCGGAACTATGAAGTAGCGGCTGTAAAAGCCAGAATCTGTGGCTGAGAGAGGTACATACTCTATGGCCTCTTTCCTCAGCAATGATTCGACTTCTTGTTCCAAAACCCGAGCCTGCCCAGGGTCTACCTCTGTCCGAAGAACCCCCGCGAACTTGGGAGGGTTCGACCGAAACTGGATAGTGTAACCCACATGAATAGTGCGCAGGACCCACTGAGAAATGCCTGGCAGACGTGTCCACGCCGCCAGGAACTCCACTAGGGGTACCAGTCTCTCGAGACCAGTCTCTGTTCGGGTTTCCACTCCAGGCCGCTGGACCTGGAGTGGATGCTCTAGGACCCTCCTTAGAGGGGGGCAATCTGCCCAGTGCACCCTGCTGGGGTGACAACTGGGGTAGACCACCTGGTCCCTGATCGGACTGGCTCTCTCGAGAAACCAGATCCACAGGGGCCACCGCAGGGCGTTGGCAGGCTGGTGGACCAACGGGGGGCTCCCTGCGAGGCCTGACACCATGATTGTCAGGGCCTCTTACTTCTAGCCTTCTTGCCCTGCAGAACGACCCTCAGGTCGGTCTGCCGGCCAGAAGGCTGAGGCTGAGGTTGCTGACCTGAAGCCCTCCCCTTCTTTTTCGGGGGGGGCTGACGAGTCGCAACACTCAGCTTCTGCCCAGCGCGGTATGAGGAGGTACTGGGCTGAGGATGGAACGCTGCTCTTGCTTGCGAACCTTGAGGGCGGCGTGGAAGGATCTTTTTGAACGCCGCCTCCTGCTTAGCAGCCTCCTGAAACCTCTCGACCGCTAGCTTAACCGCGTCGCCGAAGAGGCCAGGAGGCGTCAGAGGGGCGTCCAGGAGGATGTTCTTATCCTTTTGGCTGAGGGTAGTCAAGTTCAGCCATAAATGTCTCTCCGTAGCTACTAGGGCTGCCATAGATCGGCCAATAGATCCGTCTCCCTAGCAGCCCGGAGAGAAAGATCCGTCGCCCTCCGCAGTTCTGCGACTGCTTCTGGCCCAATACCTCCCTCCTCGTCAAGATCTGCGAGGAGTTCCGCCTGGTAGGCCTGCAGCATGGAAGAGGTGTGGAGGCATGCTGCAGGCAAAAAGCGCTCGTCCAGCCTGCTCTTTGGACGAGCATGCGTCCGCTCAGCCGGCCACTCGAGGCCCAGCCTAGCGGTGGCGCGAGTCACCACCTCCAGCAACTCATCTGACGCTGGTGAGGGGGCTGGCGGAACCTCCTCATCAGCGTCGATACTAACAACGTCCAGTTCCTCGGAACTGGATAGCTGCAGTATCGCCTCGTCAGGGTCGGAAGAAACCGCCACAGGGCGTGCTTCCGGCTCCCTAACGGGGCTAGATCTGCCAGGTAAAGGCGGAGAAAAGGCAAAGCCCGTCTCCGACCCCTCTGATAGATCCATCTGCGACCCCCATGATCGCAGCCGCCGCTGGGCCTCAGCCGCAGCGGGACCGGAACCACGAGGGCCGCTAGCCCGGGCAGTTTCCTCGAAAACTGCCAGGCGGGATCGGAGTGTTCGCAAACTCATTTGCAAACAGTCTGCACAATCAGTGCCCTCGAGCGCTGATCGTGCATGCTCCTCTCCCATGCAAGCTACACATAAGGCGTGTGTATCCCTTCCCGAAAGAAACCGGGGACAAGGGGTAACACAGCGCCGAAAAACTTGCTCCGCCATTTCAAACACTCCAACAGACACACGGTGAAATCCCTTTTCTTTTAAACTAGACTTGGGCTGAATCACACACACGTCTGCAATACACACACACGTTGAGCTTAGAGCGCTGTGAAGACACTGAAAGCTAACCCGCTTCCGGGTCGTGACGTGCCTTTATACTCCCGGGTCATGACGTGATGACGTCATCACGGCGACGTACACTCCCGCACCTGAGTTTGATTGTGCTTCAAGAGACATATAAACTGAAAGGTTCCCAATCGCGTCTCGACGCAGTGCGAGTTCCCTTGACAGGGAACAAGTGATTAGCGGGTGTCTTCTCAAAGAAACCCCACCCGGAGGAGTGTGATAATCTGCTAATCACAATATATACCTTCAGAGTGGAGGGGGAAGGGATAGACCTGCTGGGAATCTTTCTTGAAGGAACTCCAGCACAGTTAACTGGGTCCAGCTGACGATTGTGACACCAGGAAGTAAAACATCTTCACTTCAGGGCATAAAGTTTCCTAGCAGAAGGGGATCTTGAGTGAAGGATGATCTCAACAATCTCAGTTGAGAGCACTAAACCTATGAGCTGGGCCCTCCAGTTTCCATAGCTCTGGATGGGGTGGAGTATCAAGCCCTTCACCTGAGACAAACTGTCCCTCCTGGCCGGAATCTCCATAAGAGTCATTGAGGAGAGATATAAGGTCCGCAAATCATTTTCGAGTTGGCTACCAGCAAGAGACGGACCCCTTCTTGGCAAACTCTCTCTAGAACTTTGAGAAGCAGTACAAATTTACAGGCGAAGCCTCAGTCACGCCTGTACCATGGCATCCAGTCCAAGTGGGCATTGAGTTGTTTCGAGCGAGGCGAAGAGGTCTACCTTCTCTCTGCCAAAGATCTCCCATAGGAGGTCTACCAACCCCGGATCTCAGCCTTGATCTATCTATGCTTGGACTTGATTTGCTGCAACATAAGCATTTTGAATTTGAACTTTCCTACTGAGCAATATATCTGGCATAGGTCTAAAATCAGACTCAACCCCCCATCCTTCTTTGGAACAATGAAATACCGGCTGTAAAACCCGGATTCCCGAATGGGAGGAAGATTGTGTGCTAATCGGGAACCGAGAACATTCCCATAACACCTGATGTACTCGATACATCAAAAGAAGAATGGCATCTACGCTGATATTGGTCTCCGTTTATTCCGAGGTTATTCCGAGGTCAGCCGGATCCAGGCCGTACACAGATCAGATGAAGGACCTGCACCTGGACACGAGTAAGTGTCTGCGGAGACCGTGACTCTACTAGACCCTCCCCTGTGACAATCATGAATCCATCTCTAACCAGATGATCATGAACTGTTTGGCTGTTGGCCAGAGGAGAACTGGTCCGACTTAGCCTGGTTTCTCCCAAGGTATTTTCTCCATTCTGTTCTTCATTCATTACGTCACCTGCTGTAGTTTTGGTTCCTTGCGGCTGTCGCCTATGGCTTGCTCAGTTGGGGAAACTTATCACTTACCATGTTTCTAGCATCTGTAAAACGGCGTTCTTCCATCTTAAAAATATATCTAAATTGCGACATATGCTATCTAAGACAAATGCGGAAAAGTTAGTTCATGCGTTCATGAGTTCAAGGCTAGATTATTGTAATGCTCTACTAGGTGGTTGCCCTGCACGCTTAATAAACAAATTCCAGCTGGTCCAAAATGCAGCAGCTCGAGTTCTTACTAGAACCAGGAAGTATGAGCATATTAGCCCAGTTCTGTCAAACCTGCACTGGCTTCCTATTAAACACCGAATACATTTTAAAATCTTGCTAATTACTTACAAAGCATTAAATGGTTTAGCTCCACAGTACTTGAGCGATCTCTTAACACATTATAGTCCTTCACGTCTATTGCAATCCCAAAATACTGACCATCTTAAAATACCTAGAATATCGAAGTCAACTGCTGGCGGTCGATCCTTTTCCTATTTAGCTCCTAAACTCTGGAACAGTCTTCCTATTACAGTTCGGGAAGCAGACACACTCTGTCAGTTTAAATGTAGACTAAAAACGGATCTCTTCAACCTGGCATACACATAACACATTATACATACATTTTTAATCCAAATCATGTAAAATGATTGTTAGGCTGCATAATTTAGATAAGCCGGAACCGGGAACATTCCCATAACACCTGATGTACTCGATACATCAGAAGAAGAATGGCATCTACGCTGATATTGGTCTCTGTTTATTCCGAGGTTACCGTGGTCAGATCCAGATCAGTTGAAGGACCTGCACCTGGACACGAGCACAGCACTGCCCTGAAGTGTCTGCGGAGATCGTGACTCTACTAGACCCTCCCCTGTGACGATCATGAAGCCATCTCTAACCGGACCAAATTGGACTTCATATTGGACTTGAATTGTTGTTAATATAATAATCATGCACTGTTTGGCTGTTGGCCAGAGGAGAACTGGTCCCCCAACTGAGCCTGGTTTCTCCCAAGGTTTTTTCTCCATTCTATTCTTCATTCGTTACGTCACCTGCCGGAGTTTTGGTTCCTTGCCGCTGTCGCCTATGGCTTGCTCAGTTGGGGAAACTTAACACTTAAAATTCATCAATTGTATTGATTCACCTGCTCTTTTGGGGCTTCTGTTCAGCCAAACAAACTTTGTTTATATTGTTTTTCCTGTAAAGCTTCTTTGAAACAATCTACATTGTAAAAAGCGCTACATAAATAAAGGTGACTTGACTTGACTTAAAATTCATAAATTGTATTAATTCGACTGCTCTTTTAAGGCTGCTGTTCAGCCAAATAAACTTTGTTTATATTGTTTTTTCTGTGACCACTGTAAAGCTGCTTTTAAACAATCTACATTGTAAAAAGCGCCAAATAAATAAAGGTCACTTAACTTGACTTGACTTGACTATGGCACCCTTGCCCAGTGGAGTGTTTTCTTCCTGCTCCATCATCAGAGCCTGTTCGGGCCTAAAACTGTGTGCAGGACCCCCATTGAATCAAGGCAGGTAGAGACTTTCATTCTGTTAGAAAGTCTACTAAGGGAACTAAACTGGTCTCTGGTGTTATGTGAACAGACAGCACCCTGAAATGGCGAACCAGCAGAGAACAATTGATTATTACAATACTAGATTATTTAATAAATTGCAATCATCAGCTTTAATCTAAGTCACTAAACGCGTTAGCATTGTGCTATCTTACTTAATTATTGTCCGTGCATAACCCTGTACATGGTTTGGTTCCGGCTGTAGAGCCCGTGCAGGAGGGCAACTGGGTGACTGTGAGACGGCATAATCGCGGGTCAAAAAACCACTGTTCCATTCCGGTTAGAACATCAAACAGGTTCTCCCCACTCAGTGACGCACCCACTGAGAAACTTGTTGAAAGAACCCTACTGATTGGCGATTCTATTACTCGGAATGTGAAAATAGAGACTCCAGCCACCAGAGTCACATGTTTGCCGGGAGCCAGAACGCCTGACGTCAAAGCAAATTTAAAAGTGATGGCTAAGGCTAATCATAAATATTCTAAGATTGTTATTCACGTCGGCGCTAATGATGTCCGACTTCGCCAGTCGGAGATCACTAAAACTAATATTAAAGAGGTGTGTGAACTCGCAAGTACGATGTCAGGCACTGTAATTTGCTCTGGCCCTCTTCCTATGTGCAGGAGTGATGAGATGCTTAGCAGATTATCCTCACTCAATGGCTGGATGTCTAAGTGGTGCCCGCAGAATAACATAGGGTTCATAGACAATTGGAAAAGTTTTTGGGGCAGACCTGACCTGTTGAAAAGAGATAGTATTCATCCCACCTAGGATGGTGCCGCTCTTCTCTCTAGTAATTTAGCACATAGTCTTAGAGCTGAACCTTGACTAACTGGGGCCCAGGTCAGGAAGCAGACAAACTGTCTAAACCGACGGTCTGCTAGCTGTCTAACGTCACAGAGGTCAGATAAATTCCAACACATAGACTCTTTCTCCTAGATATCCTATAGAGACTGTGTCTCTTCCCCAAATTAGCAAAAAATACAAAAAAAAACCTCTCAAAACCATTTATGGATAACATTTTTAATGATGTTTTATTAACAAAGTTCGGGAGGAGCACGTTCAAATGATTAACACAATCAACACGTCATCAGCAATTACACCTCATCCTATTAGCAGGAGAGGAAGCATGCATATATAGACATGTTTGACTCACCTACAGCTCTTTGACATTTTTCGGCAGCTCGACAGTTTACGGCATTGTGGTTCCGCCTTCCGGTCGCGATACACCCGAAATCGAGCTCCACTCGTTAGATGGATTCTCTACGAAAACCTCCGGACCCAGTAGCGATCCTCATCCGCCTAACACCATGCTAACTATATTATATCACCCTCAGCAATACATCACGGGTGCCAGACCAAACAAACGGGTCCTAAGCAACAACAAGCAAACGCACAGTAAGACGCGAGGCCTGTTCTCGCCACCAAGCAAACATCCGTATCCAGCAGCTCTACATCGGCCCCTTTTATTCGCTCCTGCCATTGAGAAAGGATAATAAAGCTGGTTGAGCTGCAAGTGTTGTACCCTCACCGCCTGATGAGGGGGAAATAGTTTAGAAATGAATAAACAGGACACGGGGACGCTGCTGCTGCTTCACCAGAGTCTCTGTATTAAGTGTTTAAACATCTTTAAATTTCAAATAAATCAGTTATAAGTCAGTTTTACTTAAGTGACAAAAATAACAATAATTCAATCACAGATTCACATAAGAAAAATAAATAGATTCTATATAGACAAACCAAAATAAAACATCTAATTGGGAAAATTTACATACACATAAAATACAAAACAATTAAATGAAAATACACATACTCTTTCTGGAACACAGGTTTCAATGACCTAAACCATACATGAAAATATCATTTGGAAAACACACGTTTCATACTTTACTTTTCACGTGCTATATTTTTAGACCGCATGGTCTCCATCCTTAGCATCACTAGCATGTACATGTCGAACTCTGGACTAAACTTCCAAACTCTGTTCACAAACATTAACACTTAAAACGATCTTAACACTTAACTTTTCAACATATACATTTAACACAACATTTATACGTGGGTTACCTGATGAGGGGGAAATAGTTTAGAAATGAATAAACAGGACACGGGGACGCTGCTGCTGCTTCACCAGAGTCTCTGTATTAAGTGTGCAGCGCGCCCCTCCCCCTTCAGGTGAACGATACAGGAGAGGAAAATCAATCGAACAACCAGTTGCTCAGAAAACTAGGCCAAAGTAGTCAATCACCATTCATCCTATAGGATGAGTAATGTACACAGTAAATATAATTTACATTAATTGAAAATATTCTTACACTCACATTTTGTAATTGAAAACACTCTCACACTCACATTTTGTACCCACTACACTCTCCCCTTCAACAATAAATGTCGTCCCGACATTTACTTCATTGTCCTTTGGCTTATAACTCTTTTAAACTCTATTTACTCAGCAGGCTAGCTGCATCTACAGATCATCAGTAAAGGCATATTTTGGAAATTCCAAAGTTTTTTATTTTTTATTTTTATTTTTTTATTAGCATAAGCTTATTGGTCTTTGTTTCATGTGGACTATGCTGCTTTTACTAAATCAATGTTTTCTCAGCCTGTATTATGCCACGGTCTATCTCCGATATCCATATGCAAGATATGAGTAAGGATTATAAAATGGCGCTGGGCTTGGCCATAGTGGAAATGTTTGCTGTCCACAATAAGGCATGTTCTGAAACTGCTGAACTTCACCACTACAGCTTGTATTATAACAAGTGGGAGTACCGAGGTGATCGTAAGTGAACAGTCGAGGGGCTCGTCTTTCTCTCTGAGGTCTAAGATGTCTCTCATCTGCTGTTGAATCATTACATGGCTCAGGTGATGCTGTGTTCTCAATTTGAACCTGTTCGTATTCACACTGACCCATCCCAAGGGAATCCTCAGATTGAATCAGTTCCTCATCACAATCTTTTTCACCTGGGCCTCCTTCCTCTGTTTGTCCAACAACATCCAATTGGTCTCTGATTTCCTCAGTCTGCTCAGCCAGTCCACTCATCCCTCTTCCCGACTCGTCAACATCCTTGTTACACCTTTCTTCATGGTGCTGCTGATTTGGTGAGTAATAAACACAAAACACATCCTCATCCTCCTCTTCATCCTTACTGATTTCAACAATATCACTTCTTTTTTTGTTGTCCTTCGTCATTCTTTTCTCTAGGTCAACATCTTTGTTGGAGTGCCCTTCCATCGGCAAATGATCGCATGACAGCAAGAGGTTTCGGTGTAGGATTCTAGACCTTCCCTTCCCCAGTTCAGGCTTGACTTCATAAATCGGGAGATCTTCCTTAACTTGCCTCACAACAGTGTGGATGGTGTCTTCCCAATGGTTACGCAACTTGCCTGTACCTCCTCTGGGTGTCAGATTCCTAACAAGTACGCGGTCACCTGGATACAAGGTTGTGCTTCTCAGTTTCTTATCATAATGTTTCTTACTCCGTCCAGCTGCCTTTTCCACATTCTCCCTTGCTATTTCATATGCTTCACTCATCTGTTCTCTCCATCTCTGCAGGTATTCTTTGTGGCTCACCGTACCCGTGCTTTCTTCTAAACCAAAGAGTAGATCTACTGGTAGTCTGGGATGTCGGCCATAAAGAAGATAGAAAGGTGAGAATCCTGTGACCTCACATTTTGTACTGTTATATGCAAAGATTAACTTATTCAGGGATTCCTTCCAGTTCGTTTTCTGCTTGTCTGTCAGAGTTTTGAGCATTTGAAGTAAGGTCCTGTTAAATCGCTCTGTCTGACCATTCCCTTGTGGGTGGTATGGTGTCGTTCTGGAACTGAGGACATCGCAATTTTTTGTCAGCTGGGCCAAAAGCTGATTTTCAAATTCACCACCTTGGTCGTGGTGTATTCGCTTTGGAAATCCAAAACGCAGGACAAAGTCATTAAACAGGCGATCAGCTACCGTTTTAGCAGACTTTGATGTTGTGGGCTATGCCTGTGCAAACCGTGTAAAGCTGTCGACTATCACCAATATATATTCATATCCCCCCTTACATTTGTCTAAATGCAGGAAGTCTACCGATACAAGCTCAAAGGGCTGCGTTGTGATGATATTAGTGAGAGGGGCTCTTGTTTCTTTACAAGGCTTCTTTTGCTTCAAACAGGAACAGCTTTTTGCAACATAGTATTCAACCTCTTGTTGCATATGAGGCCAAAAGAAACGGTCTCTGATCAGTGATGTTGTGCGATCGATGCCTTGGTGGCCCATCTCATTATGCAACTCTTTCAATACAACTGTCTTGTATCTTTCAGGTAGAACCAATTGGTTCCTGGTAGCTGTTTTCCGCTTCAGGATCCCATCTGCATCCACATGGAGCTTCTCCCACTCTCGAAGGAGACATCTGCTCTTAGCGGTAAGAGACTTCATTTGGTGGCCACGGGGCCTCACACTGATCAATTTACCTTTTATTACAGGTCCAATGTGTGGGTCCTCCTGTTGGGCCTGTCGTATTTCATCTACAGGAATAGAGCTGTTGCCACCCCCATCTGATGAACATGGAGAATCAGACAATGTCCATGATGACAAAACTTCTTGTACTTCTACCGCTTGAACAGTTGCTGCAATACAGTCTGAAGACAATTCCTCTGTACATTGTTTCATCATCTCTTCAATGCTGAGAGGCAATCTTGATAAACTGTCGGCATCTGCATTCTCTCGGCCAGGGCGGTACTTAATCGAAAAATGGAAATCGGCTAACTCTGCTACCCACCTACAACCAGTTGCATTCAGTTTTGCACTGGATAGTACATACGTGAGGGGGTTATTATCGCTGAAGACTGTGAATGTAGGTGCGTAGTATAAGTGTCAGGATCCTGCCCAGACTATCTTATCTGTCTTGTCTTTGTTTAATGTTTGCCTGTTTGTGTTGTGTTTGAGCACATGGCTTTGTCTTTGTTCATGCTTGCCATTTGGTCCCCTTGTCCCTCCTCCTCATTTCCAGTTACCACGCCCCCTTGTCTAGTCCTCGTTTGCTGAGTGTTTTCACCTGTCCCTCATGTGCTCTGCTCCCTTTATATTGTGCTCTTTTCCCTCATGTCCTTGCTGGTTCGTTTTGTGTATGTTGTGGTATATGGTTTTGTTCTAGAATCTTTATGGTAGCTTATTCTAATTGTGAATAGTTCCAGCTCTTTGTTCTAGTCTATTCCTTATAGTATTTTGATGTTCTTTCAAGTCTAGTTCTAGTTAGTTCTTGCCCCTTTGTTTTCCCAGTTTTGTTTTCCCTTGAGTTTTAAGTTAACTTCTACTTATAATTTTCTCCCTTTAAAGTTGTCCTGTTTTTGTAATCATAGTTTAATTCTCTAGTTCTGTTTGCTTTTTCATTATTGCGCTGCTCTGGTTTTGTTGCTTTGTTTCATTTAATCATTCTCTCTTGTCTTGCATTTTTGTCTTGTCTGTTGTGAGTCGCGTCGGTTCCTGTCCTGAGAGTTCCTGACCACTGTCTCATCCACCTGGCAGCGAGTCTGGGGCCTAGTCTGAGATCTCCTACAAATTTGTGGTCTGGCGAGCTCCTGCTTGGTCTTTCTGTTGGTGCTCCCTCTTCCAAACTACCCAGTCTGCTGTCATTCCGGACTGATCTCAGTGGTCATCATCCCTTGCCTGTCTTTGTTGTCTACCCTGCCCTGCCTGTTGAACTCTCAGACCTAACTTCCCCTATTGTGCCTTGTCTTCAGTTGTTCAATAAAACCCCATCACTTCATTCTGCGTTTGGGTCCTCTCTCTGCTAAACCCTGACATTACGAACCAGCCATACTGGACCCAGCAGAATGAGCATCAAGATTTTGCCACCTGCCAATGCTCAAGAGAGACAAGCACGTCAGCGGGGGCTGGCAGCACTTCGCCAACAGGGGCTGGATGTGGGGGCTTTTGCTCAAATGTTCTGGACCATGGCCAGGGGTCTAGACTATCAGGATATGGCTCTCAAAGACATATTCAACCTCTGTCTGGATGATCCTCTGTCCGAGCAGGAAATGGATCAACTATGGGCCCTTGATTTCTGGGACTTCTCTAACTACCTGCGTCACCGCAAAGATGGGCAGATCTTGACTCCACCAGAGCCGGTCTGCAGTGACCACCTCACCCTTCCTCTGAGTCAAGCTTCCGAACATGTTTTGACTCCTACTGAAAGACGGAGGGCGAGAAGGAAGAGGGCAGCTCTCACTGCTGCATCAGTCTCAGTCTCCACCAAGTCCGTCCCAGAGCCTGTCAAGTCCGTCCCAGAGCCTGTCAAGTCCGTCCCAGAGCCTGTCAAGTCCGTCCCAGAGCCTGTCAAGTCCGTCCCAGAGCCTGTCAAGTCCGTCCCAGACACCCCTAAGGTTGTCAAATTAAATGCAGTCACTTCAGAGGCAGCAACGGCCACTGTAGTCACCCCAGCAGCGGCCGATCACACATTGTTGTGCCCCAAGAAAAGGAAGAAAAAGAGGACCCGTGTCGTGCAGTTCAACGTGCCTCATCGGGAGGTCCCAAGTTCTGTGGGATTGGAGGACCAGAGTCACAAGGTCACGAGTCCAGTGGTCCTGGAGGATCCGTCTCCTATGGTCCCACTTCCGGTGGTCCCAGATATATGCAGTCTGATGGAACCACATAAGAAGCTGCCCTCATCCCTAGTAAGCTGTACTCTTGTGAAGGAATGCATGACTGCTAATGCAAGCCTACCAGAACTGTCTCTTAGTCCTGTCACGGCCACAGAGGTAACGTCTGAGCTCTTAACCAGTGAGGTAATGTCCAAAGAGAATGATCCTGTCGTTCGCGTCAGTGTCACCGAGACTGTTCCTGCAGAGATCACTCCTGTTCTGGCCACAGAGTGCTCTGATCTGCTAGTTAAAGCCACAAGAGAAGACGTTATCAGCCATGTCCTGCCCACGGAGACTGTCCCTGAAGCACTGGAGGTCGCTTCAACAGCCCCAGAGGTTACCTCGGAGGCAAGTCCTATGTCTGTCCCTGAAGACTCTGAGGGCACTTCTGCAGTCCCTGAGGATACCCCATATTCAAGTCCAGCGTCTCTTCCTGCAACCACAGAGGTTTCTGAGCCTGTGTCTAAGGCTGTTCATGCTTCTCCTGAACCCGTTCCCCTGACTCAAACCCTCCCTGCTAGTTTGGTCATGGCTCCAGAGTTTGTTACCAGATCCTTACCCTATCAAAAATTTGTTCCCAAGACTGTTCCTAGTTTCAAGCCCCAACCATTGCCGCAAAACCACCTTCCCAGGAAGGCCAATAGCCATGGCCCAACCCCTTTTACCCCACCCTCTGTGTTTCCCAATCCTCTCAATTACCCTAAGCCGGCACCTCCCTGGTCAGCCTTGAATGTTTTGCTTGGTCCTGTCCCCACCACCCCTGTACCACCCCCTGTGTTTCCTGGCTGTTACAAGACTCCCATGTTTATGCCCCGCCCACCCTCCCAGTTGGTACCTCCTTGGACTCAGTTACCCAGTGTGGACGCCAGGAGGCGTCCATTAGAGGGGGGGTACTGTCAGGATCCTGCCCAGACTATCTTATCTGTCTTGTCTTTGTTTAATGTTTGCCTGTTTGTGTTGTGTTTGAGCACATGGCTTTGTCTTTGTTCATGCTTGCCATTTGGTCCCCTTGTCCCTCCTCCTCATTTCCAGTTACCACGCCCCCTTGTCTAGTCCTCGTTTGCTGAGTGTTTTCACCTGTCCCTCATGTGCTCTGCTCCCTTTATATTGTGCTCTTTTCCCTCATGTCCTTGCTGGTTCGTTTTGTGTATGTTGTGGTATATGGTTTTGTTCTAGAATCTTTATGGTAGCTTATTCTAATTGTGAATAGTTCCAGCTCTTTGTTCTAGTCTATTCCTTATAGTATTTTGATGTTCTTTCAAGTCTAGTTCTAGTTAGTTCTTGCCCCTTTGTTTTCCCAGTTTTGTTTTCCCTTGAGTTTTAAGTTAACTTCTACTTATAATTTTCTCCCTTTAAAGTTGTCCTGTTTTTGTAATCATAGTTTAATTCTCTAGTTCTGTTTGCTTTTTCATTATTGCGCTGCTCTGGTTTTGTTGCTTTGTTTCATTTAATCATTCTCTCTTGTCTTGCATTTTTGTCTTGTCTGTTGTGAGTCGCGTCGGTTCCTGTCCTGAGAGTTCCTGACCACTGTCTCATCCACCTGGCAGCGAGTCTGGGGCCTAGTCTGAGATCTCCTACAAATTTGTGGTCTGGCGAGCTCCTGCTTGGTCTCTCTGTTGGTGCTCCCTCTTCCAAACTACCCAGTCTGCTGTCATTCCGGACTGATCTCAGTGGTCATCATCCCTTGCCTGTCTTTGTTGTCTACCCTGCCCTGCCTGTTGAACTCTCAGACCTAACTTCCCCTATTGTGCCTTGTCTTCAGTTGTTCAATAAAACCCCATCACTTCATTCTGCGTTTGGGTCCTCTCTCTGCTAAACCCTGACAATAAGTAGTCTCTGAATTTTTCGGTCACCGACCACTTAAGGGCGAGAAATTCTAATTTACCCGAATGGAGATGGTAGTTTCGTTCGGCAGCTGTGAGTGTCCGAGAGCCATACGCTATTACACGGAGCTTGCCATTCTGCTTTTGGTATAATACTGCCCCAAGACCCTGGTTTGAGGCATCCGTGTGAAGAATAAAGGGCAGCGAAAAATCGGGGAATCCAAGGATAGGTGGTTGGACCAGATGGTTGATCAACTGCTCTAAAATCTCTTGGTGCTCAGCTTTTCAAACTATTGGTTGGTTAGAAGGTACTCCTCTATTCTTCAGTTTGCTTTGCCTTGATGATTGACAAATCTTTTCCTCTCCTGGGGTGTTCTTGAGTAAGTCATATAGTGGTCCAGCAATCTTTGAAAAATCTTTAATATATTGCCGGTAGTAGCTTAATAGGCCCATCACAGTTCGTAACTGTCCGACAGTGCTTGGTCTCTTTTCCTTCCATGCTCGCACAGCCTCTGTATCAGCTGGGTCCACTTTGCTGCCTTCGGCAGAAACAATTCTTCCAAGATAGCGGATTTCCTTTCTGAACGATCCACATTTACTCGGTTTAAGTTTAATTCCATACCGTCTAAGCTGCTGCAGTACCTCCCGCACATGGTGGACGTGGTCTTCAAAAGACTTGCTGTATACTAAGACATCATCTAGGTACGGCACACATATACGGTCTCTCAAACTCTCCAAGCATTCCTCCATACACCTTTGAAAGGCAGCTGGAGCATTCATCAAGCCAAAAGGAATTCGTATCCACTCATATAACCCCCATGGAGTTACGAATGCGGTCAGGGGTCTACTCTCCTTCGCCATAAACCCTTGATGAAATGCTTTGCCCTGATCTAATAGTGAAAACCATGAATTCCCACCCAGGTTGTCGAGAATATCTTGTACCCGGGGAATTGGCTGACGATCAGGATGGGTCTTCTTATTCAGCTCCCTGTAATCCACACAAAGGCGCAAGCTTCCATCTTTTTTCCTAACACAGACAACAGGTGATGCATACGATGATGTTGATTTTGATATCCAGCCTTGAGCGATCAGGTCATGAAGGTAATCTTTTACTTCCTTATAAAGCGGCTTCGGTACAGAGATGTACGAGCGTGCAACAGGAATTGTGTCTTTTAGAGATATTTCCAGTGTTAGATTTTCTATGCATCCGATGTCATCATCTGATTTGGAGAATGACAAACATTCCTCTCGTAACATTTTGCGTACAATTTCTTTTTCAGGCTGACTCAGATGACTCAAATCCACTGGCGGGTCCCAAACATCACTGGTAGACTCAACGCTGCTTGTTTGGATGGAAGTCACTGATGCAGGTATGGACTGACTCGACTGATCAAATGACATAGATGGATAAACAGCTTGTACACCATGTGCTGTTCCAATGACCGTTTTGCCACACAGGACAATGTCATGATCCGTTGGGTTTTGAGCATCAAGTACAATGTACGGTGGGGCACCCCTCTTCACCTGCACAAGAGTCTCCTGGAACTCTAGCCCTTCGGCCCATTTGGGATCAACATCAGGTTCAAACATCAAAGTGGTGTCCTCCTTCAGTGGGCTCATCTTTTTTCGGCACTCAACCTGCTGAGAAGTACGCTTGGGTATAAATACCGTTTCTCTGGAAGTTCTCACCACATATTCATTTGACTTTTCTGCCTTTACAAGTTCTATAAAAGCTTGAATGTGGTTTGTCTCTAATCTCGGGAAAGTCATCTTCACTATTCTCTTCAACTGTTCCCCACATGTTGGATCAGCACTTTCACCTGTCCTATTGATCACTATGAGCTCAATAGCATTGAAACCAATCATAGGGTGCGAGAGGTGTTTTCCCTTTGTTACTAGAATGGGAATGACAAGATCTCTGCTGTCACTGTTTTCTCCTGGCAACTGAAATGTAACTTCTATCCATCCAACATAAGGGATATCTTGTCCATTTGCTGCAACTATCTGGAGTGTGTCAGATGCATCAATTATCTCTGAGACAAGCCTCAGCTTCACATCAGGTAATACATTATTTTTCCACCACTCATCAATGATACAAACTTGAGAACCTGTGTCCCACAATGCTGTTGTTTTTACTCCATGGATATAACAATCAATGAGACACTGTTTTCCCACTAAAGCAGCCACACTCAAAGTTTTGTTTGAATTAGTTCTCGTTTTGAATCTTAATTCTTTCACATCTTTGTGTCCATTCTGCTTACAGTCTTTCTTGTGTTCACTCCAGTGACGAGCCTGACATAACTTAGAGCAGTAAAGGGCCTTGTGGCATGATGTACACAGTCTGAAATCATGGGAATCCCCCTTCACGCCACAACACAAGCACTGTTGGTGGGACTTTAATAATTGGTAGGTCACTTCCTGTCCCATGGAAGCAACCCTCCCTCGTTTAAATTACCATCTCTGGCTAAGTTTGGGGATCTTACTCTGCAACCGGCCAGGAAATGCTCACTGCTTCCACATCTGTAACAGTGTGTACAATACATATCGGTTTCACTCTGCTGGCAGTTTAAACACCTCCTAGGACGACTCCTGGACTGCATGAAATGACGTTGAGGAGCAAATCCTTGTTGAAATTGAGCAGTCCTTCCTCTCTGTCCCAGGCTGTATTTTGGCCAACACACAGGAGATGAATAATCAATCAGATTTGCTGGCATGTTGTTTTGTAAACCAGGTGTGGACAAATTCTGTGTTGCACTGGCTTGAGGCAGTTGAATCGACTCTCTGATTTGTGACACTTCAGCACTAAGGTTCTTTAATAGTGCCATATCTGATTTGATTTCTCTGATTTCATTTAGCAAGTCAGAACTGTGTTTATTCTTATTTTCCTGAGGTAACGTTTTACCTTTCTTCTCTGTAGGTGCTGGAACATCAGTGCATTCAACTGAGTGCACCATCGGCCGAAGTTGGACTGCAGTTTTCTTTTTACTTTGTCTCTCTGCCTCAGTCATGCATGCAATGTTCAATTTCTCTAACAACAGTTCATCACTCACGTCTGTTTGTTGCAGGTACGGCTTGAGGTCACCTCTGATGTAGTCGTTTTGCAGGCCGGTAAGCACTGTGTGGAGAAACATATTTTGCACCAGAATAGGATCGTACTTGAGGCTAGACTCAGCTTCCTGTGATGCAAAAATAATTTTCTGCCTCAAATCTAATGCACGAATGAGAAAGTTCTGAGGGGTTTCTTTATTGTCTTGGGCCTCTGACATGAGTTGTTTGTACAGTTCGGTTGCGCCCCTCTCCTGGTAATGTGAGCGAAGAATTCTTCTCAAGGTAGGTAATGGTAAATTGCCTTTGCCCTCCAAGTAACTGCGTAGTTGCATTCCAGGTACAATTGCTTTGATGACTGCATGGACTATTTCGTGTTCAGGTACATTTTTCTTTATTCCATTCTCAATCTGATGAGCCAGGCTAGAGAAACTAAGTTTATCTTTTTGTCCTGGTTCTCCGATTTGGCCAGATATTTTAAACTCTCTTTGCCATACAAATGGTTGGTTGAGGTCTTTTGCTGGACTACTATTCTGGTTTGTTTGGCTCACTGTCACTTCATGTTTTGTTTCACTTTGTGTTTGCTGTAATGATAATTGTAGAGCTAACTGCAATGCATCAATCTGTTTTTGCAGCCTTTCCTGTTCTAAGACCTGAACTGATTGTTTTGGCTCTACAGAAATCTGGATTGCAGGCTGAGTTTCAAGTGGTAATTGAATTTCAACAATTTTCTCTTTCAGGTTAAGGAGGAACGACATACCTTGGTCCTCAAGTTCCTGTACCTCATCTCTCTCAATATACTTCACAATGTGTGCAATTAGAAATGAACGACTTTTTCCCAGAACCTTCTCAATTCCAGTACCAACAATATCTAGAAAGTCACACACTGCAGTCAACTGATCACTACTCAGTGTATAAAGTGTCCCAACTACTTCAAGTTTCAGGTCCTCTAGCATGTCCATATTGGTTGCGAAATAAATGGTCAGTGTCAGTGTAAAGCAGAATGTCTACTTGGTTGGGAAGAACTTGTAGCTTCTCCTGGTTAGAGTAAGGAACCTCAGATTACTCGCACTTCTGCCCATCCGGTTGTGAGACTACTGCACACCGCTGACCTCCTATCACTGTGGTTGTGGTTGCAAGGTGGGATGTCATCATAGGGCACTACATTGATCAGCAGGACCCGGGACCATCCTTCCTCGCTGGGGCCTCCAAAATGTTGTACCCTCGCCGCCTGATGAGGGGGAAATAGTTTAGAAATGAATAAACAGGACACGGGGACGCTGCTGCTGCTTCACCAGAGTCTCTGTCTTAAGTGTTTAAACATCTTTAAATTTAAAATAAATCAGTTATAAGTCAGTTTTACTTAAGTGACAAAAATAACAATAATTCAATCACAGATTCACATAAGAAAAATAAATAGATTCTATATAGACAAACCAAAATAAAACATCTAATTGGGAAAATTTACATACACATAAAATACAAAACAATTAAATGAAAATACACATACTCTTTCTGGAACACAGGTTTCAATGACCTAAACCATACCATTTGGAATATCATTATAATATAATAATATCATTTGGAAAACACACGTTTCATACTTTACTTTTCACGTGCTATATTTTTAGACCGCATGGTCTCCATCCTTAGCATCACTAGCATGTACATGTCGAACTCTGGACTAAACTTCCAAACTCTGTTCACAAACATTAACACTTAAAACGATCTTAACACTTAACTTTTCAACATATACATTTAACACAACATTTATACGTGGGTTACCTGATGAGGGGGAAATAGTTTAGAAATGAATAAACAGGACACGGGGACGCTGCTGCTGCTTCACCAGAGTCTCTGTATTAAGTGTGCAGCGCGCCCCTCCCCCTTCAGGTGAACGATACAGGAGAGGAAAATCAATCGAACAACCAGTTGCTCAGAAAACTAGGCCAAAGTAGTCAATCACCATTCATCCTATAGGATGAGTAATGTACACAGTAAATATAATTTACATTAATTGAAAATATTCTTACACTCACATTTTGTAATTGAAAACACTCTCACACTCACATTTTGTACCCACTACACAAGCTCGACTCTCAGGCAATGCCGCTTTCTTCCTGCTAGCCAGGCCGCCGCCACCGTGAGCCTCAGCAGACTGCGCTGCAGTTTCAGCTCACACTCTCTCTGTCCGTCAGCTCACACAAACAAGAGCAGCTGTATTCCTTCCCGGCGCTTTTATTTCAGCATCGCTAAATCACGAGCAGTTGTGCCATCTCAATACTACTGTTCCGGGGAACCCACGTCTGAAATGTGATTGTTTTTAAAGTAACGCGCGCTTCCTCGCAGCTCAAGCAGTAGCGCGCACCGAAGTCAGATCGCACGCAGTACAGTCCGATCGCACGCGCCGCTTCAGATCGCGCTCATTACAGTCGATCGCGCGCTCAGCCGCCACACAAGAATCAAGTACTTATTGCCAACGCTGCCTTGTTTCAACTTAATCGGCTATTAAGTGGACTCGCTGGAAAGAAACCATATGCACTTCCTATTTCAAAGTAATTCTTCGCCTTTACTGTTTCAATCCTTTAAGTCTATGATAAGCTTTATAAGTCTATGATATTTGGATGAACCCCTGCTCAGGGTTTATTCAAAGCCCATAAGTTTGTGAACTTTCATAAACTTTGATATTTCGATTTCCAACAGGTAAGTTTGTTTTAAAATTAAATATGCAACATGCATCTGATATGAATTCAACTGTCAATTTTATAATTGAAAGGTTTTACTTATGGAAATCAATGTTTTTTACAAACCATATTGATTTTGTTGTTTCTTGCGTGTATTTAGACGTCTGTAACCAAAATAATTCAAGAGATTGAAACACTGAACAGCAACAAGCTTTGAGCGCTTTCTCTGGCTAAGCGCCAGCCAATGTGTTCAAATTTAGCAGGCGATCATGTGATGCCCCGCCTTTCGCCACATTGTCCAAGATTGAGATGTACCAGTTTCACGATAAACTCTTCCTCTCAAGTTCCTTCACTGTATCCCACTGTCGAAAGGAGCTCTTGCACTCAACAAACACTGCAACCGAGCCTCCAACAACACCACGCGGTCGCCAGCTCTTCCGCTCCGTTGTCACACCCTATGACGCCGAGGCTTGCCTTCACCTCCACCATCAAGACATCCACCTTCTTCTTGCCCAACTTCCTACGACACCTCAGCACTCGTATCAATAGTAAAGGAGGACGACCAAAGCAAATCTAACTAGAATATGTCTCGCTCCAGTCAGCTGTACCATCTCCAAATCAACTCTACCCTCAAAATGCCTCAAACGTACGTTCCTTAAATCTTCATCTCTCTCCCTTGCAAAACCAGATCTCCAAGCGTTAAGACGTAGCAGCACACTGCAGTTTTCCAGCACTGCACCTCACATGCCAGCATCTAGCGACAAACGCCGCCCTTTAAGTACGAGCTTGCCTCCGCCAGCGGTGCAGGCTTAGCAACGGCAGCACGTACCTAACCTTTCCCCTATGTTTGGCCTGCAGCCCGGCCTTCCAATTCTAGCGTGAGGCTGCCTCCGCTGGCGGCACAGGCCCAGACACTGTCTTATCTTCCCTTTCTACCCTTTCTGTCTCTCTCCGGGCTCCAAGTGTCAACCCAAGCGTGAGGCTGCCTCCGCAAGTGGCTTCGCCCCTGGCCTTTTTCCACCTAACTCTCTCCACCATGCTAATTCTCCTTTCATCCTGTTCTCTGCTATGCCATTCCACAAACACTGCTTGGAACCACCTCTGTCGCCAACAACAGTTGAACACAAATCCCAACTGAAGTTAAGGCTTCTGCCACCAGAGGTGGACCTATTCCCTACCAGTATATCAATATTCAGAGTTGATATTTATCGACGCCTCTAAATGTCCATTCTTCAAGCTTTTCGCTTCAAACCACTCCTTCGGAAGATTACATGTGGAGTGGAAAAGTTCAAACCTTTCCACTCCACATGTGGTCTGCTCCACATGGTCTCTACCCACTACCACCGACTCGTATTGCATTCCAATAACACCAAGAACTTACAAGCCAGCTTCACCATGGGTTACCTAGGTGAAATCTACTTCTCACTGCCGAAACCTAATCCTCTGCTCATCAAAGGTATATCAAGAACTCAACCCACCAGCTCAGACACCAGACAACCAATTATGTTGGAAATCCGTATCCCTACTCTCCGCCAAGGATTCCACCCAAATGTCGTCCGACCACTCAACGCCATGGTCGAGCCATATAGATTCCAGTTCCTCTGATTTTATCACATCCAACCTTAATCCAAATCCATCCATATTCTGACTCGTCAGCGCTGCACAACGAAAGTAAGAGAGACCAAACCATAAGGCTTTTATCTTACTCCAACAGCAACAATCCTTCGTAGCCAACCTTCATTTAAGAGATCAGGCCAAACTCCCACCCGACCCACTCTTCACAGAAGACTTAAATCACCCCACAACATGTTGTGTCCCAAAACCAGCAGATCCAAGCACTGGGCCGCAGGTCATCGGAAGCTTTCAGGAGTTACATTCGATCAAATCAGTCTCTCCAGAAATGGCTTTCACTGCCACAAGAGACAACAGAAGTCGAGGAAATAGACAATCTCCATTATCCAACACGCAAATAGTTCAGAGGAAGTTCTCCATTTCCGCAGTAGTGATGCACCTCCACACTCCCGCATGAGCTCAGTTCAAATGGAAATTATTCCACTGCCGCCTCCATTGCCGCAGCAATGATGTTTCCCCACACTCCCGCAGGAGTCAGCCAAGGGGGAATTTTCCCACTGCCGCAGCAGTGAAGCCATGGTCATACTGGCTTTTGGTTTCCTCAGATGCTCATAACTCACCATCACATCCACTCAGCCTACTTTCATTTCAGAAACTCGCAGGCTAAACTCCCATCCGTCCCACTCTCCATAGACGATTCCACCCCATTACAAGTTCCGGTTCAAAACTTCTTAAAGCTACGCTACCCCAAACCGGATTCCCAACAGACCATTTATCCAGCCATTCATTTCGCATAGGTGCAGCAACCACGGCTGCGCAAAGGCCTTTCCCAACAGCAAATACAAGCATTGCGCTGCTGGTCTTCAGAGGCTTTCAAAAGCCACATCAGATCAAACAGATCGGACATCAAACTAGGTCTTCTGTTAAGCTCCATCTCCTCCCTACTTACAACTTCATGGCCACTGCTTTCCATTGCCGCAGCACCGACACTCCCGCAGGAGCAAGCTCTCTCTAAACTTCCACTGCCGCAGCAGTGACGCTCCCGCAGGAGCAAGCTCTCTCTAACTTCCACTGCCGCAGCAGTGACGCTCCCGCAGGAGCAAGCTCTCTCTACCTTCCACTGCCGCAGCAGTGACGCTCCCGCAGGAGCAAGCTCTCTCTAACTTCCACTGCCGCAGCAGTGACGCTCCCGCAGGAGCAAGCTCTCTCTAACTTCCACTGCCGCAGCAGTGACGCTCCCGCAGGAGCAAGCTCTCTCTAACTTCCACTGCCGCAGCAGTGACGCTCCCGCAGGAGCAAGCTCTCTCTAAATTTCCACTGCCGCAGCAGTGACGCTCCCGCAGGAGCAAGCTCTCTCTAACTTCCACTGCCGCAGCAGTGACGCTCCCGCAGGAGCAAGCTCTCTCTAACTTCCACTGCCGCAGCAGTGACGCTCCCGCAGGAGCAAGCTCTCTCTAAACTTCCACTGCCGCAGCAGTGACGCTCCCGCAGGAGCAAGCTCTTTCTAACTTCCACTGCCGCAGCAGTGACGCTCCCGCAGGAGCAAGCTCTCTCTAACTTCCACTGCCGCAGCAGTGACGCTCCCGCAGGAGCAAGCTCTCTCTAACTTCCTCTGCCGCAGCAGTGACGCTTCCGCAGGGGTTCAGTTACAGGGTTGATGTGCTTTCATACTCCCAAGGGAGCCAATCTTTCAAATCAGTTTCCACCACCGCGGCAGCGACGTACCTCTTTGGTCCTGCGGCAGCCCAGAGGGGTTTTTCGCTGCAATGGTAGCGACGTGCCTCCTGCTGCCGCGAGGGCCCCGAGGGGTTTTCCCCTGCTGCGACGTTGATGTGCCTCCTGCTGCTGTGAGGGCCCCGAGGGGTTTCCACTGCTACAGTAGTGATGTGCCTCCTGCTCCCACAGCGGCCCCGAGGGGTTTCCACCGTCACGGCAGCGATGTACCTCCTGCCTCCCGCATCGGCCCCCGAGGGGTTTCCACTGTCGCAGCAGCGACGTACCTCCTGCCTCCCGCAGCGGCCCCGAGGGGTTTCCCCTACCGTGGTGGCTACATACCTCCCTACTCCTATGGCAGCCAGGGGAGTAGTTTCAGAGGTACCCCTCATACTCCCAGAAACCAAATTACACCCAATTCTCTTTCTTGCAACAAATTGAACAACAAACACATATCCAATGCTAAAGCCATATCATCCCCTCCGCACCTCAAGCCCTCTACAGTAACATTCATCTGACCTCCCGAACTCACAATTAACCCCCCCTCAGCTGTAACCTCGCAATTCTTTGGGGGGTCATCAAAATCTTTAGCGGCTGTCCGACTAGGTTGCAATTTTTGGGGGAGTGCTCCAGGTTCAGGCTAAATACTGATAAATACTTGGATCAGTATTAAATTTTATTACAGGCTAAATACTTGGAGCCCTCTCCTCGGACAGCACGCCAAATATGCTTACCATTTCTTGCTCTTTGAATCATTTGTAAGTGTGAACTCGTGAAATGATGTTTTATTAACAAAGTTCGGGAGGAGCACGTTCAAATGATTAACACAATCAACACGTCATCAGCAATTACACCTCATCCTATCAGCAGGAGAGGAAGCATGTATATATAGACATGTTTGACTCACCTACAGCTCTTTGACATTTTTCGGCATCCCTCCACCACCCCAACTCCTCACACTTAATTGTTCCTATCAAAGTCAGGATACGGGGGGAGTGCTCCAGGTTCGGGCTAAATACCGAGCTCGGAGCCCTCTCCTCGGACAGCACGCCAAATATGCTTACCATTTATTGCTCCTGAATCATTTGTAAGTGTGAACTCGTGAATTGATTTAAAAACAACTAAGAACGGATATAACACAAATGAACAAATGCTAAAGCTTGGGTTACTGAATATACGATCCCTTTCCTCAAAAGCACTTATTGTAAATTATATTATTACAGATCATAAACTAGATGTGCTGTGTTTGACAGAAACCTGGCTAAAACCAGACGATTAGTCCACCCCTCAGGATTACTGTTATAAACATGAGCCTCGTCTGAAAGGTAAAGGAGGAGGTGTTGCTGATCCCAGATAGCCTAGAAGAACTTGATGTTGCAACAGAAACTATTAACTCTCTCTTTTCCAGCACTTTAGACACTGTTGCTCCGTTGCCCTTAAAGAAGATTAAAGAAAATAGTCCAACACCGTGGTACAACGAGCACACCCGGGCCCTCAAGAGAGCAGCCAGAAAAATGGAGCGGAGCTGGAAAAAAATTAAGCTCGAGGTTTTTCGCATTTCATGGAAAGACAGCTCTATTGCATTCAGAAAGGCCTTCAGCTAGATCGACTTACTTTTCTACCCTCTTAGAAGAAAACAAATACAACCCTAGGTATTTATTTGATACAGTGGCTAAACTAACAAGAAATAAAGCCTCAACCCCAGATGCTTTAAAACAGCGCAGCAGTAATGACTTCATGGACTTCTTTACTTGCAAAATTCATAATATTAGAGATAAAGTTATAACCATGCAATCGTCTACTACAATATCTCAAAATATCTTGAATTGTTATCACTGTAATAATCAAACTATCAATCAATCAAATCAATCAATAATCAAAACTTAACACTTAATAGTCATCCATTGTTTTAATTCACCTGCTCTTTTAAGGCTGCCGTTCAGCCAAACAAACTTTGTTTATAATGTTTTCATGTGACCACTATAAAGCTGCTTTGAAACAATCTGTATTGTAAAAAGTGCTATATAAGTAAAGGTAAAAAAAATGATTTTTTTTTTTTTGCCTGATTGTTCGGAGCCCTCCTTGGAGGGTGCAAACACGCTAATGCCGCTACGTTTCTGTCCGGTCATTGAGGTAGCTGCTCACTGGGAAGAACTGCGCTCCAAAACATATAAGGTGAGGGGGTTGGCAGAATGGTATTTTCAGGTGTGCTTTATAACTTCCTGGTCAATGACATCACCCGATAACACACATGTGGATGATGTCACCTTTTTCACAAATTCATTGTTTTTTTGTTCACGCAGAGATGACACGCTTCCATAACTAGAACTAAATCTAAAACAGAATTGAATTAAAAACTATATAGACATTTAAAAAAATTACAATAAAAATAAAACTAACAAACCCTAAACATAGCAAAATTACCCAAATTATAACAACAACAAAAACTTACAAAAATGATAACAATAATACAAATTATAATAGTATCTTAATTATACCAAGATAACATTGCGAGAAAAGTATATTGCAGACTAAAGTTTCAGGACCTGCAAGATGAAACTATATTTTGGTATGATAAACTTTTATGTACAAATTAACTATATAATGATGTGTAAACATTTCTTTACACATTGTATTCCAAATATTAATCATGATAAAAGTCAGTATTTATTGCAATCTAATTTACAGAATATACCACAAACGTTAAAGAGATGGTACATCCCAAAATGGAATTTGTCAACATTTACTCCAAAATGTATGTCACAGTCTTGTCACGTTGCTTCACACTTCCTGTTTCCTTTTGTGTGCTCCCTGTGTCATTTCCTTCACCTGTCGTGTCGTGTCACCTGTCCCCAATCTCCTTCTGTTTAAAAACCCTCATGTTTACCATGGTCTTTGCCAGTTGTTGTCTGTGTTAACTTGTGTGTGGATTTCTCCTCGTTCCCTGTGGTTCACTCCAGGTTTTTGCACGAGCGTGCCTTTTTTGTTTATATATTTAAAGTGTTTTTGTTTTATGTACTGTTAGCACCACGCTAACAGTATGACTATCTTTCACATTTTCATGTGTAAAATCATCAACATCAATGATCATGTGTTGATGCAGCACAGGACACAATTTTAAGTGAATAATAACCACAACCCTGTACAAACATTCTGCACAATATCTAATTGATGACTAGAAGGTGAGTAAGTGATGTCGATGAAAGGACTTACCAGGAAAGATAAACCTATAGTGACCATAACACATTTTTGTTTGAACACAATATCAGACATGTAAAGCTAAGAAATATACTACGCTTGTCCCAGAAACTGTTGATCAATGCTGTGAGAGATAAATGTCATTCTGGGGTGATTTTGGGAGCAGATTAGCAATCCAAATAGAATGAGTGATGGGTTAAGGCTAAGTTTAGGGACAGGCTTAGCCTTTTGTAAATCTGCCCTCTGAGTAAAGATGACTCCACATAGTGCCAGTGTGACATTAGTCAGAAATGAAAGCTCACAGCCTGAAAATATACAGGTTTTAATTCAAGGGGCAAAATTCTGTGTAAATGCTGAAGGAGGATTTTTACAGACCCCAGGCTAAGGATTAGTCCATACTGAAATAAACAACGAGTCATTTCAGATACACGGCAAGGTCGCTCTTATTTTCCAGGATGCTTGAGGGAATCACATGGGTGAAATCTCACGAAATCGGTCAAGAACGTTTCCAGGTCATGTTCCATCCAAAAATCAAATGAAATTATGTTTTGTTCAAAGAAAATTAATGCGGGGCGGGGCGGGGCTGAGAGCTGTGGGAACAGAGCGAGTTTATGTTCTCCGCTTCCTGCCTCCTCCTTCCCTTATCAACATATCCTTATCAACTTAGAACATTAACCCAAGAAAGATGTGTGGAATTGTAATTTCATGACTGTTAAGCACCCTCCTCTGCCAATTATCATTACTGTAATGGGCAACACTATTTTTTTTTAAATATTTTCACTATTTTCACTATTTTGAGTTTGAGAAGTGCACTTGACATATTCTATTAACTACAAGCAACTGTGCAAAATGTCAACTATGCCATTAAACAATTAGTAGACTTTACAATGATCTGTCAACTTATTCAACTAACCCGAACCCGAAATTAAATTAAATGTCTACTAACAGTCGATTAAAGTTAAGTATTCTAAGCAGTCATAGCTCACTGTTGTTTACAGATGAAAACAGTGATAAATGCTGCATTGTTACAGAATGTCATGTGATATCCTATTCCCATGTCCATGTCTTTTAGTTCATGTAAATTATCCGATTTTTTTTATTGCAGCTGCTTTTTACAAACTTATTAGTGCATGCCGGCTTTAAATAATGTTTTGGGGTGTTTACCAACAATATGCATAGAGTACATATAAAACACAGTGCACTGTGGAACTCACAGATGCTTTTGAAGAACACAGAGACTATTTTATGAGGAAGTCAGCACAACATATAGACGGTCTGCTGAAACCCATGTCCTCCCCAGGGCTTTACTTCTCTAACTGACCTTTGTCTTTGCTTTCAACCACTTCTCAATAGAGAAAATGTTATAAAGTAATAGCAAACAAGAATCTTCTCTTCTTCTTTGGCACTGTTTCATTGCTTCACCTTCCTCTAATGTCACAAGATCTGATCAGGCAACAGCTGTGCCAGTAGTTAAACAAAGTCAGTCCCTGTTCCTCCTTATGTTGCTGATGGTGGCAAAGCCATGGTTCATCACAATGGGCTAAGGAGAGATTTTACACACACAGTTTACGATCCATGAGGGTTTTCAGTGGAGAGTAAAATGCAATAGTTGATTGCACTGACCAGCGTTCTGAAAATACTCTTACGAATCTCTTGAATTGACCCTTCACTAAGCTCCGCCTGCTTGGTTACTGTCACTCTCTCAGACCAAAGAGAAGGGATAATATCTGGAGAAAGCTAATCATCAGCATTCCAGTTCATCTCAATGATAGTTGCTCAGCTGGCATAATTATGTAACTTAAAACCAACACTGCTTATAGACACATATAGGTTTTTAATCGCATGAGCCAAAAAAGCCATGTGACTAACTTCTCTGGAGCAGCAGGGTTAGGGTCATGATAACACAGATTGGCTGATGACTTCACCCTCTGAATTTGCCCAATGTAGGGCCCATACCTCAAGCCCAAATCGTGCTTAAATCGGCCCCACCATGAAATATGGGGGCTGAGACCTTACAAGCCAAAATGCACTGCATTTAGATCTTAATTAAAATTAAACTGGTTATAAACACATCAAAGCAAACAGGGCATACAATGTGCGTAACCAGTCCTACTCAACCCGCTTCGAGGGGTTTCAGCCAGGCACTCTAATATGGAGGCAAAAGACGCAGCCTCTAGAGCAGTGATTCTCAAATAGTGGGGTGCGCCCCCCCTGGCAGCGCCCCCGATGCCAGGGGGGGCACGCGTGACCCTGGAGTACATGCTTTTTTTTTTGCCAGGGAGTAGTTTTCTTGCACTGAACAAGAGCAGAATATATGAAGTTCAGATAACCATCCCCTCATCCTTTGACGTGTACGATCACACGTGTACGTTCATGTGTGTCACGAAATCAACCACTAAATTCACACATGTTTTCACGCGTTATCTGGCACGGATCCAAAAAAGACGCGCTCAGAACTTGTCATTTATCACAACAATTCAGTGTTTTCAACCACATAAGGTTTCTTTTAGATTTCAACAAGTTGAGCCAACAAGTTGGTGACTATTTTGAATAAAAAAGAAAAACTAAATAAATGTATTAATCTATTATACAGCGCTTTTTGTGACTGCGGTATGTCACGTGACAAGTATGACGCGTTGCCATGGAAACCATAAGGCCAACGTTCCAAAATGGGGGGAGGGGGGGCGAGCGAAATGTTTACCTCTTCCTAGGGGGGGCGTGACAGAAAATAATTGAGAAGCACTGCTCTAGAGCACCTTTTGAGATCAGAGGAGAGAGGTTAACACACACATCTCTTACAGGCCTACGGCAGTTCCACTGCATCATTCAGAAAGAGAAATGTAGCAGTTTATAATGTTTACTTTGATGTGTCTAGTGTAGATGTGTAGACCGCTTCAAACTGTTGTGTTGTGTCATATCAAAAACAGCTAAGTCGTGCATTTCAATCGTCTGTAAAACCGGGGATATTTTCTAATAGCCTATCATTTGGAATGTATTTATTGATTTGTGTTGTTTGTTTTATGGTAGGTTAGCTTGGTTAATCTAGCCAATAAAAGACTATTAAATACAATCCTTCATTTTATTATACAAATTTGTCAATTTATACAACTGATTTATACACTGGTGTGTTCCAGAGATTTCCCCCTAGTGACAGACCATTAAAAGTTCAAAACATTGTAAAACAGTTATGACCAAACAAAGTCATTTTTACTGAAATCATGAGACTTCACGTGAAATAATTTGGCAGTTTGATTACATCTCCAAATCCCTTGTCGAAACAAATGACTTTAAGAAGCAGTGTTTCAAAAGTGCTAATCACTAGTCCGGCATAGTATTTGTTTTACCAAAAGATCATATTTGATATATAAGATTATGATATTTAAAATAAAAAAATACATTTAAAAAATTAAACATGCATGAATCAATTATTCACAATAACATCAGTAACATGCATTTAGAATATAGAAAATAAATAGGTGCATTTTTATTTCATACCAACTTTAAGTAGTAGTAGGTTAGAAGTAGGACCAGTAGGTTTTTCAACCGCATACTTAACTTATAATTACTATTCAGATGTACTTTCTGAGGAAGGTTTATTTAACTTAAAATGGAAGTTTGAGAATGTTGCCACAATTCACAATGAAAAAATTGCTTTGCAGCTGGTTGCCTTATTTAACTCTCTCTATATATATTTTTTATACAATGAACGTATTGCAGATTTCTGTGCACAGTTTTTCAGTGAAAGAGCACAAGCTAGTCTGACAAAATGGTGGACGGCAACAGCTGCTACGGTAGGATTGGTCAGTAACCTTTTTAAGGCGGGACATAGTGCAGGGTCAGTTTTTTGGAGTTTAAATATGACATCAGTATCAGAAGTATATTCTGTCCAAAGCTTGTCTGACAAATTCGATTCTAGTGGCCAGAAGTTTCATTTTGAGGCTGTCCATCCATCTCTTCCTCACATTTGGGCTCAGGCTGGCACGAGGAGAGCCTACAGGGCCTTCACAGAAGGTCAGCTTGCATCTTCTCCGGCATCTGACTCATCGCCACCTCACTGTAGGATGTACCGATCAGCACACAGGCAGTCCTTTGAGGCATGCTCTGTTGACAATGAGGGTCCGCCTCGGTGCAATGAAGACAAGCCCTGTGGCTTTCTGCCACACCATTGGAGAGGCGCGTGGAGTTGCTAGCATCCTTGTTGCAGTGTAAAGATGTTTGCCGTTGAAGATCCTTCTCTCCAGGCACAGGGCTTCCCTTACATGGGCTGGAACAAATTCGTCTGCGGATCTGAGCTGTGTCTCTGCTCAGAGATTTACGAAAGTTGGGTTTAAATACTAGGTAGACCACAGGATTGTAGACAGTGGAGGATTTGGCAAAGATAGCAGCAAAAGCAAAGGCTATAGGTGGGACCTTTTTGGGATCTCCAAATGCAGCCCACATTGCCACAACAGCGTAGGGACTCCACGCGATCAGAAAACCAATGCATACCGCCACAGAGAGCTAGAAGAGAAACAGAAACAACGAATGAGAACATTACCACATGTTCTGGAAAAAAAACTTCTAAATGGATCATTCTTCATTTGTGGTGACAGATGGTGTCCCTTATCTTTGCTACAGTAAAAATACACTTTTATTTTCAATAAAACATGAAACACATTAAAACATGTATATTTAACATGATACTTAATAATTGAAATACTCAAGTAAAATACTTTCAGTAAACAGGAAAATATATTTGAAGAATTTGTCCTCTGTTTTTGACCCATCCAACTTAATGCACACACATTAGGAGTAGTGAGCAGTGAACACACACACTGCGAGCCGTGGACAAAAACACATAGCAATGGGCAGCGATTTTTGGTGTGGCGCCTGGGGAATGATTGGGGGTTAGGTGCCTTTGCTTCTCAGTCAGTTCCTGACAGTATTGAGAATTGAACACTTGAAACCTGAGGGTTGTGGGTGAATCTTTAACTATTAGGCCACGACTGACTAATGGTTGTCATTACTTATGTTATAGTAAATAATTATATTATACTTCCAGAATACCCACTGACCTTGAATCTAGGACAATGGTTGCCTCCATTTTATTTACCTAAAAAAACAGTAACGCCACAGATAAAATCATGATTTGACAACTGGATTTCATTAAAATTACTTGGAACTTGAATTGTAATCAAGCTTTTATTTTGGATCTAACAAATTAAAACTATTTGAAACAGCACATCAGTAAAGTATTTTTTTATAAACATTTTGACTAATTTCTGCTCCCCTATGTCCCTTCAAAAAGAGAATGACTCAACATACACACAGATTAAAAATCTTCACTGACTCTGCATGTTGTTACACCCAGTCCCTTAAAGTAAGGACAAATGACAAAGAACTAGCATGGAAGAAAGTCAACTGTGGCATTGCCTTGTGCCGCTTATGTTGGGGTAAAAGCATCAAACATACTATAGCCGGCAGTCAACTAGCATGCAAGTTCTGTGGCTGTGGGAGATGACATTACTCTTCCAAACCAGCCGGTGGCGGTAGTCTGAATTTGGCATTCAAAAGGAAAACTGGAAAAGCTTAGAAAAGATTAGATATGCACGGATCTGTTAAAATAAACCATGCCACATACGATTTTCTTTGATTTAGATCTCCACAACCGAATGTCGTATTACAATTAGTTTAATTCTCAGTGTTAAGAGTGATGATATGGTAACATATTACACTGCAGTAGGATGCTTTTAAAATAATATTTATTTAAAGGAAATGTTTGTCAAAATTACATTTCCTTAATAGCCTAAACAAAGGCTTTACTTTTCAAACTTCAATTGGAATTTCAGTGTTTCTGTCAGTGCAAATTCCCGAACACACACACAAGAAATTAAATATATTCAGCCTAGGGAAAGACTGGATATAGGCTTTATTATCACATACAGCGCTTCACAGCCATTAAATATCACAGCACTTGATTGGACTTGATTAACTACTTTACTAAAATGCTCCCACACAGTACTGCTCTTTCCTTTCTTTTGTTTTGCTTTTAATCCTCTAGGATAGGTTTTGCCTCCATTGATGCTTAAACAAGTGAGTTACTGTGTAGCTTTAATGAGAGTCTGCACATTAGTTCCTGATGAAAACCATTTCCATCATTTTGCAAAACACTTTTATCAGAATAATTTCAATTAATCTTGTGTATATTTTCAGGTAAAGCGATTACATTTTTTAAACAATATCTCAAGTAGGTTTTTTACTTTGTGTTTTACAGTGATGTGAAAAAGAGTTTGCGCCCTTCCTGATTACAATTTGTTTTGCATGTTTGTCACACTTAAATGTGTCAGATAAAACAGGTTCAAATATTATTCAAAATATAACACAAGTAAACACACAATGCAGTTTTTAAATGAATGTTGTTATTGGTAAGGGGAAAACAAATCTGAACCTTCATGTCCCTGTGTGAAAAAGTCCCCCATTGTTACAACATAACTTCGTTTTAATCACACCTTAGTTCAGTTTCTCTAGCCACATCCAAGCCTGATTACTCCCAAAGTAACTCCTGTTCTCATAGAAATCACTTAAATAGGACCTGCCTGACAAAGTGAAGTAGTCCAAAAGATCTTCAAAAACTAGACATCATGCCAAGATCCCAAGAAATTCAGGACAAATGAGAAAGAAAGTAATTGATATATGTCAGTCTGGAAAATGTTATAAAGCCATTTGTCAAGCTATGGGACTTGAACAAACCACACTGAGAGCCATTATCCACAAATGGCAAAAACACGGAACAGTGGTGAACCTTACCAGTAGTTGTTGACCAAAATTATCCCAAAAGCGCAGCGACGACTCCTACAAGAGGTCACAAAAGACCCCACAACAACATCCAAAGAACTGCAGGCCTCACTTGCCTCAGTTAAGGTCAGTGTCATGACTCCACCATAAGAAATAGAGTTGGAAAAACTGGCCTCCATGGTTGACAAAAAACACTGCTTAGCAAAAACAACATTACGGCTCATGTCATTTTTGCCAGAAAACATCTTGATGATCCCAAAAACTTTGGGAAAATACTCTGTGAACTGACGAGACAAAAGTTTCACTATTTGTAAGGTGTGTGTTCCATTACCACTGGCATAAAAGTAACACTGTATTTCATGAAAAAAACATCAAACCAACAGTAAAATAGTATGTAATAAAATGGTGGTAGTGTGATGGTCTGTGGCTGTTTTGCTGCTTCAGGACCTGGAAAACTTTCTGTGAGAAATGGAACCATGATTTCTGCTGTCTACCAAACAAATCCCAAAGGAGAATGTCTGGCCATCTGTTTGTAACCACAAGCTGAAGCGAACTTGGGTTCTGCAGCAGGACAATGATCCAAAACACCATTAAGTCCACCTCTGAATAGCTGAAGAAAAACAGAATGAAGACTTTTGAGTGGCCTAGTCAAAATCCTGGCCTGAATCCTGTTGAGATGCTGTGGCATGACCTTATAAAGGCAGTTTACGCTCGAAATCCTTCCATTGTGGCTGAATTATAACAATTCTGCAAATATGAGTTGTTCAAAACTGTAAAAGATTCATTGCAAGATTCATTGCAAGTATTTGAAAACACTTTAATACAGTTGTTGCTGCCCAACCAACTATTAGATTTAGGGGGCAGACACTTTTTCACACAGTTTTGGATTTTGTTTTCTCTTAATAATAACAACCTTCATTTAAAAACAACATTTTGTATATACTTCTCTTATGTTTGACTTGTATGCTTGATAATCTTTGTAGCGAGGAGGGCGGGGCCAAGGGACATGAGAGTGTCGCAGGTAGCGCTCATTCTCAATCATGCCACCGGCTCTCATGACGCTCTCATGTTCCTAAACCCCGCCATCCTCGCCACATTCTTAAATGTTTAAATGCAACAAACATACAAACTCTTTTTCACACCACTGTATATGGCCACTAGGCATATTTTCTAGACATATATTTCCTTGATTGGTATTTCCCTGAACAAAACATTGCTGTTGACAAACAAAGGTAAAAGAGTTTTGCACGTTTGTTGCATTTAACAGTTAAATGAGAGTTCTGTTTCTTTATTAAAATCAATACATTGACGATTTATCAATAGTGCACAAAAAAACTTAGCTGACCAATGCTAAAACAAGGCCAAACATTGCCTGATGTGTCCTGGGCTTTTGGCATGGACTCTGATGTTTTACACTCTTACCTTCACAATGAGGATGTGTGCATTTGTTGTCTTTGTCTGTGGTGACACATGTTGCTGTACTGCCTGCCGTGACCCCTGTACGGTGATGAGAATCAGGATGTAGGAAAGTAGGATGATGGTAAGAGGCAGAGCATAGCAGAAGAGGAACAGGCAGATGATATAGGACATGGAGAGAGCATCCTGGCTAGGTGCATACCTGAAAGTTGAATAGAGAACAAGACATATCATAGTGACATTAATCAGGTGCACCATTAGAAATTCTGAACCCATTGGGCCACCTGACTAAGACTAAGAATCAGAGGACACAAATAAGCCACAGGCCCAGTTACCTAATGGATAAATTTATTAAAGTCAATACATTAATGATCTATCAGTTTCCAGATTTTTGTATCCTGCTAACGTAAAGCTGTTACATGCACTCTTCAACATCACAAACTTGCTTATAATGCAGGGGTGATTCATAAAAAACGTTTTCTATGAAGACTTCTTTACTGCTTTTCTTTACACAGATACCCAGGGCTTACTCGAAGACAAGCTACCACAGAGCTATGCCTTATCGATGAAAAAGCAAAAGTAATATAAATCTAGCTGGTTCAGACATATTCAGTTAGAATTGGAGCTGAACTCTGCAAGACAGTAGTCCTCCAGGAACTGAGTTTGACACCCCTGATCTAGATCAATATGCTTGTTGGCTTTGTTCATATCCCTAGCATGTTGGTATCACTAGACCACCTGAATAAGAAAAATAACCATTAGCCGTATAACCATGTGGCCTAATTTATGAAAAGCATGACGTAGGTTCTGCACTCAAGTTGTTTTGACGATTCCTTGGGATATGAGCTCTTCTATCCCAAACAGAGTGGCACATCAGAAGCATGCTGGGACAAAAGTTTGTAGGTCAAACCTTGTTAGCATTATCCTGGTTCCCTTGACAAAAAATAAAAACGTAACAGGATTTTTCAATTGGCCTTTAGATTATCAAAGAAAATAAGCTCTGTGACCAACAACAGTTCACGATCCTTATACATATTTTCAACTTTTACACACGCTGAAGGCTAAATACAATCACCAAAAAAAGTTAAAAGGTAGTCTATGCACCCACTGTTGCATACCTTTAACACCACCATCACTAAGCTCCTGACATATCTTTTAATCTTTATTTAAAATATACAGGTTGGGAAACTTAAGTTAGAGTAGACAAACACAATGAGGTTGTAAAATTGGACCAGTGAGTAGACGAGTTTACCCATTCAGTTTAATACCATTTAATGTCCCATACACCCTTTCACACACCAGTTAGCGTTACCATTTAGCAATTTGAAAGCAAAAATCTTTTTCAAGATATGTAAAAGCTTTAAAAACAAGTTGGGTATTACTGATTTTTTCTGTTGTAGAATAAAATGTGAAATTAAAAAAAAACACCTTGTTGAACAAAAACCCATGAAGACAAACCTACTGAAATTGGAATGATGGAACCAGAAGAGCAAAAATGCTTACACATGTCCAGGTTTTAGAATTAATTCCTGCAACATTCTATTTAACTGCTTAGATGTAAAACACAAAGGTTCTCAGTCCTACAATAGCAATACTGTGTGAATGTTCTGAGAAGCTGTTGAAGTAGCCATTCACCTAGATTACATTGTTTGTTGGCCTTGTTCATATGTCCTGTTTGTTGGTTTCACTGGGCCATCTGACAGAGATTTATTGGGAGCAAGTGAGCAACAGCCCAGAGGCACCAGCTTCCTAAGGCTGGGGCCACACTTATCAGATTTTCAAAATTTGAGAGACCACAAATAGGACAATGAGAAATCATGGATTTTATTATTTTATTCCTCTAGTGAGTGGAGTGCCATGATGTGACTAACAGCAACCCACTACAGTCTAACAGATTCATTCACAGCAACAAGAGTCTGTGAATGTGGGAAATCTTGTAATCTCTGCATAAAACAGACCTTAGATTAAACAACAAGACAAAAATCTGAAAAGGCAATCTGTAGAACCAATTAAGATAATCAGAACTTTAACTAGTTCTGGTCAGAAGGGGAGAAATTGAAATGAAATGGTCAGAAGGGGAGAAATTTGTCCAAAATTGCGGGATTGAGTCTCATTTAGGATGAGTGGAAACATACTGAGCCAAGAGGCTAATACAGAACTGCTTAGAATTATCTGCCAAGAATACCTAATTTATGCAGATGTCCAGGTGCTGAATTAAAACCATCCTCTGCTACGACTCATTTTGCTTAAGGGGTGTCCAATCACTCCTGGAGGACCAACATACTGCAGTGTTTGCAGTATGTTTGACTCCAACCTGACCAAACCCACTTGTCTGGAAGTTTCTAAGTAATCATAAAAATATTGATCAGCTGTTTCAGGTGTGTTTAATTAGATTTGGCACTAAACTCTGCAGGACAGAGGTTATCCAGAGGGGCCCAATCCTGTTCCTGGAGAGCGAACCTACAGCATAGTTCCTGTCTTTAATTATAACATGTTCCTGAACATCTTAATTAGCTGGTTCAGGGTAGGAGCTGAGTTTTGCAGGAACCTTCAGATCTCCAGGAACAACATTGGGCAGCCCTGCATTCAGCATGAACGTTCTGAGAAGCTGTTTGTTGGCTTTATTCAAATGCAAAGCATTTATCACTGAGCCACCTGACTGAGACTTAGAATTATTGGGGACAAATAAGCCAGATTAATTTTCCTATCTACACTCCACTATACCATAAACAAAGACAACACAATCTAAAAATAAAATCCTAAAAAAGATTGTTGCTATTTTGTAAGAGTGCAGCCATGTGAGCTTAGCAGAACACAGTGCACTAGATTACTTTAAAAAGTGTGTCATTTTTTGATGTTAAAACACTATAATCCTATCTCAGTTTAATTTGCATCTATAAATATGTCATTTGTAGGTTGACTTCCCAAAGAGTGAAAAGTACAGTGCAGTTCTGTTGTGCTATAAAAAATCTCAAAGTGACAAAATGTACAATATTCCACTGACAGATGATAAAACAGCCAGAAAAAAATCTAATATCCTTGCATTTACAGAGGAACCTGAGCCAAATCTAGAGACCAGAATGAAAGTCTCTAGATAAGAGTAGGGCGCTTTTGATTTAGGCCAGTTGGCAACCACCCTAAAATAATTACTCACCTAAAACTACTACAAAGCCCTTTGCCCAGACAATCACACAGAACACCTTAGCATTGTGGAAGCAAATTATGATGCCGCTAGTGGATTTTATACATTGTTAGTAGAATTGTATACATCTGGCTTGCTATAGCTGGGTTTCTGAGAATCCTTCAGTGTTTCCATTAAAGGAGTCCTACTACGCTTTTTCACTTTTTCAACTTTAGTTCGTCTCTAGTGTTGCTGTTTGAGCATAAAAAAGATCTTCAAGGTTACAAAGTCCACTCCAAAGGGAGATATTTAATTGAACAGAATTCACTTTCCAAGAACTACAACAAATGACTTGTTATGAAGTCCTGATGTTACTCATTTGTTACTCAAAACTCATTTGTGTGACCTTCCTAAGGCTGACGAGAGTTGTTCAAATTGATTTTAAACTGCTCCTGAACATCACAACACCAATGTGTATCTGTGTGCTGCAAATGTTTTGGAGGACAGCTTCCAGAAACTAAGAGAGTACAGTGCCGGCTACAAACAAAAGCTTCTTCTAAAAGAGCAGTTTCTACTTTGTCGACAATCTTTTGTTTTCTATGGAATCCCATTTCCGCCTGAGTTGAGTAAAAAATATGATTCTTAAAGTCATAATAATGAGAAACTTTCTCATAATAATGACTTAGTATCTCAAAATAATGAGACATTTTCTCAAAATAATGACTCAGTGTAACGTCATTATGTGACGTTTTGGTTCGTTCCTTGTTTGTTCCCTATGAAATCTTCCCGTGCTGTTTTCTGTTGCTCTCCGTCTCTTTTCTTTTAACTTTCAGCATTACAGGTGAGTGCTGACTGGTTGCGTTTGCTGTCAGTCATCTAAGAGGAGCGGATTGAGCGTGTGACGTCAGACAGTGAACAATTACCGGAAATTCGGAACAGCATATAAGGACGAGTTGTTAGTTTTGTTAGTGTGTCATGTTTGTCATGTAAGATTAAATTACTTTTGCTGTCCTATTCCTTTGAATGTTTAACGCTGTTGAATTTCCCAGGAGGGAAAGGAATAGGTAAGTTGTCACGTGACATACATTGTGCACACTGAGGTCTGGTTTAATTGTTTAGATACACTAGGTTTAGGGACATGTGCCCCTTATTGTAATTTTGGTTTGGTTAAAGAGTGCAGGTAAGATACGATTGTATCTCGGAATAATGAGAAACTTTCTCGTAATAATGACATAGTATCTTAAAATACTAAATACAGTGGAACCCAGTTCCCTGTCAAGGGAACTCAACACTGCGTCGGAACGCATATGGGAACGCATTAGCGTGATTGTCTCTTGAAGCGCAATTGAAACCAGGTGTGCGAGTGCAATCACCGAGGGTGATATCATGAGCCAGGAGTATATAGGCACGCAGTGAACTAGAAGCCTCAGCTTTAGTGTCTTCAACAGCGCTCTAAGCTAACGTGTGTGTAAAGTGCATTGCTGGCTGTAAGTTTGATTTTCACTTACCTATGTTCTGATGGCGGGTACACAGATTTTTGCGTTGTGTCACTCCTGCCGCGTTTCATCACGGGCAGTGATATACACGCTCTCTGTGTCACATGTTTGCATGCATGCTCACTGCTCGAGGGCTCTGAGTGCGCAGAGTGTTTGCGGCTGCCGCCGCGCACTCTCCGCTCTGCCTGGCAGTTTTTGAGGGAACTGCTCAGGCTCGCGGTCCTCGTGATCTCGCCCCGCTGCAGCTGAGGCTCAGCGGCGGTCGCGCTCATGAGGATCACAACTGGGTTTAACAGCGGGGTTGGAGACGGGGACGCCTTTTCTTCTCCCTTTCCTGTTAAATCTACCCTCACGCAGGACTCGGAAGCGCACCATGTGGTGACTACTTCCGACCAGGGTGAGGAAGCGTTGCTGAACTTCTCCAATTTTGAGAAATTGGAGGTGGATTTAGTCAGCATCGATGTGGATGAGTTTGAACCGCCATCAATCTCATCTGCATTTGAGGAGCTGCTTGAGGTTTTGGGCAATGGCGAGGCTGGGTCTCGAGTGACCAGCTGAGCCAAGGGACGCTCGTTCAAGGACGAGTGTTGCCTGCCGCCCGAGTACAGCCTCAGCGTCTGGATTTGCTTTTTTTTCCCGAACCTCCACATCGAGGTGTTGAGGTCATGGAAATAGCCCGCTTCTCACAGAGTGTATAGCAGCGTTGAGCCGTTAACTATACTACTCCTGTGGCCGGTTTAGGGGCGATGCCTAGAGTGGAAGTTGGCGAGTTATTTCGCGCACCACTCATCGCCGCCCCTGAAATCCCGACGCCGCCTATATCCTCGATGACGGCGGGGGATGGCCCTTTGGCAATCGCCGAGCTGCGCAGGGCCACTGCTATCTCTCTCTGCGCCATGCTTTTTGACCGCGCTGTGAGAGAGAGAAAAATAAGAATATCCTCTTTATGCCCCTCTTATGCCTCCTGGCCTCTTCGGCGATGCTATCGAGATGGCAGTCGAGAGGTTTAATGAGGCTGCAAAGCGGGAGGTAGCATTCAGGAGAATTTTTCCCCGTCGCTCTCGAGTGTCTGGGACTGCGAGCCAGCCGCAGCCCAGCAGCGGCTCCTCCTACCGCGCTGCTCAGCGGCAGAGCATTGTCACCAGACAGCCGCTCTGGGTGGCAGTACAGGTTGTCACGCTCAGCTGCAGCCTTCGGGCAGGACAGATCTGAGGGCTGTCCTCCAGGCTAGGCAGGGGCCCCCGCTGGTCTGCCTCGAGGGGTAGATCAGTGCCCTGTAAGCACGGTAGCAGGCTCGGTACCTCGAGGGGGCCGGGTCATGCTCATCGCAGGTAGCTACTTCCGGTTGTGCCCCACACGGGGCGCACTGGGCAGGCTGCCCCCTCTGAGAAGGGTTTTAGAGCATCTGCTCCGGAGGCTCTCTGGTGCCATCCAGGGCCCCGAGTAGAAAAACATATCTGTCCAGAGGTCAGTCTCGAGAGACTGATACCCTTAGTAGATTTCATGGTAGCGTGGTTACGTCTGCCAGGTATCTCTCAGAAGGGTCCTGCGTACCGTATCAGAATGATATGCTACTTCGTTCCGGGTCTATCCACCCGGATTTTTCGGGGGTTCTGCCAACTCTGGTGGTCCCCGAGCAGGCTCTGGTCATGGGATAGGGAGTCGACTCATTGCTGGGGAAAGAGGCCATAAGGTATGTTCCTCTCTCAGCCAGAGGTCCGGGCTTTTATAGCCGATACTTCATTGTCCCTAGAAGGGATGGAGGCTTGCGTCCTACTTTAGATCTTTGCCACTGAGATTTAGAGAGTTAACTCTGAAGCAGTTTGTAGTGCAAGCCAGGCCTGAGGACCGGCTTGTCGCGACAGATCTGAATGACGCATATTTGCATGTCTCCATCCTTCCACAGTACCGGAAGTTCCTCAGATTCGCCTTTGGGGACAAGGCTTATCTATACCAAGTTCTTCCGTTCGGCCTAGCTTGTCTCCTCACACTTTCAACAAGTGCGTGGATGCAGCTCTAGCTCCGCTCCTGGGAGTTCTGGAGTAGATGTGCTCGGCCTCCGAGGGGGCCTAGCGCATGGTATTGGTCTCACAACCGAGGTTGCTAAGACCGCTCTCCTCTCCAGAGCCGATGTATCCCTGCCGGCTGTTTCCTGCAGGCTGCCATTACGGCTTACCACGTACCCCCAAGTGGTACCCCTCTGGGTTGGGACCCCCTAGTAGTGCGTTTCCTTCGTGGCACTTTGAGGCTAAGGCCAGCAGTACGCTCTCGGGCTGGGACCTGTCCCTGGTTCTCCAGGCTCTGTCCCAGGCACCCTTGAGCCACTCGAGGACATCTCAGAGGAATTCCTCCCTCTTAAAACGGTGTTCCTTTTAGCCATCTCCTCCTTTTAGAGGCTTGGTGACCTTCAGGCCCTCTCAGTGGCCCCTCCTGTTTGGAGTTTGTTCCTTGTCTGGCGAAAGCTTTCCTCTTTTCCAGACCTGGATATGTTCCTAAAGTGCGTTCGAGCCCGGCTCGTCACACTATACTGCAGGCCTTAGGTCTTCCCCTCCAGTCGTGACCAGGAGTCCAAGAACAAGGTCTGTCCAGTGTGAGCACTGGACACCTACGTCCGCAGAGCGGTTTCATTACGTAGGTCAGACCTACTCTTTGTATGCTTCGGGGCTCCTAAGGGAGCTCCAGCGTCAGAACTAACTTTGAGCAGGTGGATAGTCGAGACTATCTCACTGACTTATGGCTCGGCGGGTCAGCAGTTCCTACTGCATGTCCACGCCCACTCTACCCGGAGCATGGCTACCTCTAAAAGCTTTTGCGCAGGGGCTCCCCTTGCTGATACTTGTGATGCGGCTGGCTGGTCCTCACCGCATACTCTTATTAGGTTCTACCAGTTAGACCTTAACCCCGCTTTGGGAACCTTGGCCCTTTCGTAGTGAGCTACGTTAGCTTGGCGTACTCCGTTCGCTGAGGCGGCGTGGGTATTCTCGTTCCCATATGCGTTCCGACGCAGTGTTGAGTTCCCTTGACAGGGAACGTCTCAGGTTACTTACGTAACCCTAGTTCCCTTAGAGGGAACGAGACACTGCGTCTCGTAGCCTCAGCTCCATCGCACGCCGGCTGTTTCAGACACTAGTTAAGCTGAGGCTTCTAGTTCACTGCGTGCCTATATACTCCTGGCTCATGATATCACCCTCGGTGATTGCACTCACACACCTGGTTTCAATTGCGCTTCAAGAGACAATCACGCTAATGCGTTCCCATATGCGTTCCGACGCAGTGTCTCGTTCCCTCTAAGGGAACTAGGGTTAGATAAGTAACCTGAGACGTTATCTCGACGACCACGGGGGATTAAAAAAAAATCGCAGAGATAACTGAGGATCGAGAAAGCAAAAGCCAATATGGTGATTTATTTGATGAAGCGATCGGCATGCTATAAAAATGTACATACTCTGTATATGTTCGCTAACAACAAAAGGCAGATGTGAACAAACAAAATGTGCTCCAACTAACAGCCGAGATTTACCAGTATACAATAAAAAACACCTTCCATTCTCCATACAAACCTTTAATTATATTCTCCAACATTGCAAACACAATTTCACTCACAGCGTAAACACAGTCACAACACACATAAACACATTCACTCATAACACAGTCATTTCGCTCTGACACAGTTCTGAAAGTATTGCACATGCGGTTACTATGGTTTCTTTACAAAGTCTAAATGCTTTGTTGCTTTTTGCCTTTAATGGTCTGCTTGAAAACAAATGCTTCTATCAGTAACGACATCTTTGTTGATGTCAATCTAATCTGGGTATTCCTGGACAGTGATGATGAACTCCTGTGCCTCCTCTTCCAAGATAGCATCTGTAAAGCTTGATTTGTGCGCGAGTTCTTCTGCGGCTGCATGGCACTGTGCTTCAAGAGTGAGTGAAGCGTCATTGTAGTGACAGAGACAGACTGATGCACGTGCAACGTGAACTCAGCGCATGCGCTGTGAACTCGGTACTATCATTAGTCATGGGGATCGAAATAACTGGTGTTAAGTGGCGACTTTGTCCCTCTCGAGATATCAGGGTTCGGTAACATAAAATGATCAACATAACCGATAAGAAAATGCTAAGAAAAATAGTGAATTTGGCGGTTCCACTTCAAAAACGTCAACATAGCAGGGTTTGCGAGATAACTGAGCTCGAGATAAGTGGGTTCCAATGTACTCTCCATGTACTCTTCTGTTAGATGTACTCTTCTGTATACAAGCACGAGAAGTTCAGTTCCCTATCAGTCAGTCACGTTCGACGTTACGTCGGACTGACGTCATGGGGTCTCGCTTGGGAGCCCAATCACCTCCCAGTATAACTAAACGTGCCAATGAACATTGGCTAGTGAGATTTGCATGCCGAGTCCCGCCCCACCCGGCTTCCGTGTATAAATAGGACTGGCATCGCTCACTTCATTCATACTTTTGCTCTGGAGCCGAGCCGAGAACTTTTGCTCTGGAGCCCCCCCCCCCCCTGTGCCTTGGTCGGAAAGAGCAGTTTCTTCTAAAAGAGCACATCGCAGACGATCAACGTCATTTTCAAGATGTCTTTTCATCCGTCTGGATGGGGTCATTTTCTGCCATGAGCACTGTTTCTCATGTCTGGGCAAACAGCACGCTGAGAGAGCGCTTGTGGATGATTCATGCTCTCATTGCGGGAGCATGACCATGTCGGTGTTGCGGTCGCGGCTCTCCCTCTTTGATACAGAGGTTCGAGCCCCCTCTGTTGCTACCCATATTCCCTCTGCTTCTCATGGTAGAGCTGAGGGGTTGGTTAGCACTCTGGGTGACCTGAGAGTTACAGTGGGAGCTACTTCGTCAGGCCAGCCCTCACGAACCTCCCACTCCTCTCGCACACCGTGTGCTGTCGAGTTGCCAGGTAAGCCGCCAGGTCCTTCACGTGAGGTACCTCGGGTCTCGTTTGGCGCTCCAGATGAGGATCGGATGTCGATCGCTGCATCGCAGAGTAGGCTGTCATCCTCGGGTGAGGAAGCTGAGCAGCCCCCTCGGGGGTCGCTGCTTGTGTGGAATCAGATCGGGAGAGGATGGCAATGCTTTCCCAGGCTGCCGCGGGTATCAGGCTCGAGTGGAACCCTTCACCGTCGCCTGAGCGCTCGTGGCTGGACGATTGGTTTCTTTGCGCGGAGCACGGTGCCTTTCTTCTCGGGGGGGGGGGGGGGGGGTTCAGAGATCGGGTGCTTGGGGCAAAAGAGAGGAAAAGGGGCAGAGACGGGAGGGAGTTCAATGCCCTGACAGCTTGGGGAATGAAGCTATCCTTCAGTCTGCTGGTCCTTGCCTGGAGACTGCGTAGTCTCCTCCCTGATGGCAGCAAGAGAGCCCTCCAAGAGAAAATCTAAGTGGTCCTGGGACGGGCGACCCAGAGGTGGTAGGAGCTGTTCGTTTCCAGGAGCTGGTGAGGGCACAACTCCTTCCCCTGGAGGAGGGCCGGGTGGAGAATCTTTTGTTTCCTTCTGTTCTGCCACATTTTCAACAAAAGAGCAGTTTCCTCCATCTCTGGGTCATACTCGGTCCAAGCTGACAGTGAGCTTCCTCCCTGACGCTGCTTCCTCCCTCTCAGCCGAGCTCTCTTTCGCTGCGGATGGGGAGCGGGCAGCCCCAGGACGTGCTGCTTCCTTGCTCTTCCCTTCCAGGCCCCTCACGGGGACTATGGAGCCAGGTAAGTGCACCACACTCACCGCCTCGACTCCGGGACGCCATGACTCCTGGGTTGGGCCTCAGAGCTCCCTACTGCCCCCCCCCGCGGGTTCGTAGGTCGTCCCCTTGGTGCCTCTCAAATGGAGTTGGGGGCTTGGTTAGAGCTTTCCACTCCATCTCGTTGGCTCATTCGGACAATCAGACTCGACTGCGATTCAGTTCGCCAGGCGACCCCCCACAGGTTCAGCGGCGTTCTGACTACCTCAGTGGCAAGCAAGGACGCCCCTGTACTTCGGGAGGAGATCGCTGTCCTCCTGGGGAAGGGCGCGATCGAGCCTGTCCCTCCAGCCGAGATGGAGTCTGGGTTTTACAGCCCCTACTTCATCGTTCCCAAGAAAGGTGGGGGGTTACGGCCTATCCTGGACCAGCGTTTCTTGAATCGGACCCTACACAGGCTTCCGTTCAAAATATTAACGCAGAGACGCATCCTCACATGCGTCCGCTCCAAGGACTGGTTTGCTGCAATCGACCTGAAGGACGCATACCTTCATGTCTCGATACTCCATCGTCACAGACCGTTCCTTCGCTTTGTGTTCGAGGGTCGGGCATACCAGTACAAGGTCCTCCCCTTTGGTTTTTCCCTGTCTCCCCGCGTCTTCACCAAGGTTGCGAAGGCAGCCCTTCCCCCGCTCAGGGGGGTGGGAGTCCGCATCCTGAATTGTCTCGATGACTGGGCTTGGCACCAGGGCGCATTCTGTTTGGTAATCACACGGCTTGTCGCCAGACATTCAGCCCTTGTTCGGACCTTGCTTTTCTACGGGCTGGAGTTCCCCTAGGGCAAGTGTCCAGGCATGTTGTTGTCACAACAGATGCCACCACCACGGGCTGGGGTGCCATGTGCATCGGGCATGCTGCCTCGGGCTCCTGGCCAGGACCCCGGCGGCAGTGGCATATCAACTGCCTCGAGTTGCTGGCGGTCAACCTTGCATTGCACCGGTTCCGACCATTGCTGCAGGGCAAGCATGTACTGGTCTGCACAGACAACACATCGACCAAGGCGTACATCAACCATCAGGGTGGTCTACGCTCCCGTCGCATGTCGCAACTTGCCCGCCACCTCCTCCTCTTGATTCAGCTTCGGCTCAGGTCAGTGCTTGCCGTTTACATTCCGGGTAAGCTCAATCGTGCAGCCGACGTGCTCTCACGACAGCTCACGTTCCCGGGAGAATGGAGACTCCACCCCCAGGCATCCAGCTGATCTGGAGTCGATTCGAGGAAGCGCAGGTAGACTTATTCGCTTCCCAGGGATCCTCCCACTGCCCGTTTTTTTTTCTGTGACCGACAGGACCCTCGGCACGGATGCACTGGCACACAGCTGGCCCCGGGGCCTACGCAAATATGCGTTTCCACCGGCGAGCCTTCTTGCACAGACCCTGTGCAAGGTCAGGGAGGACGAGGAGCAGGTCTTGCTAGTTGCGCCGTACTGGCCCAACCAGACCTGGTTTCTAGAACTCTCACTCCTCGCGACAGTCCCTCCCTGGCATATTCCCTTGAGGAAGGACCTGCTTTCTCAGGGACAGGGCACCATTTGGCACCCGCATCCATATCTTTGGAACCTCCACGTGTGGTCCCTGGACGGGACGCGGAAGACTTAAGTGGCCTACCATCGGCGGTGGTAGACACTATCACTTCGGCTAGAGCCCCCTCTACGAGGTTGGCGTATGCCTTGAAGTGGACTATTCTCTGAGTGGTGTTGCCCGATTAACCCCGGACTTGCCCGATCAGCTCTGTGCTTTCCTTCCTTCAAGGTGGGTTGGAGAGGCGGCTGTCCCCCTCTACCTTGAAGACCCTCTACACCATCTACGAGGATTTCCAGTCAGGATTTAGACCATATCATAGTACTGAGACTGCTGTCATTAGAGTTACAAATGATTTGCTCTTATCATCCGATCGTGGTTGTATCTCTCTGTTAGTGTTACTGGACCTTAGTGCTGCATTTGATACAATTGACCACAAAATCCTTCTGAATAGACTTGAAAATTATGTTGGCATTAGTGGAGTTGCATTAGCCTGGTTCAAGTCATACTTATCTGACCGTTATCAGTTTGTAGCAGTAAATGAGGAGATGTCATATCGGTCACGGGTTCAGTATGGAGTTCCTCAAGGTTCAGTACTAGGACCATTGCTTTTCACCCTGTACATGCTTCCTTTGGGTGCATTTATTAGGAAGCATGGCATTAGCTTTCATTGTTACGCTGATGATACTCAGCTCTATATTTCTTCTCATCCTGATGAAACGAACAAATTCACTAAATTAACAGAATGCATAACTGATATAAAAAATTGGATGACTAATAACTTTCTACTGCTTAATTCTGAAAAAACAGAGATTCTAATTATTAGACCAAAAAGTTCAGCACATAATAATCTAGACTACTGCCTAACACTCGATGGCTGCTCTGTCAAGTCCTCGTCGTCAGTTAGAAACCTGGGTGTGCTCTTTGATACCAATCTTTCATTTGAAAGCCATGTTTCTAGCATCTGTAAAACGGCATTCTTCCATCTTAAAAATATATCTAAATTGCGACATATGCTCTCAAAGACAAATGCGGAAAAGTTAGTTCATGCGTTCATGAGTTCAAGGCTAGATTATTGTAATGCTCTACTAGGTGGTTGCCCTGCACGCTTAATAAACAAATTCCAGCTGGTCCAAAATACAGCAGCTCGAGTTTTTACCTAGACTACCTAGAATACCTAGAATATCAAAGTCAACTGCTGGCAGTCGATCCTTTTCCTATTTAGCTCCTAAACTCTGGAACAGTCTTCCTATTACAGTTCGGGAAGCAGACACACTCTGTCAGTTTAAATGTAGACTAAAAACACATCTCTTCAACCTGGCATACACATAACACATTATACATAAATTTTTAATCCAAATCATGTAAAATGATTGTTAGGCTGCATCATTTAGATAAGCCGGAACATTCCCATAACACCTGATGTACTCGCTACATCAGAAGAAGAATGGCATCTACGCTGATATTGGTCTCTGTTTATTCCGAGGTTACCGTGGTCAGCTGGATCCGGGCCGTATCCAGATCAGATGAAGGACCTGGACACGAGCACAGCACTGCCCTGAAGTGTCTGCGGAGACCGTGACTCTACTAGACCCTCCCCTGTGACGATCATGAACCCATCTCTAACCGGACCAAATTGGACTTCATATTGGACTTGAATTGTTGTATAATAATCATGCACTGTTTGGCTGTTGGCCAGAGGAGAACTGGTCCCCCAACTGAGCCTGGTTTCTCCCAAGGTTTTTTTCTCCATTCTATTCTTCATTCGTTACGTCACCTGCCGGAGTTTTGGTTCCTTGCCGCTGTCGCCTATGGCTTGCTCAGTTGGGGAAACTTAACAATTAAAATTCATCAATTGTATTGATTCACCTGCTCTTTTGGGGCTTCTGTACAGCCAAACAAACTTTGTTTATATTGTTTTTCCTGTAAAGCTGCTTTGAAACAATCTACATTGTAAAAAGCGCTAAATAAATAAAGGTGACTTGACTTGACTTGACTTGAAGGTATATGTTACCGCCATTGCAGCTCATCATGTTCCCGTCAATGGCAGGTCTTTTTGGAGAGCACGACCTGGTCATCAGGTTCCTGAGAGGGGCCAGGAGGTTAAACCCTCCCAGGACGCCCCTCTTTCCCTCCTGGGACCTCTCTGTCATCTTCTCAGGCCTACAGAGAGCTCTCTTCGAGCCCCTCGAGTCAGTGGAGCTCAAGATCTTGTCTTTCAAGACAGTACTCCTGACTGCACTCGCTTCCTTTAAGAGGGTAGGGGACCTGCTGGCATTTTCGGTCAGTGAAACGTGCCTTGAATTCGGGCCAGCCTTGTCTCACATTGTCCTGAGGCCCCAGCTTGTATATGTGCCCAAGGTTCCCACCACTCCCTTTCGGGATCAGGTGGTGAACCTGCAAGCACTGCCCCGGAAGGAGGCAGACCCAGCCCTCGCGTTGCTGTGTCCCGTCCATACACTACATGTTTATGTGGACCGCACACAGAGCTTTAGAAGCTCTGAGCATCACGTTGTCTGTTTTGGGGTACAGCAGAAGGGAAAGGCGGTCTCCAAACAGAAGTTGGCCCACTGGATAGTGGATGGCATCGCCCTGGCATATCAGGCACAGGGCGAGCCATGCCCCCTGGGGGTGAGGGAGCACTCCACATGGGGTGTTGCTTTCTCCTGTGCGTTGGCCCGTGGCGCCTCTCTGACAGACATCTGCAAAGCTGGCCACAGGTCTGAGCCACCGCTGAGACCGGGATACACTCTTGGCTCCGAAGCAAAATATGAATGAAGTGAGCGATGCCAGTCCTATTTATACCCGGAAGCCGGGTGGGGTGGGACTCGGCATGCAAATCTCACTAGCCAATGTTCATTGGCACGTATAGTTATACTGGGAGGTGATTGGGCTCCCAAGCAAGACCCCCATGACGTCAGTCCGACGTAACGTTACAATAGTAACCTAGACGTTATTATTTAGAGAAAGTTTCACATTATTTCAAGATACTAAGTTATTATTACGAGAAAGTTTCTCATTATTATGAGAACGTTTCTTATTATTCAAGATACTAAGTCATTATTACGAGAAGGTTTGTCATTTTTGTGAGAAGGTTTCTCATTATTTCGAGATACTAAGTCATTATTACGAGTAAGTTTCTCATTTTTATCAGAATGTTTCTCGTTATTTCGAGAAAGAAACCATACCACTCTGAAAACGTTCATACCACTCTGAAAACGTCCTGCAACATCTGTGCTTGCAATAAGTCCGTGCATGAAATCCATTCTGCACAATCCTTTTGTTTTTTATAAGTCTGAATCGGAATCGGTTTGAAATTGACGCTGTTCTTAATATTCAACCATGGATGAAACACGTGGTTTTGGGAAGGGACATGACATTTCCCGATTAGACAGTGCCAGTCAAAACACACTAGACTAGTTATCTCATATTTTGGAAGGAGTTGCTTCATCGAAACTAGAACTAATGGCCAGAAAGGGGAGAGAGTTTCTGTAATCATCTAAAATATATGAAAAAACAAAACAGCCCAAATAACAAAATCAAGACTTTGTAAAGAGGGCACAATAAGAAACCTATGATATCCTCCTAGGTACTTACCAGTCTATGCAGCATGCTGTCCCATAGGGTTCAGGGCCATATTGGCCCCAATTTGCCAAGGGACCCACAGCAAACACTGTGGCATAGCACCACACCCCCACAATCATCAGACAGGAATGAGTGTAGGAGAATTTGTTTCCTATAAATGAAAGCAGACACATAGAAGCATTAATTTAGCTCAAAGTATTGCTCACATTCAAATGATGTTATACTGTATTGGAGAAAGTTACAGTAGTTTAAACTAGAGATTGAAAATTGGAAACTGAAAATGAATACATTTTTAAACCAAAGAATCTTTTTAAAGACATTTTAACAATAAACTTTTAAAATCACTGTTACAAACTATACATTGTTGCAAACTACATATTATAATACAAACTATACTGTATCATCTCTCAGGTGCAGAGTTAAAGAATCACAACTTATCTTCTTTACTTAACTTTCACTGCATCCCAAATGTGTTTGCTTTTCTTCCACCTACAGAATCCATCTGTCCACCTGCTGTCCTTTTTGCCATCTTAATCTCTGTTCTGAAGCTCACCCACATGCTGATAAACTGCCCCATTTGAATGATCTCCTCTCTCCCACACACACCTTCATCTTTTCAAGTCAATCAAAAGTTGAAACTGTCAAAACTAATGAACTCTAATGAGGCCAACTGCTCCTGTCCACATGTGGGAGTATTGACCAGAAGCCGAACAGACACTGGGCATTTAGACCCTGATGAAAACGTGAACTTAGTACTTGAACACATTGGATAAAGCCATAAGGTAATGAATTTCCCTTTAGGGTGCATTACAGCAGGACAGAAGGGTTGCATGCAGCTGCATCCGATTCTTAATTAAGATACGGAGGAGGGCTAGGGATGAAGATAAATGAACACTGGTGTGAAAGGTGTCAAGGAAGAATACCATAGTTTGGGAAGCAGACTTTGAGGCAGCAGACGGATGACAGAGCAGTGAGATTTGTCAGGCTGGATAAGCCGAAGAGGACGCCACATACAGCATAGCATAAACATGTCACCTCTCCAAACAACCACCTGAGATAATGAGAGAGATGTTCATTTGCATTTATGCATTTGGCAGACTGAGAGAGGCAAGTAAAACAATGACTTCTGTGTTTTCTATGAAGTCACATGGTGATGGAAAAAAATATGAGATGGGTGGAAAAATTATTCAAAATATCAGAATGTCAAATGTTTTAAAAGTTTACGTTTGCTCGCAAGATGTTTGCTTTCCCCTGAGAAAAACGTTCTGCCAGGGAAACACAAAACATGTGCAAACATTTCCTCTCATCTCATTTGATGACGCAATCAACATGTACCAATGATAATTTTTTTATATATATCCTAATCATTAGCTCGTTGATTATGAGCTCATGAGTTTTTGCTTTAAATGAATACATTGTTTAAATAATTCATTGCTTGCTAACTGAGTGATTTGCATATGTAGATTTCTGAAATACATTACAATACATTACATTACCTCTGATAACAGATCTGATCACACTTAAAATTTGTAATGTAGACACATTGTTTTTGTAAAGATGCTTTAAAACGATATGTATTGTGAAAAGTGCTTTACAAATAAATGTGAATTAAATTGAATATTTTTTCCATGACTATATCCCTTTAAGGGCTCCTGTAGTTCCAGTCATCAGTCATCAGTCAGTCATGTTCAACATTATGTCAGGTGTGAACTGACAAATTGGGATCTTGCCTGAGAGCCCAGTTACCTTTGAATGTAACTAAACGAGCCAATAGACATTTATGTTCAAGATTTGCATCGCATGCGCCGCCCCGACGAAGCGGGTATTAATGGAAGCACATTTTTGTCACACATTCTAGCTTTTGGTTCGGAACAGAGTATTCCTTCTCTTCTGCTCTCATTGTTCTAGCATGTTCAATGAACCAAGAAGAAGCTCTTCAGAGAGTGTTGGTGTGACGGCGCATCAGAAGTGGTCACTATTAAAAGAGATTTCTTCTGCATTCATTGTAATTCATCTAAAGAGCACTGTGCATGCTGCAGGCTTATCTAAACAGCCTTGCAAGCTGTGCAGCGGCACTTCCCCTGTGCGCTTCAGTGCTAATAGAGCATTGGACAGTAAACACGTCCATTTAAAGACGATCTTCTTGATGCTGTTGTTTCCTGTTCTACGGCCACGACTACTGTCTGCAAGGCATCTCTCAAGGGTGGTTCATGTTCTTGCATGAGACCATAACTACGTTGGTACGCCGTTTGTGTTGTACCTGTCGCGTCTCGACCTTTCTCGTAAAGGCTGGAGTCCTTCTGCTGTTGACCACTCGCCACTTTTGTGTGAAAGCACAGCCGAGGGTCTGCTTGACATTTTGGGGCATTAAGGGTCTCAATGTTCTCAGTGTCCCGATCCTCAGTGTGTCATGTGACATCTAGCTGCCTGGTTGTCATAGCCACCCAGCGCATTGGTCGCCGCTATTGATAAGGATCAGATGTAGATTGCTGCATCAGAGAGAAGGCCATTATGCTCTGGGAGTGAAGATGATGCTGAGCTTCCCATTGTAATGTTGTGCTCAAGCTGAATCAGAGATAACAGCCATGCCAGGTTGTTACATGCTCCTTGTGAATTGTCTCCTTGTGAGCTCTCGTGGCTGGTGTCTGAGGGCACAGTACAATGCAAAAATCGCCTTGTGAGTGAAATGAATAGTAGTGGAAGAATACTGACACCAATTTGTAACACCCCAAAAAGTTTTTCATCTCTCATTATCCTCGAAGGTGGGGCAGTCAGGGGGCTTGTGGGGATTCCCTAGGTGGATTCCCTGACTGAGAACTACCCTTGTGCGTAAAAGTGCTCTGGCTTCCGTCTACAATGAACTGACTTCTGGTGGGGTCATCCCCATCTTCCATACAACACCTTAGAGTACAACCACTCTCGCTGTGGGGCTTACACTGCTGCTTTTCTGACCACCTCTGCCCTGTATGCAATGACACCCTGCAATTCTACTAAGCCAGAGCACTTTTACACACAAAGGTAGTTCTCAGTGGGTTTTATGCAGGAAATACGCATGATGACTGACCATGATCAAGTCATAGCGCAGGCCCTTCGTCGGATGGTGTCCACCTTGGTGGTCCAGAAGTGCCCCTTGCTTAACCTTGTAGGGGCGTGAGATGACGATAAAGCAGACTTTCCTGGTGGCATTTTTGATGACGCTGTCAAGGAGTGTGCCCAGCAGTTTTTGGCAGTCCCTTCTCAGCCTGCCCCTCAGTCTGCTTGTCGTCCAAGACCATCTGTGCCCCCTAGGGATGAGGACACACTCTACCAGAAGTGTTACTTCCTCCTGGGCTCTGGCATACGGAGCCTTGATTGCAGACCAATGTAGAGCTGTAGGCTGGGTGACACCTACAACGTTTTGCAAGGAGAGAGTGACTGCCCATCTACTCACTGCCAATAGCGCGAGGTCCCATTCGGTGTCTCGCTTGCTGCGGCATTCCCAGCTACAGTATGTAGTATGAGTGTGCTTATTCCGCTGCTCAGGTGAGTACCCTGAATGGCGAACCCGGTTTTAATTCCTCTAGCACCAGCAGTAGTTAGATGTGGCAGATATGTCTGACACCAGCCCTAGTACTCCAAGGTACGCCCAGTGGTTTTCCCTGTGCCAGGCCAGGTGCACATATGTTGTGATCCCTACTGAATTCGTATACGTGTATTCTTCCACAATATGGTTCTCCTCTCGGTGAGTCCTTGTCTTCACCTGGCAGAACATCTGCTGTCTCTGCATAGAATTGACTTCCCCCTAATTAGGCTGGATCTACTAAAGAGACCCTCCATATGTAGCACTGCCCATATGGCCAGTCCATATGTGTACATTTCCACATGATGCCTCCCTGTGGGTGGGATGTGGCGTTCTCCCCTCTATGTATATGCTTTCCCAGTGTTATCCAGTCTTACTGATCGTGTCACAAGGAACCAAAGTGATTGACTTCCCAGCACCTTCCCACTATAGTGGCACTTTGGCACTTTATAGTTCACATCAGACATAATGGTGAATGTGTCTAACTGACTGTTGTAACCCACATTCCCTGAAGGAGGGAACAGAGACGTTTTGCCCCATCGCCACAGCTGGACAGCCGGGGTACTTGGCTCTTCATCAGAAAATTTGAACGTGTACCGCAAGCGTGCTTACATTCATACTCACTTTGTGGGGCAAAGGTTATTGGGCTCTCAGGCTAGATATTAATTTGTCAAGTTCACGTTTGATGTAACGTCTCCATTCGCTCCTTCATTGAATGGGGATTTATTAGTATCAGTAGTACAAATGTGGGACAGTAGGTACTAACTGAAAAACTGAATTTTTTCATTTTAAAAACTGAATAATTTATTAGTAAATTAAACTATTTCTTGTACATTTACATGTTATTCATTTTGCAGACTAGTATTACATATCTGTCATGTCTCTGCTCACTTCCTGATTCCTCATGTGATTCTCCCAGTTTCATTCCATTTACCTGTCTCGTCATCAATCACCTTGTCAGTCTTGTCACCTGTGTCAAATCCTGTGTACATATTCCCATGTGTTTTCCTCTGTCTTGATCTGGCGATGTTAATGTTTGGATGCATTTCATGCTGTGTTTCTCCCTGTGTGCATCCCGTTGAACTATTCCTTCCTGTTGTACTATCATTTCGGATTTGCACAAGAAGTGTTTATTTTGAGTTTGTTTTTAAAGTAAAGTATTCCTGCGTTCAAGCATTCCCCATCCTCCCACACCAAACGCCTTACAGCTAATTCAGTTTGCAGATTTTATTAAAAAAATGTATCCCACAAATGTGAATTTACATCAGATTTGAACCTAATTAGCTATTTCTCGAACTTACAAATAGTTTTTCTGAAATTTTTTCCTTACAATTGTGACTTTATATCCCACAATTGCTACTTTGTTACTCATAATTACAACTTTATTTCTCATCATTATGATTTTTAAATATAGTAAATACCACTTTTCTCCTTTTAATCACCACTTTGTTTCTTGTATTTGCCCCGTTATTTTTTGCTATTTTACTTTTGATTGTTATAATTGCAACTTTCTATATTTTAGTTGCTTTATTCCGTTTAATTTCTATATCAAAATTATGCTACTTCTTAATTTCTCTCACAATTAGAGGTTTATTTTTTATTTGTGAGATGGAAAAACTTTTTCTAAATATTGTTGATTCCAGTACTAGCACAAAAAATGAAGACGTATTCTGATCATTATGAAAACAGAAAAGTCTAGCACTGTGTCTCAACCACATAACAAAAATGACAAGACAGGCGCTGTACTGTTGGTTATTAGTAGATGTTCATAGTCAACAGCAGTATCCAACTGAATAAGGATTGTCATGTTGTGACACAGTGTTAGGCAGTTCTGCGGCAGCTTTGGTTCTGTGTAAATGAAATGGCACATCAGAGCTGCCTTAGACTTGTCTCTGATACTATGAGGTGGTCATATTTTCGCACAGATTTCTTGTGGCATCTGCCTACTTGTGAGCAAAGGCTGATGGAATCGCCAAGGGAAAGAGTGTAACTGTCATTCCAAGGTCACTAATAGATAAATTTATGATGAAGAATTCTGCTGGCTTCAGAGATGATCTTTTGCGATATGCAACAAGGAGCAGGATGCCATTTCCCAACAGTGACAGAATACCTAAAAAGAGAAAGAAATGTATTAAGTGAATAGTCACTGCCACATGCAGTTAAAAAGCACAACACCAGGCAAAGTGTGATTGAACTGAAGGCATTAAATATACAGTGGACTAATGAGGAAGGTATATGAGGATGGAGGATGAGGATGGTATACATCAGGTATATGTGAATCAATGAAACAATGAATAACCATAGCAATGAAAGAAAGCAAAGCAAACAGGAAATGACAATAAACAAAATTAGAGTCCTTGAAAGTAAAAGTGAAAACATGACAACATTCAGTCTTCTTCATTGCAGCTTTTTACACACAGCTTCAAGTCCTCTTTGTAAGTTCTGGTCTCTCCCAGCTCCGACTTTCAAATTCTGCCTCATCTCCGCTGGTCCTGCCTTATTTCAAGTCTCCATCATCACGGATGGTTCCACCCAGCCTCCCATTCCCTCCTCCTCTTGGTAAGTTCTTCAATGTCAGCTATACTGGACTCACATGGCTCTTCTGCTCCTCCTCCTCTGCTGACTCAGTCCATTGATGCTACAATGTCCCGAGCCTCCCAGTCTTCAGCTCTGCCATAGTGTATGGATTCTCTGCCTCCGCCTCAGACCTCCAAGTTTACAGCTACACCTTTGCATATTGACTCTTCGCTCCACTTTGGATCCTAGGTGCCTTGGCTTCGTCTGGCACAATCATCCTTCTGGCTCCACCAGGCTTCCTTGTCCCTCTGGCTCCATCTTGGTTGCCCTACTTCTGCCAAAGACTTCCAGGCCATTGGTCAGCATCATCCTGGCTGGCTTCTGGTGATCTCCTGCTCTGGCTGCTCCTCCCTGGTTATCTCTTCTGCAGCTCTCCACAAAGACGTATACTCTCCTTTCTCCTATTCTATTACGCACAGATTTTTGTTTCTGCGCGGAGTGTGCGTTGTATGCGTAATTCATCAGTGGAACGAACGTGGACCGTCAGTCATTGTAAGTGGATGTGCGTCGAAGGTGGTTTGTGCGTGAATTTAAGTTTTGAAAGGTTCAAACATTTTTAGACGCACAACTGTGCGTCGGTGTGCGTTATTCATGAGTTGCCGTGTTATGCGTTGATTATGCGTGAATATGTGCAGGACATGCGACGGCCGTCAGTGCTTATGTGTATCATGTTCATTCCACTGACAATGTGAACTCTGAAAGTGCTTGTACGTGGAACGTTCGCGAAGCGTGCGTGTTTGGATGCGCTCCGTCAGTGATTCATGCGTCGGGCGTGTGTCGAATGTTCGTGGAATACTTTGGTCAATTTCTCGACGCACAAGCACGCAAAAACCCAATCTGTGCGTGGTTTGTGAGTGATTTGCACGTGATCGGCTGTGTGACTGGCCTTTTAGGCATCAGGAGCCAAATTCTGGAGGGGTTGAGTTTCTATTGTAGTTTCAGTTTCATTTTCATGGACCCTTTAGTTTGTCATTATTTAAAATTATTTATTTTGCTCACACCTGTTTCAAATTAAGTTAATTGTCTTGAGTGTATGTTTTGCCCTCAGGTCTTTGTCTAGTGTTGGTTGTTTTATTTGTTTCTGTATTGGACTTCATTCTTGAGTTTTATTTAATAAAGGTTTATGCTGTTTATGCTCAAAGGTTTATGTTGAGTATTAGTAGACTGTTAGGTTAGGGTCAAAGTTAGGCTAGGTAGAATAAGTTGAAATGTAGTTGTAAAGTTACTTATAGTCAGTAGAATGTGTGTTGAGGAGCATCAAGAGATATCAGATGTTAAACAGACAGTCACTAATATTCTAATGATAGTCAAAAAAAATTGCCAATAGCAGGAAAAAGTAATTATACTACACAAACAAATACATTTAAAGTAAATACTACCAGTGGACTTGGTCTACACAAAATTTAATTTACTTAAAATTAGGAACATTTGTTTTCTTTATAAATAATTTTTATGATTTATTTCTTTCTTCTGAAAGCTAAAAAGTGCATTAATAATGCAAAACAGTGTCACTTGTAAGTGAGTGGACTCACAGAAGGTTGTGTATATGGAACCCATGAAGACATCATGTTCCTTCGGGATTTTGGAAACAAAAAGGGTAGTTTCCGAGGTATTTCCCATCTGCAAAGAAGATGAAAGACACAACAAGAAGTTTAGATGAACAGTTGAAAAAGCATGAAGCTGAATCCATGTCAAAATAAGAACAAGAATAAAGCATCCGTGAGTGAGCTGAGGGTTTTCAGGGCTGAATCAGGGGACTTTGTGGTTCAATGAGCTTTTTGGTTGGATCATTACAATTGAGATTAGCAGCTCATCTCTTTGTGAAAAGAGCCAGATTCCCACTCACAGCTAATACCAACACAAAAATGTCCAGTCCGATTGTTGCACGGAACATGTAAAGGAGGGAAAGGGAATTCATTTTTCTTTTCTTTTCTTTTTTTGTGCATTTTTAGGTCTGATGACTTTTTTTTCCACCCTCTCACTACTCTCACACACTCTTCCATTAAACAATAAAAATAAACGAATACAAATGAAACCTTGGGTAATAGTACCTTTTGTAGATCAAGATTTTGAGTGAATACGTTTCAAATTAAAATCAAATTTTCACTACGTTTATGGTACTTTTATGAGCTTTTTGGAGCTTGCGAGTTTACCATCCTCTCCTCCTTGTGCATCACAAATTCAAATATATATTTTTGGAGAGACATTACGGGGGGTAGATTTTTATTTTGGGCCAGTTGCAACATGGGCAAAAAACAAACAAACAAACATTTCACAGCCACTGCCTTGCAAAAGCTATATATTTGAAAGTAGCATAAATAAATTATGAAGGTATGTTGATAAGGTTGTAAGTTAGTTTATTATATGAAATTCGTTTCATGAAAAGGAAAAAAAAAGTTTGATTAGTTAATATTTAATTTGTTACTTCTTATAAAAATCAACCCTTGAGACATAAATACTGAAATAGGGAAAAGCGCAAAACTAAAACCAGCAAAGTCTTAAATTGCTTGCCTGGGGAAATAGTTAATACAGTTTAGTGGTCATTAAACCAAGCATTTGACCGCGGAATGCCATGATTGTCTAATCAGAATCTTAGAGAGCTGCCTTTTGCTTCTCAAAAGATAACATTAGAATTTCCCACTAGAAGCTCACAAACCCTTTCTTTGTTTTTGCCTTTGTTTTTTTTTCGTTCTATGCGTGCGTAGTTTATTTAGAATAGAGACATAAATATGTTCGCCTCTTACTATCTATACACAACTGAAGGAGTCAATGACCAAATTGTGCAAATGGCCTACTTTCTGGAGGCTGATAGATGTCAAGTCAGCTGTAATGAAATAGAGGAGCGATGCTTCACCCTGTGCCTTAGGTTTAGGAACACAGCTTGCCTCTCTGTCAGCATAATGAGTCATCTTTTCACATGCAAGTAGATACAAATAACAAGCACAGTGTAATCAGCTGAAAGATTACTATGATACAAATTGTTTTATTACACAACTCTCTATATTACGCGTTTCTGAAGACTAGAAAAAAAATTCACACTATCAACATCATGTTTCCATTCATGTTGGCATAGTCTGTTCTCCATAGTCTGTTCTGGCCAAAGACTGCTTTTCTGTTTTCTTTTGTTTTGTTTCTTATTTATTTAATTTAAAAGTTGGCTGAAGAAGGGTACATGTATTCTGACTTCAAAGTACATATATTTTTGTATGTGACTTTAGGACAAATAGTGATTTTACAATATTCTGTTATTTCATTGAATTAGCTGGGAATGTTCCTATTAGACAATACTGAGACCCTTATTTCAGTGCCAAGTATCAAAGCTACGGATTTCTAGAGTCCAACTGGCATCTTAAAGAATAAATGTTTTACAAAATGCTCATGTACATTTTAAAGAGGGAAAAAGCCCAGTGTAAAAGCAAATGGTTAAAAAATAATCTTTTTTAGAATATTAGAAAATTTTAGAATAACTGTCTTCAAGGTACACTATGTAACTCTTTTGTTCAAAATTAACAAAATGTATGGGGTCCTTTTATGCTTTTTCACTTTTTCAACTTTAGTTAATGTGTAATGTTGCTGTTAATTTTTTTGTAAAGTTACAAAGTCCACTCCAGAGGGGGATACAGTAATCCATCACCACTTCGTGGTTCAAGTTTTGCAGACTTTTGAATTTTTCAAAAATATGCATTGAAAAATAAAAATAAAAAAATACCACCATATCGGCAGCCATATTGCGGAAAGCAGCATCACTCATCGTGATGCGAGAGAAACGGTTTCCCAGGATGCCAGACAAAGAGAGAAACTCTCTCAGAGGCTTTGTACACGCCCACGGCACTCAGACAAGACACGTGATTGGCGAATGCTCATTGGTCGATCTCGCGAGTGAAGTGGGAGCCTCTTCTCCTCTCTCAGAAGCAAATGTTGAGAATCCAGCACCGATATCTGACGATGAGGCACTTCCTGAACGGATTTAAAGACCTCATTATACCAGTGCAGTAATAATAATAATAATCAGTTACATTTATATAGCGCTTTTCCAGAGCTCAAAGCACTTGGGAGGGGGTAGGGGGGGATCTCCTCAACCACTAGTGTGCAGTGTCCACTTGGATGATGCGACGGCATCCTGTGCCAGAACGCTCACCACATACCAGTTAAGGAGAGGAGACAGAGCAATGAAGCCAATTAGTGTAAGGGGGTGATTAGGAGGCCATGATTGACCAAGGCCAACGGGCAGATTTGGCCAGGAATGCCGGGGTTAAACCCCTACTCTTGCGAAGGACATCCTGGGATTTTTAATGACCACAGAGAGTCAGGACCTCGGTTTAACGTCTCATCCGAAGGACGGTGCTTGTTGCAGTACAGTGTCCCCGTCACTATACTGGGGTGTTAGGACCCACACAGACCGCAGGGTGAGCACCCCCTACTGGCCTCCTAACAACGCTTCCAGCAGCAACCTAGTCATTCCCAGGAGGTCTCCCATCCAGGTACTGACCAGGCTCAACCCTGCTTAGCTTCAGTGGGCAACCAGTCTTAGGCTACAGGGTGATATGGCTGCTGACACCATCATCATCATCATCATCACATTCATGAACCGCACAGGTCTGTCATCGTCGTTATTACTGGAGTCAAGTCTCAAGATACTACTGTCATTGATGAGTGTAGAGCACCATAATACGTATTGTATGAGAGAGAGAATAAATGTAAAATATTAAGGTTTTATAATTAAATATATTTAATTAAAATATATTTAAAGTATAAATATACATATTTTAAACATTCTGGTACCTACACACACATATACAGAAATTCCTACTTCGCGGATTTTCACATTTCACATTTAGTATTGTTCTACATTTCCCATTAGCCCACGTTCCTGGACTGATTATTTGCACACCTGCTCCTCATCACTCATACTATTTAAATCTCTTCTGTATGCTCACTGGTTGCTAAGTCTTGTTTTCTTTGGCTACTTTTCTGAGCAGCATAATTTGGCCATGTTTGTCTCTGCCTTGTATTACCATGTACAAGTATTTGCTGCCTGCTTATTGTTGTGGTCGAGACCACCTAAACTGAGACCAAGACCAGCATGTGTTGAGACCAAGATAAGACGTTGTGGGGCCTGATCCTCTGTTTGTTATGACCATGTTTACCCTGGTATTTCAACCCAAACCTGTCTGTCCTGTCTCTTTTTTATATATATATATAAACTGCTCATGGATCCAATTCAGCCTGACTCCTTGTCACGTTGCCATCTACTGATCAAGTGGTCCTCCTTCATCTGTCCAGTGAACTCTCTGTCCAAGCATACCTACTGGCATCTGATAACTACATCGACTCGACACTCTGACGGAGTTGGTAAGATCCGTGCAGAATCTCCATTGGCCCACAACTGAATCCACTTCCCCAGAGCCACAAGCGATTTAGGCACCATTTGTAATTCCTTACAGTACAATGTTTGCTAATGCACATTTAGCTTTTCCAGAAAAAATTGATGGCACCCCAATCAAATGTAAAGACTTTCTCATTAACTCAACTCCAACCAGACGGAACTGGATTAAATATTTTGAGCATCCCGATCTCAATCCGACTTCTGACCTGAAATGTTGTCCATATTATAAGGATAGGAGAACTGGCCAACTCCTCGGACTGAGCCTGGTTTCTCCCAAGGTTTTTTTCTCCTTTGTCTCCTGCTGGAGTTTTGGTTCCTTGCCGCTGTCGCCTCTGGCTTGCTTAGTTGGGGAAACTTAACACTTAATATTAATCAATATTCTTGATCGGACTGCTATTCTAGAGCTGCTGTACCGCCAAAACAAACTTTGTTGCAATGTTTTTCCTCTGTAAAGCTGCTTTTAAACAATCTACTATGTAATCTACTTTACTATGTAAAGTACTATGTAAAGCGCTTTGAGCTATGGAAAAGCGCTATATAAATGTAACATATTATTATTATTATTATTATTATTATTATTAATCTTTATTGCAAAAAGAGCTGTATAAATAAAAGTGACTTGACTTGACAAGTTCCTGGCTCAGTAGCCCTCGTTATACTTGACTGATTAAAGTAAGATCTCTGTAGTGTGTTCACTGCTCATGGGAAAGGCATTGGAGTGGGAAAAATCTGTCTGGGATAATCAAGGACTGAACCGTACCATTTTCAAGACTTTATTCAATGACTAAGACGTATTCGAACATTCTGAAAGAGGAATAAGTTCTCAAGGAAGTAACATCGCCACTGAATTCGCTCTGTCTTTTTGCTCTTTTGTTGTACAAACTGTGTTCTTGAAGGACAAATCAAAACTTGTTTCATTGAGAATTAAATACAGACATGCTATCAGAGCTGGACTGCCGAAAACTAAACGAATTACCAGCTCTTTTGACCAAATTAATCAACCCAGTGATGACACTAAATCTATGCAGGTTGTGGGGATCGGGTCTGTGTCATTTTCAGGGGCTTGCACTTATTTCAGGTGTGAATTCTCGGGGCATCTGGTAGGTGGATGTCCAGAAATAATAAATTAAAATGTACTTAAGCTTGACAATGACTTTTGAACAGAGCTTCTGTGCAGCCATACAAAATATTTTAATTCATTTTGCTTTGAAACAATCTGTATTGTAAAAAGCACTATATATATGAAGGTGACATGACTTGACACAGGAGTCATAGTCAACTTTATGCAGGTATAGTGTAACTCTCCTTTGGCAGTGGGAGTGGCAGTGGCAGTGCTAGATGCCTCCTGGGGACTGGCCATACACAATACACCACTACTGACCTCAATCTACAAGTTGAAGTTTTGCACACTGAAACAACACACTTTCTTTGTCATCCAATTGCCCAAATTCCAGCTATGCTTGGTTTACCCTGGCTGCAGGACCATAACCCACAAATTTCATGATGTAGGAAACCGATTATGCAATGGGACCCCAGCTGCTCGTCCAAGTGTTCATAGACCACTATTGTAACGAATCAGTTGGGTTTCAATGGTCCACCCATTTCACCGGCAGCAGCAAGATTCTTCTTCTGGATCTGAATTCGATCTGCGGCCTGGTACCATTTCCCGCGTACCATTTCCCCCATTTCCGCGGACCGGGGGTTGGGGACCCCTGGTCTAAATGGTATAACAGTCAAATTAAGATATCCATTGCTGCTTTGGAACAAACTAAGTTTTATACCAAGCTTGATCTTTGCTACGCTTACAACCTCATTCTCATTCGTGAAGTGGATGAATGGATCCACCAGCAGTGGGCACTACGAATACCTGGTTATGCCATTTTAAAGTCTATCTGTGTTCCAATCCTTTATAAAATAACACATTTAGAGACATTTACTGATGATATCTTGATTTATTCAGATACTCTGGAGGAGAACATTAAGCAGGTTCAGGCAGTCTCTAAGCATCTCATTGAACACCTACTGAATGCCAAAGCAGAGGAACGTGAAGTTCAGCTCCATACCGAGAAAAGAGATCCTCTGTAAGGGGGAAAAGTTGCACTTTTCCCAAATGGCTGAATTGTTGTTGGCTGACCTGCTCTGATGGGTGAGCCAGAATGAGAGATGACAGGGACAGTCCGAATAGGAGGACTTTCTACAGGTATACATACCCCTTTCATGCAAAGTGTAGGAGCGGTCTGTGTTGAGGGAGAATCGAGACATGAAAGTCCTTCAGGTCGATTGCTGCACACCAATCTTAGGGATGAATGTATTCACTTGTGAAGAGCCCAATTCAAAACTCGCTGGTCCAAAATTGGCTAATCCCAACACTTTTCTTGGGTATGTGAAGTAAGGGTTGGAGATATCTGACTTCAAATCAGCTGGAGAGACCAGCTCTATCAACTCCTTCGCCAGTACTAGCGTGATTTTAACACTGAGGTCAAACAAATGTCCCTGAATTTGGTGGGACTCTGAGTGAACTGAATCTGATGGTCAGAGATACGGGAAAACTCTATTTTGGTTGAAATTTTGTTTTGTTGGGTATCTTTTATTGTTTGCCAAAACCTTTCAAAGCATAAATGGTCTCTGATTTCAAAAGATAATAAATTTAGAGTTAAAAAAAAGAGTTATGCATCTAAGAAAAATGTCTAATTAAAGCATGATCATAAGCAGCTTGTTCAATAACATGATAAGAGCTCTTTAAATGGTGCCCAAGTGGCCAATTAAACAGCATTGTAATCGCCTAAATGGCGGCTTCAATCAGATTGTGACAACCTTTGTACATATACCATATGAAATAAACAAAGCCAACCTGGTTTGCAATAAGTGACTATGTTAATGCTGTTTATGGAGTAATTTAATCACGCTCTTTTTTTGCAGTTGATTTCATCTAAGGCTGTAAGTCAGTCATAATTGCTGTGTTTCTGCTCATATCTTCTCTTTTTCTCTGTTCTTGTTGTTCCTTTTATCTTCTTGCTTGTTAAACGCAGATCACTAATGCTCAGTCATCACTTGTTGAGTGGATCTACTCTACTACTACTACTTTATTTCACTAACTGTAACATTTACTTTCAATACATTGGGACCAAATGAAAACGGAGCAGTCTTTGTTCAACAATGGGGATGTAACCATACAACTAGCAACATGTATTTTATTTTTGTTAAATAATTTATAACAATTCATTTAGATAAATGTCTTTACAAAAAAAAAAAAGAACACTAATAAATGTGATATGTTACACATACACAAATGTTGCTGGGATCAGCACTAGCACCCAAAAGACAACAAGTCCGGTCCATATAATACCAGGATCCAAAGCAAGTCCCAGCATGCAAAACATAACATATGTTGGTTCCCCAGCATCCCATGCTGGGATCCAGAAGACCAGTAACAGGCATCCATTGCTGATCCCAGGATATCAAACATATAGTACCTTATGCTGGTGACCACCAATGTTGGATGTTTCATCAGGGAAGCAACACTAACCATCACACCATTGTATGCTCTATGTAATAAAATGACAAAATAAGTATAACTTCTGCATGCTCATCTCATATGATTCCCCCTCTGTGGCAGTGAAAAAACTCATTACCAGTTCACAGCGAGCATGTCTCTCCACCTGTATTCAATTCCTGAGTGAGTAATTCCATCAAAAAGCTGTCATAATGCCAAAAACTGTTTCCTGCTCAAGACCTGAATAGAATGTAATGAGTACTAGTCTAATAAGCAGAAGACACAGATGAGCCCTGGCACGAGTCCACACAGATGGGTTAGAAGGAACACAACTAGGCATGAAAACTATTCGAAAACCTGTTTTGATATTTTGCTAGAGAAGCATGAAAACATATGAAACAAACATCTGTTTGTGTTTAGCGTTTGAGTGATTATTTAATTAACATTTCAACATCTGTAGTTTAGTCAGGACATGATGTACTTGCATCAACATGATAAAAGGAAAATCTGACATTTTTGGAACACTTAAGATGAAATGACCCAGCGACTGTTTTCCATGCAGTGAAAGGGACTGAGAAAGTGAAATGAAATGAAAATTCTACTTTGTAAATGCATATTAAGGATCTTATTGTGAACAATTCACTTGTGTATTTTAGGAGTGTATTTTTGTAAATAAAAGTTAATAAAACTTCATAAAACTTCAAAGCTGAAAACTATCTTTTGTGCTATAAAAGTAGAAAATAAATAAAATAGTGAGAAACAAAACTTGAGCAGAGATTAGTCTCTGTTCGTGTCGAACCTCAGCGTATATACTGTATATGATACTGGTGTAGCCTCTTGAGGCCAGGGAGTGAGGTTTGCATGCACAGCTCTTACTTGCCAACGTCCATTATACTAGCATGCTGGGTTGTTATGTAGATCATCTCTTCTTTTTCTGCTCTTTTCCCTGTTGTTTACAGGATGTGTGGAAGTAAAACAAATCAAAGTAAAACATTAGAACAAGGTGGGTGGGGTTCTCAAAGACAAGACACAAACACGCAGCCAATGCGGACGCACATCACCACATGTTCACATGAACACAAAGACAGCGCGTAGCTGGCTGAAACCAAACTGCGCGCGACACGAAAACACAATATGAAAGCACGTGGCCGATGAAAACACGAACTGCGTGCCTACAAAACTGCACACAGACCCGAGAGGATGTGGTTCAAGCAAAGCCGACACCGCGGCCACTCACATAACAGAGCGTGTGAGAATGAGGAACCACTTGGCTCGCGCGGTCACGGCAAGGACAAACACACGAGTCATGAATGCCCAAATCCTGACACAAAAATTAAACTGAACCAGACCGTCTGGGGATCGGACATCATAACCCACACACAAGACGTTACCCAGACAAGAAGCTGCGCGCGCACACAAATTGCGAGACATTAAAGTAGTTTGCCACAAAACCAAGAAGTGACAAGACCGAAAGTGGCAGAAGCCTATTAGTTGTAGCAGTTAGCAAACAGCGTTGCATTACTGTGTGTGACGCTTCTGTATTTGTCACGGCTCCGTCATTCCAGTTTGGTCTTTTCGAGTGTCTGTTGACAGAGCCCTGACACTGCCCCTTTATTGTGTCATGTCATTGTGTAACCCCGCCCACCTTGTTACCTTTTTTCCCTTGAGTGTTGTCAGCTGTTCTCAGCTCGTTACCTTTCCTTATGTGTTCCCTATATATAGCCCTTGTGTTTGCAGTCTGGTGTGGTCTTGTTGTCATCCCTGTGTTCCTGCCTGGTCTGTATTATGTTCCTGTTCCTGCTTTGCTTCCCGGTTGGTTTATGTTCATGTCGAGTGTCGTGTTTTATGTTATGTTTTCCCCCTCGTGGGTTTTCATTTCTTGTATTATGTTCTTTTGTTATATAAATAAACTCCCTGCACTTGAGTCCTCCCCATTAATGTATCGTGACAGAACGAGACCACCATTTAAAGACTCAGCGGGGAAGGATTTTCGTCCTTCACCACCCACCATGAACTCCAACCCGCGTTTTTTACAGGGGCTGCGGGTCAAGGCACTGCTCTCCCTCTGCCAACATGGGGCGGAGATAAAGGTGTTTCTTCAGGAGTTCAGTCATGCTGCTGCAGGGTTTGGTTTTAATGACGCAGCTCTCAAGGACTTGTTTAATTCTGCACTTGACAAACCCCTCAGTGCGTGGAGGATGAGGGGGTTGGACTCCCTGGACTTCCGGGGATTTGTGAAGACGCTGTCGATGCCATCCACGAGACCGACTCCGGAGGAAGTTTTGGCTTACACCAAGCCCGCTGCCGGCCAGGAGGCCGCCGTCCCAGAGCCCGCTGCCGGCCAGGAGACCACCATCCCAGAGCCTTCTGCCGGCCAGGAGACCGGCGTCCCAGAGCCCGCTGCTGGCCAGGAGACCGGCGTCCCAGAGCCCGCTGCCGGCCAGGAGGCCACCGTCCCAGAGCCCACTGCCGGCCAGGAGGAAAAGGTCTCCTCCGATCCGCCAGCCCCAGCTGCCGAAGCTGCTCGCCCTGCCGGTGCCGCCGAGACTACTCGCCTTGCCGGCGCTGCTACTCTTGCGGCCGGATCCTGAACTCTTGCGGCCGGACCGTCCTGACTGAGCCTGCCTAGCTCATCTCTCCGCCTGACCCGCCGGCCTTGCCTGAGCCTGCTTGGCTTGTTCCCCCGGACCCGCCCTGGTCCTCCGCCAGGACTCTAGAGCTGTCAAAGCCAACCTGGCTCATCCCACCTGTTCCCCTCCCTGGACGCTGTTTATTTTCTTTTTGAGGACTGTTTATTATTTTTTTGGATGCCTTTGAATTTGTTTTCCTTCATGATATGGTGGACTGTTTTTTTTCTTCTTTGGATTCTGTTTGTTTGATCTGTCTTCCCTCCCCTTGTCCTTGTGTTTTGTTTCCCCCTTGTCTTGTTTGTTGCAGTCTTGTGCCTGTCGGATTAGGTGTTTTCTGTCTTGTCTTATTTCTGGTGTTCCTCGTAGGAACAGGTGGCGTCCCTTTAGAGGGGGGGGGGGGGGGGTAGTGTCACGGCTCTGTCATTCCAGTTTGGTCTTTTCGAGTGTCTGTTGAGAGCCCTGACACTGCCCCTTTATTGTGTCATGTCATTGTGCAACCCCGCACACCTTGTTACCTCGTTTCCCTTGAGTGTTTTAGCGCTGCCACATAGGATCTCAAGGACACGTATTTCCACATCTCCATCCTCCCTCAGCATCGGAAGTTCCTCAGATTCGCCTTTGGGGGGAAGGCTTATCAATATCGGGTTCTTCCGTTCGGCCTAGCTTTGTCTCCTCGCACTTTCACCAAGTGCGTGGATGCAGCTCTAGCTCCGCTCCGGTCTCGAGGGATTCGGATCCTAAATTACATCGACGACTGGCTCATTTTGGCCCAGTCTCGAGAGTTAGCGGTGCAACATCGAGGGCTGAGACTGTCTGTCCCCAAAAGAGTATGCTCTGGCCGAGGCAGAGCACTACTTTCCTAGGCGTTGTATGGGACTGACTGGGACTGGGACTGTGTGAATGTCAGCACGGCTTTCCCCGTGCGCATTACTTCAATCCTATCTTCAGTAAACAACATAAAGCTAGGCCAGCTGGTCACTGTCAGACACTTCCAGAAAGTTTTGGGCCTCATGGCAGCAGCCTCTTGCTTGATACTGCTAGGCCTGCTGCACATGAGGCGTCTGCAGTGGTGGCTCAAGACCAGGGGGTTTTCCCCGAGGGGAAATCCTTCCCGCCTGATCAAGGTTTCAAGGCGCTGCCTGCGAGCCTTGAATTAGTGGAAGAGTCCCTGGTTTCTTGCCCAAGGACCCATACTGTGACCAATCTGTCACCGCGTGATGCTGTCGACAGACGCCTCCCGCTCGGGTTGGCCGACAACATGTCCAGTCCGACAACATGGCTCTCTTCGGCTTTGCAAGCTATCCTCCTCTGGGCTCGGAACAAACTTTGCTCCCTTCGGGCAGTTTATATTCCGGGATCCCAGAACACGGGAGCAGACTTCCTGTCGAGGCAGGGGCCGAGGCCCGGGGAATGGATGCTCCACACCGAGGTGGTGGAACAGATTTGGGAGAGACTTGGTCGGGCTCAAGTGGACCTCTTTGCGTCCCACGAGGCGACCCACTGCCCTCTGTGGTACTCCCTTTCTCCTCCAGCCCTAGAGCTAGGGCTGGACGCGATGCAACAGGAGTGGCCGAGGCTACCCCTGTACGCCTTTCCCCCCGTAGCCCTGCTCCCGGGGGTTCTAGAGAAAGTTCGCCAGGACAGGGTCCATCTCACCTTAGTTGCCCCGCGGTGGCCGGGCAGGGTGTTTTTCTCGGACTTAGTGTCCCTCCTAGACGGCACTCCTTGGAGTATTCCCGTCACAGTGGACCTTCTGTCTCAGGCTCAGGGCAGGATCTTTAATCCTCGCCTGGAACTGTGGAATCTGTGGGTCTGGCCTCTGAGGGGCCCCGACTCATAGACTCAGGTCTCTCGACTGAGGTCGTTGAGACCATTCTCCACTCTAGAGCCCCGTCCATGAGGAAACTCTATGCTCGGAAGTGGTCTATCTTCACTTCCTGGTGCAGTGACAAACATTTAGACCCAGTGACCTGCCATGTCGGTATCCCATTTGCGTTCGATGCAGTTCTGAGTTCCCTTGACATGGAACGTCTCAGGTTACTTACGTAACTCTAGTTCCCTTAGAGGGAACGAGACACTGCGTCTCGTAACCTCAGCTCCATCGCACGCTAGCTGTTTCAGACACTGGTCAAGCTGCGGCTTCTAGTTTGCTGCGTGCTGATATGCTCCTGGCTCATGACGTCACCCTCGGCTACATGCACTCGCACACCTGGTTTCAATTGCGCTTCAAGAGACAATCACGCTAATGCGTTCCCATATGCGTTCAACGCAGTGTCTCGTTCCCTCTAAGGCAGGGGTCTCAAACTCAAATGAGCTGGGGGCCGCAGGAGGCAGAGTTTGGGTGAGGCAGGGCCGCATCAAGTATTCCACAAATTTTTTTTTTTCTCAAACGTCATTATTGACAGTTCTTTAACTTCAATGGGTTCTTCTGAGCATGAACTGTCCTTAACATGAACAGAATATTGAAGAACATGAACGGTTCTTCTGAATATGACTTGCCTACTTCTTGCTGCCCGAGATCTGCAGTGGTTCCTCTCACACAGCTGAGCCACATTTGGCTTTGAGAGAGGAAACAGTTGAGACTCAGTATAGCTTGAAGGTGATCGTCAGTAAGTAGACCTGGACTTGGACTTACTGACGGAGAAAAAAGTTATATACTCCACTGTGATTGGCCCCCGGGATTCATATACTCCACTGTGATTGGCCCCCGGGAGTCATTTACTCCACTGTGATTGGCCCCCGGGAGTCATTTACTCCACTGTGATTGGCCCCCGGGACTCATATACTCCACTGTGATTGGTTGGTTTGTACAGCTCCAGCTCGCACAAAAAAGGAATGTTCCGCACACAAATTCATTCAAAACTTGCGGCTGCACTTATATTACGTTTTCCCCCTCGTGGGTTTTCATTTCTTGTGTTATGTTCTTTTGTTATATAAATAAACTCCCTTCCCTGTACTTGAGTCCTCCCCATTAATGTATTGTGACAGTATTGGAGTATGGATGGCCTGTGACGGACTGCATTCATCGTCTGACCGCATGCACCTGTATGGTTTAGGACAAATGCATGTACCATTACACCCCCAGTGCATATGATTCATTATTTTTTTTACTTCATTATGTATAATAAAAATGTCATAACTTGACATTAAGAACACTTAACTTAGTGTTTCCTATCAGGATGTAAAGAAACTTTCAACCAGCATAACAAGAAAAAAAAAAGGAATTTGGATCGAATCACATACCCTGCCTTTAAGAAAATGATTTCACATTTCAACACAATTGCTGTTCATATGCAAATAAACATAACATGGGTGTCTTTGAACTCTTCTTTGAGTGTTTTTTTGCATTTGGCATGTCTTTGGTTCTTTTGGTCCATTTTCATGTTGAACTTATTAATGTAGTCTTTTCGGTAATTTACATGAGCTTTCAGCAGATTTATTATCTCTAATGAAATGCTAGAGCTGGACAGAGATGTTTTGGACATTTTGGTCATTGTAATATATCGTCCTGTTGTGGCTGAATGCATTATCATGGGCAGAAAAACAAAACCAGATGCTAAGGCAGGGATCACTACTATTATTTGTAATAGGATTAGGAATTTGAAAAAATCTGTATCCTTAAGTATTAATCTTCAGCACATACTCACAACTCACCCCATACTGTTTCTGCTATGAATGAATGATACCTAAACTTGTGCAGCTTGATGAGTAGAAGTCAAATTTCTAATGTGATGCGTGATGAAATGGATGTAAGCATCCAGTAACGTAGGAAGCTACATAATATAAGGTTAGTTTTAGAAGCAGGTTCAGGATTAGTACCAGGTTATAGCCCAGATATAATAATTGCTAACAAGGATATACTATAATGTACATAGAGAAAAGAACTGTAAAATAAAGTCTTACCGAAAAAAGTTTATTATAAAAGTGTCAGTGTTGTGAAGTTAAAATAATTTATATATATATATATATATATATACTCATAAAAGTTCATTTTATTAAACTAATTTGTTTAATTTAAGTTTGCCCTACTCAAACCAATTAATTATTTCGAGGATTAGAGTGTACAGAATTGTCAGAACTGAGAGTTTATATCTCACAATTTTGACCTTATATCTTGCATTTACATGTGTACTCAGGAAAACGTTTTACAATATTTACAACATTTAAAGAAGTTTTATAGAGTTGTATATAATTTTTTAAAGTTGAATTTCATAAAATTGTATTTGTATGTTTGTATTTTGTATTTTATAAAATGTTTGAATGTTGAATCGGCAACTGCCATGGAATCGCCTGTGAAGCTGATTTGAAAAAAAGAAGAAAAAAAAATACAACCAACCAACCATGCAATTATGGGAATTATAGTGACATCTGGGTATTAATTTTGTCAATTTCATGAGGTGTATCCTAGGTTTGTTTTTAAACAATACTGAAGGTATTGAAGTAGTGAACCATTTTATTTCTCTAAATGCTTAATTATTAACATAAAGGATCTCTCAGTACACACATAAATCTATCTTGAACATCATCAACCAGGTAGGGCCATTACAATGTGGGACCAGATGAGTGAAAAACTGTCCAAAAGCTCAAGTTGACATTCAATTCTCATCCGATTAGAGCTCTTTTATGTGGGGCTGAAGTGTGCCAAAGCTATAACATAGCACAGCCTGGCTTCATTTCAGCCCAAGGGCGGCCGCTCCGCCTGTCCTTCACTAATCCTCTGGCTAAGGCATCAGAAGGACAAAATGTTAATAGTTGTGATAACATCAGGAAGGCTATACTCAACCGCCTTATTACCAAGTGGCAAAGTGTTTGTTTTGATCTGAGCATTGGAATGAGAAGTGTCATGTATTATTGTGGATGTTTAGTGTCTGTGCCCTTTGGATTTGTTGATGCATAACATGGAAGTCATATTAGAGTCAAAAACATTTCATACTCAAATTTCAGAGTTCCCACTTCTGTTTCATTGCACATTGCAGCTGTTTTGGGTAATTTCTTCAAGCACAGGCCCTTTGTGTACCAGAGCGGTTGATTTACAAAATAAAATAGAAAATAAATATTATGTATAAGTACTAATGCGTTTTATGAAGAAATACATTGTATTGCTTAAAATATGAAAATCCTTTGTTGGTACACTTTCAACTATGATGAATATGAAAACACAGAGAGAAATAAACATTATTACACAAAAAATACATTATTTAAAAAAATGACACATTTTTATGTGTCTGCAGACAATTTTATTTTGATTCTGATTGATTCAGTTTATTATGAATATGAGCTCTGCGGTCCCCTCCATGGCCACCAGAGGGAGCTCACACTTATACTGACACTTCACTACACACTACATTTCCCAGCAACCATCACACTGGACTGATTACACACACACCAGCTGGACTCCATCATCACTGTTTGTCACACCACCTGTTAATCATCACCTGGACTATAAAAGGCTTCATTCATACATTTACGGCGAAGTCTTGTTTATCCCGGTTGACATTTCTAAGTGGTTATTATGCCTGTCTGTTTCTACCTGTTACCAGTTCTGCCTGTTTGCCCGTTTCTGATCCTTCTCTGCCTGCCCTGACCTGTACCTGGAATATCGCTTAAGATTGTCTTCTGCCTGCCTTGACTACTCGCCTGGATTATTGTGCCTGATATTGTCTGCCTGCCTCTGTGACCCCTGCCTGGATTATTGACTACGTTTGTTCTCTGTTTGCCCTGACCTTATGCCCGTACGACTATTCTTAATAAAGACAAAGCACGTGGATCTCAGCCTGTCAGTCCCCTTCTGTTACAGAAGACTTCACCAATTCAAGATCCAGCTGGCAGAACTCATTTTATGGTTGATGAGATTAAGAGCAAGGTTAGCTACCCGACCGAAAGCGATCGAGCCAGCGCTCACGAGCCCAGCAACCGAGCCAACGCATCGCCGCCGAAGATGTCGAGGTGGCCGGAAGGGAGGAAAAAGGACTTTCTCGGCGCCACCTGTGACTCTCGCCCTGCCGGCGCCACCTGTGACTCTCGCCCTGCCGGCGCCATAGAAGCATATAACACTGACAATAACCATCAAAGGAATTATCAAAAACAGGCAGACTATATACACATAGGAAACGAGGAAGCTAAACAAGAACACCTGAACACAGTCAAACCAATTAGACACCATAGAAACAAATAAACTCTAACACAGACAAGACCACAAAGCATGAGAGTGTAACAACTTAATTATACCCAAGAAAGGTAGTGTTTTGAATCGGGCCCTTCACAATCTCTTGTTTAAAATGCCAACACATTTTAGCGTTTTTAAATTCATCCATCCCTGACATTGTTTTCCAGAGATCATCCTGAAGGATGTATACTTCCATGTCTCGATTCTCCCTCAACACAGACCATTCCTGCACTTCGTGTTTGAGGGTCGGACATATTAGTACAAAGTCTTCCCATTTGGGCTGTCCCTGTTGCCTCTAACACCTCAGTAAGCTCAGATAAAATGGGAAAATATCAAACTCTCCTCTATTCAGAGGATCACTTTTCTCTGTATGGATTGGATTGGTCATCCTCACAGCCTATCCCCTTCATATAGGCCGCTTCAGCATTGGCTTCACGACAGAGGCCCTAGATGGCAGCGTGGCAATGCGGCACACATAGGATGACAATCACCCTCTTCTGCCCCTAAACTTTCAGCTCATGGTCAGACCTTGCACTTCTATGGGCAGAAGTTCCCCTAGAAAGAGTGGCTAGGGTGCCATGTACAACACACATGAGGTGTTTGGCATTTGAATAGGACCCCGACTGCATTGGCACATCAACTGCCCCAAGTTTCTAGCAGTACGGCTTACGGTGGGCCGCTTTAAATCACTGCTACTTGGCAAATACGTACTGGTCCACACATACAGCACTGTGGCCGCTACGTACATCAAATTGGTCTACGCTCCTGTCAAATGTTGCAATGTTCCGGGTGTGCTCTATTGTATGACAGATTACCTTTACGACGGCCTTCCAGGAGAGTGGAGACTGCATCCCCAGGCGGTCCAGCAGATATGGAGACATTTATGAGCCAAACATGTAGACCTGTTTGCCTCTCTGGACACATCCCATTGCCAGTTGTTTAATTCTCTGTGTAACTGTGTAAAGTCAGGGAAAAAGAAGAGCAGGTCCTCTTAGTTGGACCATACTGGCTCAACCAGACCTGGTTCCCAGAACTAATGCTCCTCATGAGGTGGGAAAAACCATGTGTCAGGGTTCTGTCACCTCAGTTTGGGTTTCTAGTGTGTTGGTTGACAGAGCTCTGACACTGCCCCTTTGTTATGTCTTGTGATTGTGAAACCCTGCCATCTTGTTCCCTCGTTATCCTTTATTGATCCCAGCTGTTTCTGCTCATTACCTTTCCTCATGTGTTCCCTATTTAATCCCAGTGTGTTTGCTGTCCTTTGTCATGTCGTTGTCATTTTGTTGGATGTTATTCCTGGATGTTGAGCTTGTCTGGATGTTCCCTGCCCTGAGTTCCCGGTTTGTTTTATGTTCGAGTTATGATTTTGGTTATGTTATATTTTCCCCCTTGTGGGTTGTTCTTTAATGTGTAGCAGATTAGCTAATTAAGCAGATTAGCTACTATGGGTGGGCCGTTTGCCTGGTACCATCTATAAAAGGCATGACTGTAGGCATGGCTGTATGCATCCATGCAGGTGTCACTTCCTGCATTGATGTCTCCATTGACGTGGCCTAACGTACACGCTGGATTTGATCAGGTGAGTTAATGCGGGATTTAACGTTATTGTTTGATCTGTGTTTTGAGTAGCACTGCTAATCTGCATTTCGTGACCATTTGTCCAATCTTAGCATTCAAGAGAGTGTGGCTTCCTACTATCTTGTGCGTGCAGTTTTAATCTGTTTGTGCAGTGTTTGGAGTGGTGAATGAGCGAACGGTATGTTTCTTCTCCCCCAGGTATGTAGTGAGTTTTATGTAACTTATTTCTCAGCCGTGGAAGCACTGCGAGCCACATTTTATGTATTTTAGTGTGTAGTATACTGGAGGTGGCTGTTGCATAAAGGCTGAGTTCAGTTCATTCAGGTTTCCAGTTCCCGTGGCCATCTGGTGAGTAGATGATCAGTTATTGTCTTCACGGATGATCATAAACTAATTCCGTGTTTCTTGCACAGGATTGGAGGGTGAATAACATCAGTGCAGTGACGACACTGCTGTCTTGCTCCTGCATAATTTTCACTGGACTCACACAGCTCCGGTTTGCGTTGTTTAAGGCAGTGGTCCCCAACCCCCGGTCCGCGGCCCGGTACCGGTCTGTGGACGAAGTGGCACCGGGCCGCGGAGCGATTTAGCGAACCGATCCGTAGATGAAATGGTACCAGGCCGCGGAGCGCATTCGCGGACCGGTCCGTGAGCTGCTGCAAACGACTTCAAGCGGCTGTGGCGCTGTGCCTATGGAGGCGTTTGAACAGTCTCGCTTGCGCTCGCACTCCTAATCACTCCTCACGCGGACCCACCCATCATCCATCTCACTTGCGCCCACCCGACAACAATCTCGAGCGGGCACCAGTCCGCAGCAAAATTATCACACGTTTACCGGTCCGCGGCACAAAAAAGGTTGAGGACTACTGGTTTAAGGAGCTGCGTTTTCTCTATTTTGATTTGTGTCTTATTATTTTGTGTATAAAATATTACTTTGGAAGTGTGTTAATTGTTTTTTTTGTGCTTGTTTGAAGTATCCTTTTGGATGTTTGTTGTGTTTATTGTATCGTAATTGTGTTGGGTTCATTCCATATGAAGCTTTATTTTGTTTGAAGTTGTTATAATTTGTGGCTATTGTTTAACTGAACTACTTGATCTTGTGTAGGATTACTGTGGGTGTGTGTGTGAGAGAGTGTGGTGGTTGTGTATTTCTTTTTAGGAGCTACTGGCCTTCTGATCAGGGTGGACGATCTCTTTCTTGGTGGTGGTATTCTTCTTTGCTGTGGTTCTAGGGCCTTTTTGTTATGTGAGTGTGTTTGTGTAAGTTTAGGAGAATACTTATTGACCTGTCTTCCCTGTGAATTAGGCTGCAGCTCCTTAATGTGAATTATACGTTTCTTTATTTCGGGTTTAGTGATTCTGTTGTCAACAAAAGTCTTATATTTTTATTTATGCTGGTGTCTCCACAAGTTATTCGCCACTGGGTAGGGAACCTGTGTTAAAGGTTCTTCTTAGTACGAATCCTTGGATGGAACTCCCAAGGTGGCGTAGTCTGGCAATAATTTCTAACATTTAAGTGACGGTCGTGAGGCGACACGCTCGCCTTGCCCATATCTTTGGCGATCCCCTCATCATGCCACATATGTGTTATGTTCTTTTTGTTATAATACATTCCTCCTTTTCACCCTGCACTTGAGTCCTCCCTGTTCGTTCCGTGACACCATGCTCACCAGAAAAAGGAAAGTTCATTGTTCGGGACCTTAGACCAGCTCTTTGTTTGGTATGGATGCCAGCAAAAGGAAAAGGCTGTCCCCACGCAGAAGTTGTCTAACTGGATAGTGGAAGCCATCATCTTGGCATACCAAGACCAATCTGTAAAGGTGACATGCTTGGTTCCTCCTTTTCATTTTAAACTGTTTACTTTATATTTTTTATTCTCTTCTTATTTATATATTCTTATTCTATCCTTTATTGATGATTATTTTAATTAATTCTATGTACAGCATTTTGAATTAACATTGTGTATGAAATGTGCTGCATAAATAAACTTGCCTTGCCTTGGATAAAGCTCTGTCCCATTATTCGCCCCAAAATGTGTGTGTGTCAGGATCATAAGGATGTTGTTCATAAGGATCAGATAGCTTATGAATGGCACTGGAAGGGGCAGCAATGGTGGCATTTTGGAAGAGATCCCATTTCGTCAGTTCAGTTCTGACATAATGTCAAACAGTGGTCTAAAAATAGTGAAATAATACGTACACCTTTTCAAACACTTTTAATTAAACCCAACTGAGAGATCCATTAAATCTCATGAGCTGTGAAAGAACGTCTCGGGTTACGTATGTAACCCTGGTTCCCTGAGGGGAACGAGACGCTGTGTCGAAGCACTAGGGGAAATAGCCTTGCGTGAGTCACGTGAAGATCTATGCAACCAATGAGAAACGAACGCGTGTGAATGCGTCACTGCCGGCCGCAGCCGGTGACGTCATGAGGCAGAGCATAAAGCGCGTCTGAAACCGGGGCGCGTCAGCCATGAATGCCTGAAGCGGGCCCGGAGGCGCCAGGAGCTGAGGCCAAGACACAGCGTCTCGTTCCCCTCAGGGAACCAGGGTTACATACGTAACCCGAGACGTTCCCTTTCTGGGAACTCGAGCTGTGTCGAAGCACTAGGGGAACGCTATGCCAACGCCACCTCAGCGACGTCAGCATCCGGGTGTGTCCCAGCTCACTGAGAGAGCACCCTGGTTCCCGGGGCGGCATCGAGGTCTAGCTGGTAGAACCTCATGAATGTGTGCGGTGAGGACCAGCCGGCCGCAGCACAAACATCAGACAAGGCGACTCCGGAGAGGAGAGCCTTGGATGCTGCCATGCTCCTAGTGGAGTGGGCTCAGACCCTCAAAGGAGAAGCATGTCCGGCCGACTCGTAAGCTAGACAGATAGCCTCGACTATCCACCTGCTTGGTGTTTGCTTAGAAGCTGGAGCCCCCTTAGGGGTCCTAAAGCCAACGCAAACGAACAGTTGGTCCAACCTACGCCAAGTGGCAGTCTTTGACGTAAGCGTCCAGTGCTCGCACTGGACAGACCTTGTTCTTGCTCCTGCTCATGATCATCAAATGGGGGAGGGCAGAAGGCCTGCAGCATGATAGACCGAGCCACCTCAGTGGGAACCTTGGGGATATAGCCTGGCCTCGGGTGGAGAAATGCCTTTCCCATCCCGGGCGCAAACTGAAGACATGAAGGGGCCACTAAGAGGGCCTGAAGATCCCCGACCCTCTTGAGCGAGGCGATTGCCAGCAAAAGAAGGGTCTAAAGAGAGAGGTACTTAATAGAGATTCCTCTAAAGGTTCAAGGGGCGGCTGGGACAGGCCTAGGAGTACCACGGACAAGTCCCAAGCCGGCACCCTGGTCTGTGCCGCAGGTCTCAGCCTTAGTGTACCACGGAGGAAACGAGTGACTAGGGGGTCCCTGCCCAAGGGTACCCCACCCAGAGGTACGTGGCAAGCCGCTATAGCAGCCACGTAGACCTTCAAGGTGGAGGGGGACAGCCCTGCCACAAATCTTTCTTGCAGGAACTCCAGTACTTTGCCAACTTGACAGGTTACTGGGTTCACCTGCCTTTCACTACACCAAGAAGTGAAGAGCTTCCACTTCAGGGCGTAGAGTCTCCTCGTGGAGGGAGCTCTGGACTGAAGGATGGTCTCAACAACCTCGGCTGAGAGACCGGCCTCTATGAGCTGGGCCCCCTCAGGGGCCAGACCCACAGTTTCCCAGAACTCCCGGGAGCAGAGTGATGGGAGGAAAAAGCGTACAGGCGTAGCCTCGGCCACGCCTGTACCATAACAACCCGCCCCAGAGGCCCTGGATGTTAAACGAAAGCCACAGAGGGCAGAGAAATTCTTACGGAGGCAAACAGGAGACCTGTGCCTGCCGTATCTGTCCCAAATCTGCTCCAAATAAGGGGACCAAGGGTTCCAGCCCTCGGGGAGAACCCCTGGTTTTCAGCCACCACTGCAGGGGTCTCGCACACAGTCGGCCCCATGGAATAATCGCTGGAGCCGCTGCATGGACCCTAACACCTCAGAGTGTCTCACGTGAGTGGCTGCCCCTCGATACTCTTGACGGCTGAACGAAGGCTTGAATGCGCTCGGGGAAGAGCCGAGCCAACATAGCCACTGAGTCCCAAAGACTCCCAAGAAAGTGGTTCTCTACGTGGGAGAAATAACACTCTTCTTGGTGTTCAGCGTAAGAGTGTCACTCGTCGCTTAACAGCTCAACGAACGGCCTGGATGCTCTCGGGGAGGAACCGAGCAGACATGGCCACTGAGTCCCAAATGACTCCCAAGAAAGTGGTTCTCTGAGTGGGAGAAAGTACACTCTTCTTGGTGTTCCGCCGTAAGCATCGACGAGAACCAGGAGTTCTTCCGCATGCTCAGGGTGCGTGGGCATCGCCCCGTGACCTTGATTGCGAAGCGGGTACCCCTCAGGGAGAACCCCTGGTCTTAGTCCTAACCCCAGCTCCTCTGTGTGCGGGCACAACACCTCGATGTTGTGCTGCCCGTGCAAGTACAGATGAGCTTAGAGCAGCCGGACCAAACACGGAAGCACTGATACTGGTACGCCTTCCCCCCTGAAGGCGAACCACAGGAACTTCCTGTTGTGGAAGGATGGGAATGAGGGATTTATATGTCTCTGATGTCGATCGTGCCGGACCCGTTATAGGACCTAATCTGTACTACGATCCGCCTGAGCGTCGCATCTCTTCGCATCAATTTAAGAGACAAAAATCCAGAATGAGCCGCAACCTTCCATCCTCCCTTCGGAACTATGAAGTAACAGCTGAAAAGCCCGGACTTGCTGTTCACGAGGGGTCCATACCCGATGGCCCCTTTCGCCAGCAGAGTGTCTACTTCTTGTTCCATGACCAGAGCCTGCTGAGGGCCTACAGCAGACTGTAGGACCCCCGAGAACCGGGGTGGTGAGACCCCGAACTGAATGGTGTACCCTAAGGTGACCGTGCGCAGGACCCACTGAGAGATACCGGGTAGCCGTGACCACGCATCCCGGAACTCTACTAGGGGAACCAGCCTCCCGGGGCTGGCCTCTGGTGCTGATAGCATGTCCACCACTGGGCCGGGATTTCCGGATTCCCGGGTGGAGTGCTCTAGGACCCTCCTCGGAGGGGGTGGTTTTCCCATGGCGGGCTGACTGGTCAGCTGCTCCAGGGATACACCACCTTGTTGCGGCTTGGCGTCAGGGCCGCTTGCTCTTAGCCTTCTTAGCGCTCAGGACAACCCTCAGATCGCCCCTCTTGCCAGAGGCTTGAGCCTGTCGACCCGACCCCCCGGGATTAACCGGAGGAAGACGGGTGGCGACACTTCGTTTTTGAGCGGCCCTGTGTGAAGAGCTTTGAGACCTCCCTTGACTGGCGGTCTCACGTGGAGGGCGGCGGGGAATAACTTTACTGAACGACACCTGCTGTCGTGCAGCCTCCTGAAACTTGTCGACAACGCTTTTTACGGCGTCGCCGAGCAAGCCCGAAGGGGACAGAGGAGCGTCCAGCAAAACAAATTTGTCCTATCTTTCATAGCTGACAAATTGAGCCAAAAAGGTGTCTCTCCGTAGCCACCAGAGCTGCCATGAAGCGGCCGACAGAGTAGGCCATCTCCCTAGTGGCCCAAAGAGACAGATCCACGGTCCGGCGCAGCTCTGCCACTGCCTCCGGACCGATACCGCCGCCCTCGTTGAGGTCCCCAAGCAACTCCGCCTGATATGCCTGCAGCAGTGTCGTGCCGTGCAGACACGCTGTGGCATGACTCGATGCGGAGTATGCTTTCCCCACCAAAGACGATGTGACGCGCATCGGCTTGGAGGGGAGCGCCAGAATTTTAATGGAGGACGCGGACTGAGGGACGAGGTAACTCGCCCTCATCCACTTTCTTCAACCCTCCATATCAATGATCTTGAGCCCCACTAGATTATTATACATCGTAATATTACGTGTATAAATTTTCTCGGAGGCTGGCCTTCCCCAAGATCTAGATACCTCGGCATGTAAATCAAGTATGAAAGGCATTGCTCGGCGCGGGGAAATGACGCGAGTCAGAAGATAACGCTCGTCTAACATACTTAGGACGAGCCCTTCTGGTCTCTGCTGGCCAATCAAGCCCCAGACGAGAGACCGCTCGCGCCACAACCTCAACAAGCTCCTCAAACGCCGGCGAGGAGAGTGGCGAATCCTCCTCGACCGGGTCAACACTAGCTAAATCGATCTCACTCTCTGAACTTGATAGAGCTAGTGTTGGAGTCACAGCACGGGCATCTCACTCAGAGTGCTCGTGACTGGGACCCGCTTGATCTCGTGAAGGCTGAGGTAAGGACGGACCCACCCCAGCAGCCTCAGCGAGATCCATTTGTGATCCCCAGGACCGAGAGCGCCACAAAGCCTCGGCTACTGCAGGTCCCGAATCGCGGGGAACACTAGCCTAGGCGGCCTCGTTACAGACCGCCAGGCGGGAGCGGAGATCATGCAATGAAAAAGTTCATCCCACCGGGGCTCCGAACCCCGGTCTACCGCATGATAGGCAAACACACTATCCACTGTACCACAGTGAGCATGCAGATAGAACCTCTCGCAGTCCTTACAACCGGCACTCTCAAGTGCCGACCGTGCATGCTCCACTCCCAAACAGATTACACACATAACATGTGTATCCCTGCCCGTTATGAAACGTGGGCAAGGATAAACACACGGTGTGAACCTCTGTTCATTCGCCACATTTTCACACTCATTCTGATGATTTTTAGCTATCTCAACTCAAAATCACTCTCACACAGACACAGCACGCTGAAGGCATTCAGAGCTGACGCGCCCCGGTTTCAGACGCGCTTTATGCTCTGCCTCATGACGTCACCGGCTGCGGCCGGCAGTGACGCATTCACACGCGTTCGTTTCTCATTGGTTGCATAGATCTTCACGTGACTCACGCAAGGCTATTTCCCCTAGTGCTTCGACACAGCTCGAGTTCCCAGAAAGGGAACAACCAATTTGTGAAAGAGCCATTGAGCAATACAATATTCCTCAGGGGTTTATAAAAACGGTATTCTTCCATTCGATTACAGCTCGCTGAAACCTATAAACCTGTTAAATGCAGCAGTGCCATGCTAAAAAGATATTTAAAAAGAGAAACCGAATAAGTTGGAGTTAGTCAGCATTGTCAGTAATGGTCTGATACAGCAGAACACATGGAACGAGGAGGATTGGGAAGCAGTAAAGGGGAGAGGCGGTGCAGATGTCTAGACAGGTGCTGTTGATAGGAGGTGGGCTGTAAATAGGGGACTGTGCTAGTCTGTAAACACACTGTGCTGGTGATTCTGACCATTCGTTGTCACCCTGGATAACCTAATAGGTTTGTTGTTCATTTGTACCATTTCCACAGTATTCTCTTGTACACAGAGAACATGTGGAGCAGGGGTGACCAAACTTTTCAGCCCGAGGGCCGCAGTTCGGGGGCCGACTACACACTCGAGGTCCAAATAAAAAAAGAATCAAAACATGGATGTTGTTTTTAATTATTTATTTAATATTATTTTATTCAGTTATTACTTAATAACACAATGATACACTACACATGGACACCTGTATTAGTGGGAATGGTGAAATTGTTTACTGGATGCCAAAATATCAGACATTTCTGGCTCTAGATTTGATTTCCCTAACATCAACAGTGACCTGAGATTATCATCGGACAAGTTTGTTCTCAAATTGTTCCTCACGTATTTTATTCTTGAAAATGTTTGTTCACACATGTATGTTGTTCAAAAGATTGAAAGATACATTGATGCAAAAGTTTTGACATTAGGAATGTCTTCCTTAAGCAAAAACGGGGAAAAAAACCTACCAGTCCTGCGGGCTATATCACACATTTTATATGTTTATACATAACATTTTTATATAAATTTTACATATCACTCCCGCAAGCTATATGAAGATGCAAAATTTGTATGTCTGTGGATTATATATGCAGGGGAAAACGATATATTAAAAGAAAAAGTATGCAGCGAATAAGGTTTTGTAATGTAGTGATCGGTTGGAAAATGTCTCCGGTTATTATCGTAACCTCTGTTATTTTTCCATATTCCGTTTAGAGAAGTGTGAAGGAAATATTCTGACGCAATTGAATTGAACGTCAATTATTCTGACGCAGTATTCTGACGCGCTTATGCTATTTGTACCATCTTTCTGCCAGATCCGCATCGCACTGCGATTGGCCAGTTGTCATCTGGCGTTATCTTATAAGGTTTAAGAAATGATGTGAAGGGGAGGAGTTCCCAAATGCATTTCACTGCAACATCTCGATCCCACTCTAGAAAGGGAGCGCGCTTCTGCGCGCCTCTATTTGAATTCAGTAAAAACATAGCGTCCACATAAGCGGCGGCTGATCTTGGCAGGATACACGTACATTTATGGTTGTTTTTCTGTAGACAGAAAGGTCTCTGCGGACCGGATGAGAGGGCTTGCGGCCCGCAGGACGTAGTTTGGGGACCCCTGATGTGGAGACTGAAGAACCGCAAAAGAGCAGTCAAAGAGCCACATGCGGGTTGGCCACGCCTGCTTTAGATCTAAGATTGTCGCATGGGATCAATGTTGATACTGTTCCAATTCCGCAGCAGAGCAATGACATCTCAGATAATTTTTTAGTTGTGTGTACACTTCCTTTAGTCAAAGCTGAAAAACTAACTCCCTGTTATAAATATAGTAGAACTATCAGTCCTAACACAAAAGAAAGCTTTATAAATAATCTTCCTGATCAGTTTGATGTAATCAAAATCCCAGAACTTGATGTTGCAACAGAAACTATTAACTCTTTTTTTCCCAGCACTTTAGACACAGTTGCTCCGTTGCGCTTAAAGAAGATTAAAGAAAATAGTCCAACACCGTGGTTGTTACCCTTAGTCCTGTTTGTCATGTCATCTGTGCACTTCTTGTGTGGTCAATGTTGCAATTCCTGTCAGTGAGGTTATTTGTCACTTCCTGTGTGTCGTGTCATCTGTTGTTTCACTTCTGGGTCCCTTCTGTGTTTCTTCTTGTGCCCTTCCTGCATCTGTCGTGTCATCACTCCTCGTTAGTCTACCCAGGTGTTCTTCAATCCCTTGTGTATAAAACCCTCTTGTGTTTCTGTTGTCTTTGTCGGTTGTTGACGGTGTCTTTGTGACTCTGGCTTTGATATGCTGTTGTGTGAAAGATAGATACTCCTAGATACTGCATATGTGTGTGTATGCGAGGTCACTCAATATTTCCCATGTTGTCACTCCAGTCGCTCCAGTGTTCCCATGTTCCTGTTTCCCGTGTTCCTCACCGTGATCGTCACCACTGGGATTTATCCTTGCACCTTCAACGCACCCTACAGCCCATTGGGTCCCTGCACCACCAGGACCTGCCACCGTCATGGATTACTTCGTTTTGTGGTTTTTATCCTTTTTTTAATAAACTCATTTGCACTGCACTCTTGAATTCGGCCTGTTTATACGTGCATGACAGTATCTCTGTGTGTGTGGATGCTGTATTCCTTCCGAGTTCCTTAAAGTCTCCATGTTTTTGCACTAAGAGTGCCATTTTGTTTTTGTAATTAAAGTGTTTTGTTTTCAGTTTTGAAATAAAGAGAAGTTGCCTTGAGAACCTGTTCTCCGCGTATTACTCCGCATTGCACACATTCTCCTGCATTGTTACAGTGGTACAACGAGCACACCCGTGCCTTCAAGAGAGGAGCCAAAAAATAGAACGGGGCTGGAAAAAAACTAAGCTAGAGGTTTTTCGCATTTCATTTCACAGCTCTATTGCATTCAGAAAGGCCTTAAAATCAGCTAGATCTGCTTATTTTTCTACCCTCTGAGAAGAAAACAACTAAGCTACTGAAAGAGATGCTTCTGGAGGTCATAGATCCTCTTCTGAATATCATTAATTCATGAAATCTTAATATCATTAATCACTAATGACTAATCTTTATCATTAGGATATGCACCAAAAACCTTTAAGCTGGCCATAATTAAACCACTTAAAAAAACACAACTTGCTGATACTGAATTAGTTAATTACAGGCTGATATCGAACCAGTAGACCAGTACTTGAGCGATCTCTTAACACATTATAGTCCTTCACGTCTATTGTGATCCCAAAATACTGACCAGCTTATAATACCTAGAATATCACAGTCAACGACTGGTGGTTGATAATTTTCCTATTTAGCACCTAAACTTTGGAACAATAACGTAGTTTGGGAAGCAGACACACTCTGTCAGTATGAATCTAGACTAAAAACACATCTCTTCAACCTGGAATACACATAACAAATTATACATAATTTTTTTTATTCAAATCATGTAAAATTATTGTTCGGATGCATAATTTAGGTCAGCCCCAAACCTGGAATATTCGCGTAACTGATGTACATAAGAAGAATGGGATCTACGCTGATATTAGTCTACGCTAATATTAGTCATGGTCAGCCAGATCCGGGCCGTGTCCAGATCAGATGAAGGACCTGCACCTCAACACGGCCATAACTACGCCCTGAAGTGTCTGCAGAGACTGTGACTCTATTAAATAAATGTGACTTGACTTACAGATATCCGACCGATTAGTAATGGAAAATATGAACATAACCGCATTCGGGCGCATGCTGCCCAGTCTATGTCAGAACAAAGAGCAGCGCACTGCTTAACAGATCTGTGGTCCATGGATGTAGTTCCCTCGCTTAGTCCCCACTCTCAAGTCCTAGCCTTCTCCACTGAAGGAGATATTGGTCTCTGTGGCGAGCAGGACGGGGTCGAGGGACCGTGAGAGCGTCACTAGAGCCGATGGCGTGATGGATAATGAGCGACACCTGCGAGCCACTGGTTCTCTCGATTCTCACGGAGGAGCGGAGACATAAAAGGAGGAGCGACGACAGGGAAAGCGAGAGAGGACCAGGCCTGGACCGATCGGCAGTCGACCGCGAGGGGCTGTTGCCATTACTTTCGTTTTGTATTTATGTTTTATTTTGGTTATTAAAAGCTTTAAATGTCTGCCGGTTCCCGCCTCCTTCCTCCCTGAACGTTCAACATTGTTACAGTCTCCATTAATGTTCTTGCCATATGGCTCTATTCCCCCCTCTGTTTACAACGAGTCCCCTGGATCCGTCAGCTCCACTGGTATCATCCTGCTTCTCAGCTCTCCCCCCACTCCTAACTCATTGGATTCACCTCAGGTTTCTATTGCCAAGCTAGTGATGGGGGATGGGGATTCCCTGGCTCCTCAATCCTCCAGGCCGTTGTCTCCATCTCAGCCTGTCAGGCCATTGGCTCCACCTCGGCTCTGCACTCCCTCAACTTCATTGTGGTCCATCAGCCCAAGGACTCCTCCAGGCTCCCTCATCCATCTGGCACAGCCTCAGTCAGTCATCGCTCTGCCTCCACCATATATTTCTGGGTCTTTGGCTGCACCTTTACTTCTCTTCCATGCCTCACTTTCTCTCTCTGCTTCCTCATTGTCCTCATTCCCTCCATTGTTGCCCTGGTCCGTCTGCCTCTATATTATGCCAGTTTTTCCATGCACCCTGGTTACTGCGAGGATCTCAGTCAAAGCTCCACCCTGGCTCCTCCGGCTGTTGGCTCCACCATGGTGTATCTGTCCAGCAAATCCCCCTCATCCCTGTCAATCACTAGCTCCACACCCTCTTCCAAAGTCCACCCTTACCTCCACACTCAAATTATCTGTTATGGTGAGAGGACACACCTTCCAGGAGTGGGTAGTACTGTCATGGTCATGGTTTTGAACAGTTGCTTGTTTGTTCTTGTTTCAGTGGAATGCTTTGAATTTTCTCCTACATTTCCTAATATGGAATGTTAACAATGTTCTAATTTATTTAAAACTGTTTGTGAACTTTATCATCATGCATGCTGCAGACCATGTATTACAGATAGAAGTTTCAATAGAAATGACCATAAAGTATATTTTAGTTTACCATAAATGCTTGTCAGTACATCTGACAAAACACTTTAATCACATATAAAGGAGAATTAGGCTAATTATTAAATAAAATATAAAGATGTACTTTATTCATGGACTCATGGAGAAACTGGCAAGTCCTGTGAAAGATTGGTAAGACAGCTGCGAGCAAATTCACCCAGTCGCTGTCTGTGGAAATTAAGGACCGTGTCGGTGCTGTGGGTAACCGTTTGAAGGAACTAGATCAGAGATTGATACAGATTGAGGAACTGAACGGTAACATCGCAGTCTGGACTATAACGCTATGTAACGCTTGCTAAACTACATTCTGTAATCTCTGGAGAAAAAAGTATGGCGGCGCCAGCACAGGCTGCGGCTCGGAGACTTGCTCCAAGTTTAATTTCGTTATACTGTACTTGTACATGTGAAATGACAATAAACTATCTATTCATTCATCTATTCATTCTATTCATTCATTCCCACTTAAGATGGAAAAAAATATATGTTTGCAATCATGATCTTATGACAAATTTCTTTTTATTAAAGGGATCGTCTACTCAAACCGATCTCTCTGACTCCTTCATTAATGACTCTCTCTTATGTTGTTACAAACCCATAAAACCTACGTTTCTCTTTAGAACAAAAATGAAGATTGTGGCGAGTTTGTGAAGATTGTGGCGAGTTTTGCGAGATTGTGGCGAGATTGTGAAGATTGTGCCGTGAGAGCGTCACGAGAGCCGGTGGTGTGATTGAGAATGAGCGTCACCTGCGAAGCCACCGGTGTCTCTCGTCTCACGGAGGAGCGGAGACATAAAAGGAGGAGCAACGACAGTGAAGAACGAGAGAGGACCAGGCCTGGATTTATGTTGTGTTTTGTGTGGGCGGCAGTTGTCCGTGAGGAACTGCCGCCATTACTTTCGTTTTGGATTTACGTTTTATTTTGCACATTAAAGTCTTTAAATGTCTGCCGGTTCCCGCCTCCTTCCTCCTTGAACAAAGACTTTGTTACATTGGTGCCGAAACCCGGGAGGTTGGAGGCACACGCTGTCATAGAGCCCTCGCTGCCGGGAGGGCTCGGGGTGCTGCGGAGGTTGGGCAGCGCGAGAGAAGACAAGAGGTTCGTCAGATGCTGCCCCCGGTGGTGGCGCTGGAGTGTCTACGGATCGCGTGGGTCGGAGAGCCCTGCTGTGCTCCTGGGTCGAGGTGGGAGGCTGCCGTCCATGAGGGAGTGGAGGAGTCGCCCGTTCGCCAGAGCGCCGGAGCCCGCTGCCGTCCGCTGTGAAGGGGGAGGAGCGGGGAATGGGGGCTCGCTGCCGGCTGCCCTCGCAAGGAAGAGTCGTCGCCGGCCGCCAGGAGGCGGAGGAGCATCGGACTGTCCACAGATCAGCGTCCAGTGCCATCGCATGGCACTGCGAGGAAGAAGCTCTCGAGCGGTCGAGGACCGAGAGGCAGCATGTCGGGGAACCGGACCAAGATTTTTTTTGTCTTTCTTTTTCCTCTCTCCCCTCTCTCGTCGCTGTCGCTCCTCTTGTCTCCGTTTCCTTTTCCCTCGCCTCGTCTGTCCTTACCCCCAGGTGCCGCGGCCGCTGTGATCGGGCCCCCCCCGGGGGAGGGGGGGGGGGGAGAGTAGAGCGCAGTCTCGGGAGTAACCCCCGGCCTGCAAAGGGCGTTGGGGGTATGTGGCGAGCAGGGTGGGGTCGAGGGATCATGAGAGTGTCACGAGAGCCGGTGGCGTGATTGAGAATGAGCGTCACCTGCGAAGCCACCGGTGTCTCTCGTCTCACGGAGGAGCGGAGACATAAAAGGAGGAGCGACGACAGTGAAGAACGAGACAGGACCAGGCCTGGATTTATGTTGTGTTTTTTTGTGTGGGCGGCAGTTGTCCGTGAGGAACTGCCGCCATTACTTTCGTTTTGGATTTACGTTTTATTTCGCACATTAAAGTCTTTAAATGTCTGCCGGTTCCCGCCTCCTTCCTCCCTGAACAAAGACTTTGTTACAAAGATCTTTTTGATGAAATCTGTCACTTGAAAAAGTTAACAAAGAGATCGTAAACTACATATGATTTGAGTGGTCTAGTCCAAATTCTCCGAAGGTACATAATTAATGATATAATTTTCATTTTTGACACCCTTTAACAGCATTTGTTTACTGATGAAAGCTATGGCATGTAAATGAACAAGTAATTGGTTTTATTGATGGTAAATATATAAACCTGGATATTTTGTAGTTAAAACACATTATTGATGTGTTTTAATCAATTGATGCTATTATTGATTGTATATTTGATGAAGAAATGGCATTCTTGTTATATTATGTATAGCATAATGTTTATTTGTTTGTTTGTATTAATACAGTGTTTCCCAGTATGGATGGAATTTAAACATGGAACATAAAATGTAGGTACTTATTTTTTAGCTTTTCACATTTTCCTTGTAGAGCTTCATGCTGTGCTTTCCTTGCATCTCTCCATTTAATATGCTCAATCAGTGTGGTTATATAATTTAAAATCCAGCATCTTTGCAGTTAGAATAAAAAAATTTGACCCCACCACCCTTTTCCAGTCTGCATGCTAAAAGCAACCACAATGGTACATAGTAAACTGCCATTATATATCCCATACTTAAACATTAAAGACACGTTTTTATTTTACCCTCTTTCCTTTGCACTTTAATCAAAATTTTCCACCATAATCGGCTTTTGAGCCATTAGCATTTGAACTTAACGGTCAACAGCTTTACTGTTGCAAAACGCATATTGAATGAATGGGATGCTTTGATGTGGTCTTATCCGCAGAGGGAAGCGTAGGCAAATTATTCTTAAATAAGAAAAGTGGCTGTCGTACTCTTGAGCTGCTTTGCAAGCATGGCGAATATGTACTGTAATGAACACTTCTGCTTAAACTTCTCAAATGAACTGATAGTCAGCATTTACATGGTCTGTTGACACCACTCAAAAAACATACAGAGGTTTAGAGGTTCATTAATTAGTTTTTCAAATGAGTTTTGCACTGTTTTACACTTATACCATATTTATACCATACCTTATACTGTACTGTATTGCACCAATAAGTGCACAAATGGAGACGCAGAAGACTTATTTCCAAAGAGGCTTGAGGCTTCAATAGTTCAAACCAAGATTGTGTCTTTATACTTCACCAAAATCTTTTATAATCGTTTTATGCTTTCTTTGATTATAAAGTGGGCCACAAAATATTCTTAAGCTGTATCTTTCTCTTGTGTTTCAGTAGAAATATATACACATACTTATAACATCTAAATATCATCAACTCACTGGCCATGGAGAACAATTGATAATGTATTATTTTGTAAATGCACTTTTCACAAGAAAAGGCATGACATTTACTTCAAAATTATTCTACACCAAATTAAATCCAAATCCCTAACCTGGTTAAATCAATTATATTCAGTCAGATTTTAATATAAGGTTCTTGTGTGCCTGTTCTTTCCTGTGAAGCTATAGGCTATTTTTTTTACAAATAATTTACTACAGTGTGTGTGTGTGTGTGTGTGTGTGTGTGTTTGTTTGTTTGTGTGTAAACATTTTTATATGTTCTTTAATCATCCACAGAAAGTAACTGCTTTGTTAGCATTACAATTCTAACTCCACAGAACATTGCTATTTCTCTGAAACTTATTGTGCATATGCAGTACTTCACAATTGCTCAGAGTTCCGTGTTTATTTTGATTAGATATTCATGAAAGGCAAAGTGAATGCAAATATTCAACCCCACACAGACAGAGTCCATCCCCATGAAAATGTGAAATTAAAATGTTTTGTGGACCATTAATGTGGCTTTCAATTATTGTTAGCATAGTTGTGTCAGGGTTCGGTCAGTTTCGGTTCCTAGCGTTTTGGTCGACACTGCTCTCTCATCATGTCTGTGTGAGGGCACGTGACGTCTCGTGCGAGCTCTCATGTCCATGTGCCTTTATGTTGTGTGTGTGGTTGGTTACTTTGTGGACACACAGCGATGCGCACTCGCATTGGCTGCGTGTTCATGTATTGTTAGTGTTCTCATGTTCCACTCATCGTGTGTGTTGCTACCGTTCCATCCGGTTTGTTTGTGTTCCTTTGTTTATGCTCTTGGAGTATCTCGTTATTGTGTTTGATTAATGCTTTCCCCCTCGTGGGTGTTTCTTTTGTCGGTTTGTTTTAGTTATTGTTAATAAATATCCTTTTCCTGCATTTTGAATCCTCCCTTCAAGTATTCTGTGACAAGTTGAGTTTGGATAATTCTAGATTCTTTGTTTCCTTTCTTTGCTATGTCAACTGCTGACACTATGTGGGCGCACCCTCGCAGAACCCGCTGTCTTGTCTCGTACAAATACGGCATTCAACAGTGCAATGGTATAGCAAGAAAGGAACCTGAGAACACGTCATCAGATTCTTTGTTTTCAAGAAGCCACTTGTTTAAGTGCTGTGTGAAGATAAGCAGTTTTCGAAGAAAGGCTATAGAGTAAGAAGAATAAGGATGAGTGGGCAAGGGTTGTGTTCCTCCATGCCCACATTTCTTAACGCTTAGCAATGGTCATGAATTGTGTGTTATTTGTGAGTGGAGCAGAGCACGCACATTTAGATCTTTGCATTCATTGCAATGATTTCGTATATCAGAACCAGCATTAACTTCTTGAGCAGTTTGAGCTCCAGTAGCTCGTCTGTTTGATCGGACCACATGGGCCAGCCTTTGCTCCCCACGTGCATCATTGAGCCTCGGCCACCACTGTTCCTTCCTTGGAGCACTTTTGATAGATACTGACCACTGCAGACCGGGAACACCCCACAAGAGCTGCAGTTTTGGAGATGCTCTGACCCAGTCGTCTAGCCATCACAATTTGGCCCTTGTCAAACTCGCTCAAATCCTTACGCTTGCCCATTTTTCCTGCTTCTAACACATCAACTTTTAGCACAAAAACAGCTTGGGCTTTTGCATGGCTTTTTGTTTGAGGACTTCTCGTCTGCATTTAATCTTCTGCAGCCTGCTAGTTTTGACTAGTTTTTTTAGGACAAAAACGTATTAGTCAGTTTCATTTTAATCATGGTATAGTCTCATGAATTATGATCTTTTTAAACAGACTTCGAGTGGTTGCCCCTGTGGCAGCGTTTTAGGACAATTTGATGTGTCAATTTGTGCCTGAGGCAATTCATTTATGTAACAAATGTGTCTTATTATTATTATTATTATTATTATTTATTTTATTTTTGCCTTTTATTAAAGATACTTAAATGTCTTGATTGAACTAAGGGCTAATCCTAGCTTAGTCTTAACCCTGTCTGTGAGACCAGGCCTGGGTTTGGGGTTAAGGTTAGGATTAAGCACCACAATGCTGTAAATACGAGTGGTAAGCTTGTAAGTCCTGATCTTTATGAGTAGAAGATGTGTCAGTTAGAAACATGTCGGAATACCACAATATTTAAAGGTATTTAGCATTGACATTGTCAGGCTTTTAGGGTTAGGGTTAGGTAAGCTACTGCATAAAATGTCTCGGGTTACGAATGTAACCCTGGTTCCCTGAGGGGAACGAGACGCTGCGTCAAAGCGCTAGGGGAAATAGCCTTGCGTCAGTCACGTGAAGATCTGTGCAACCAATGAGAGAAGAACGCGTGTGAATGCGTCACCGCCGGCACGTGCCGGTGACGTCATGACGAAGAGCATAAAAACCGTCCGAAACCCGGAAGCGCCAGCAAAGAATGTCTGAAGCGGGCACGGAGGCGCAAGGAGCTGAGGCAAAGACGCAGCGTCTCGTTCCCCTCAGGGAACCAGGGTTACATTCGTAACCCGAGACGTTCCCTTTCAGGGAACTCAAGCTGTGTCAAAGCGCTAGGGGAACGCTATACCAACGCCACCTCAGCGACGCCGGCATCCGGGTGTGTCCCAGCTCACTGAGAGAGCACCCTGGTTCCTGGGGCGGCATCGAGGTCAAATTGGTAAAACCTCATGAATGTGTGCGACGAAGACCAGCCAGCCGCAGCACAAACATCAGACAAGGAAACTCCGGAGAGGAGAGCCTTGGATGCCGCATTGCTCCGAGTGGAGTGGGCCCGGACCCTCAAAGGAGAAGCATGTCCGGCCGACTTGTAAGGTAGACAGATAGCCTCGATTATCCACCTGCTTAGGGTTTGCTTGGAAGCTGGAGCCCCCTCAGGAGCCCCAAAGCAAACGAACAGTTGGTCCGACTTACGCCAAGTGGCAGTCTTGAAAACGTAAGCGTCCAGTGCTCGCACTGGACAGACTTTGTTCTTGTGCTCCTGCTCATGATCGTCAAATGGGGGAGGGCAGAAGGCCTGCAGTGTGATAGACCGAGACACATTGGTGGGAACCTTGGGGACATAGCCTGGCCTCGGGTGGAGAAAGGCTTTTGCCATCCTGGGCGCGAAGTCGAGGCATGAGGGAGCCACCAAGAGGGCCTGAAGATCCCCGACCCTCTTAAGCGAGGTGATGGCCAGCAAAAGAAGGGTCTTAAGAGAGAGGAGCTTGATAGGGAGCTCCTCTAAAGGTTCAAAGGGTGCCTGGGACAGGCCTTGGAGTACCACAGACAAGTCCCAGGCAGGCACCCTGGTCTGTGCCGCAGGTCTCAGCCTTAGTGTGCCACGGAGGAAACAAGTGACTAGGGGGTCCCTGCCCAAGGATACCCCACCCAGAGGTACATGGCAAGCCGCTATGGCAGCCACAAAAACCTTCAAGGTGGAGGGGGACAACCCTGCCGCAAATCTTTCTTGCAGGAACTCCAGCACTTTGCCGACTTGACAGGTTACTGGGTTCACCTGCCTTTCACTACACCAGGACGTGAAGAGTTTCCACTTCAAGGTGTAGAGTTTCCACGTGGAGGGAGCTCTGGACTGAAGGATGGTCTCCACAACCTCGGCTGAGAGACCGGATTCTATGAGCTGGACCCCTTCAGGGGCCAGACCCACAGCTTCATTAGCTCTGGTCGCGGGTAAAGAATGCAACCCTTCGCCTGGGACAGAAGGTCCCTCCTGACCGGAATCTCCCAAGGGACTCCGTCGAGGAGGGCCACGAGGTCCCCGAACCATATTCTGGAAGGCCAGTGGGGGGCCACTAGCGTGAGATGGACCTTGTCCCGGCGAATCTTGGCCAGAACTCCCGGGAGCAGAGCGTTCGGGGGAAAGGCGTACAGGTGTAACCTCGGCCACGCATGTACCGTGGCATCCCACCCCAGAGAAGCTGGATGTGCTAGCGAAAACCACAGAGGGCAGTGGGTGTTCTCTACTGAGGCAAACAGATCGACCTGTGCCTTGCCGTATCTTTCCCAAATCTGCTCCACCACTTCGGGGTGGAGCTGCCATTCCCCTGGTCTTGGCCCCTGTCTCGATAGGGCGTCTGCTCCCACATTCTGGACCCCCGGGATGTAGGCCGCCCTGAGAGAGAGCAGCCTCCCCTGGGCCATCTTGTACAGTGGTCGCGAACGTAGACCCCCCTGATGGTTGATATATGCAACCGCAGTCATACTGTCGGTGAAAAAAGTGGCATGGTGGTCGCAAAGGTCCAAGAGGAACGCACAGAGTGCTCTGCGGACCGCCAGTAACTCTAGCATGTTTATGTGCCAGGTCTGGTGCCGACTGCTCCACAGACCTTGTGAGGAGCGATCCTTCAGGACCGCCCCCCAGCCCGAGAGGGAGGCATCTGTCGAGAGAGAGACTCTCCGACCCAGAGCCCCCAACACAGGGCCTTGAGACAGAAACCAAGAGTTCTTCCACATACTCAGGGTGCGTAGGCATCGTCCCGTGACCTTGATAGTGTGGAGCGGGTTTCCCCTCTGGGAAAACCCCTTGGTTTTTAGCCACCACTGCAGGGGTCTCATGTACAGCAGGCCCAGTGGGATAATGCTGGATGCCGCTGCCATGAGCCCTAACACTCTCTGAAAGTGTTTCACCGTGAGTGGCTGGCCCAGCTTGATGCTCTTGACGGCTGAATGAATGACCTGGATGCGCTCGGGGGAGAGCCGAGTAGACATGGCCACTGAGTCCCAAATGACTCCCAAGAAAGTGGTTCTCTGTGCAGGAGAAAGTACACTCTTCTTGGTGTTCAGCCTCAACCCCAGCTCCTTCATGTGTGCAAGCACAGCATCTCGATGTTGTGCTGCTAACTGCGGCGACTGGGCCAGAATAAGCCAGTCGTTGATATAATTTAAGACACGAATGCCCCGTAACCGCAGCGGAGCTTGAGCAGCTTCCACAACTTTTGTGAACGTGCGGGGCGAGAGCGCCAGGCCGAAAGGAAGCACCCGATACTGGTACACCTTTCCCCCGAAGGCGAACCACAGGAACTTCCTGTGTTGCGGAAGGATGGAGACGTGGAAATATGCGTCCTTGAGGTCGACCGTGACAAACCAATCCTCGGATCTGACCTGCACCACGATCTGCTTGAGCGTCAGCATTTTGAATTTTAGACGCCTGGGAGTACGATTCAAGAGACGCAAATCCAGAATGGGCCGCAACCCTCCATCCTTCTTCGGAACTATGAAGTACCGGCTGTAGAACCCAGACTTGCTCTCCGCGAGGGGTACATACTCGATGGCCCCTTTCGCCAGCAAAGTGTCTACTTCTTGTTCCATGACCAGAGCCTGCTGGGGGCCTACTACTGACTGTAGGACCCCCGAGAACCGGGGTGGTGAAACCCCGAACTGGATGGTGTACCCGGAGGTTACCGTGCGCAGGACCCACTGAGAAATACCGGGTAGTCGTGACCACGCATCCCGGAATTCTACTAAGGGAACCAGCCTCCCGGGGCTGGTCTCTGGTACTGTGAACATATCCACCACTGAGCCGGGGCTTCCGGAAACTCGGGTGGACTGCTCTAGGAACCTCCTTAGAGGGGGTGGTTCTCCCATAGCGGGCTGACTCTGGAGCTGCACATGGGAGACACCACCTTGTTGCGGCTTGGCGTCAGGGCCGCTTAGTCTTGGCCTTCTTGGTATTCAGGACAACCCTCAAATCACCCTTTCTACTAGAGGACTGGACTTTCGGCCCGACCTTCCGGGGTTTACCGGAGGAAGACGGGTAGCGACACTTGGGTAGCGGCCCTGTATGAGGAGCTTTGAGACCGCGCTTGACTGGCGGTCTCACGTGGAGGGCGGCGGGGAAGAACTTTACTGAACGCCACCTGCTGTCGTGCAGCCTCCTGGAACTTTCACGGCATCGCCGAACAAGCCCGAAGGGGACAGAGGGTCAAAACAAATTTGTCTTTATCCTTCCTAGCTGACAAATTAAGCCATAAGTGTCTCTCCGTGGGCACCAGAGCTGCCATGGAGCGACCGGCAGAGTAGGCCGTCTCCCTAGTGGCCCGAAGAGACAAATCCACGGTCCGGCGCAGCTCTGCCACTGCCTCCGGACCGATACCGCCGCCCTCGTTGAGGTCCCCTAGCAACTCAGCTTGATAGGCCTGAAGCAGGGCGAGGAGGGTGGTGAATCCTCCCCGACCGGGTCAACACTAGCTAGATCCATGTCACTTCCTGAACTAGATAGAGCTCGTGCTGGAGTCCTCGTTACAGACCGCCAGGTGGGAGCGGAGAGCATGCAATGAGAACCTCTTGCAGTCCTTACAGCTGGCGTTCTCAAGCGCTGACCGCGCATGCTCTACTCCCAAACAGACAACACACATAACATGTGTATCCTTTTCCGTTATAAAATGCGGACAAGGATAAACACATGGTCTGAAAGCCTGTTCCGCCATTCTTTCACACTCAATATTCCTGATTTTTAAACTATCTTAGTTTCAAATCACTCTCACACAGACACAGCACGCTGAAGACATTCAGAGCTGGTGCTTCCGGGTTTCGGACGCGCTTTATGCTCTTCCTTCCACGTGCCGGCGGTGACGCATTCACACGCGTTCTTCTCTCATTGGTTGTACAGATCTTCACGTGACTGACGCAAGGCTATTTCCCCTAGCGCTTTGACGCAGCTCAAGTTCCCTGAAAGGGAACTTAGCGTTAATCATAAACAAAGTTTACTGTGGCTTCTTAAGAACACATCTGATGCACATTCTTGGATCTTCATTTTCTAGAAGTAGGCTAGAGTTATCATTTACAGATGTTGTTTGTAATTTTACATGAATTTGGATATAATTTAAGAAAACAAAAAAATACAGCATAAATAATACAGTAATTTTCCTGTATGTAAAATATAATTACTGTAATTTGATATTAATGGTATAGTCCTTAAAATAATAATCAAGTTGTTAATTTACATATATTGTTCGTAATTTTACATGGATTCGTATGTATTGAATGAAAACAAAAAAGATAATGTATAAATAATACAGTAATTTTCTGTCTTAAAACTGGGAATTACTGTAATTTGTGATAAATGATATAATCCTTAAAATAATGGTCAAGTTGTTAATTATTACATATATTGGTTGTAATTTTACATGAATTTGTACGTATTGTATAAAAATAGAAAAATACAGTATAAATAATACAGTAATTTTCTGTATAAAAAAATAAGAATTACTGTAATTTGTCATTAATGATATAATCCTTAAAATAACAGTCAAATGGTTAATTTACTGATATTTATTGTAATTTTACATAGTTTTAAACAATTTAAATTTACAAAAAAATACTGTAAAAAAATTAGAGTTATTTTCTGTAAAATTAGGATTTTTTTTTTACAGTGTGCGAGGAGAGTCAAGCCACTGAGCCCCACACATTGTAAGCAATGATAGTGGGGATCTGAGGAGAATCTGGTTTGGGAGCATGGGGGTGCTCCTTTCACCTCTCCAGCTGGCACCACTGTCGTTGATCCAGAAGTTGAAGAACGCTCAGTGGTTTCTACTATGGAAAGAAGGGACTCAATTCTCATCTGTGATTCTGACATAATAGATGTGGTGTCAGTAGAAATGAATGTATTTAATAGATCTGTTTCCTACTTCACACAGCAACCCGTTGAATTTGAAGAGCTAGTGAAGCTTATGATGCGTGCCACAGCGAGTCAAGGGGTCAGATGAAGCTTCCCCTGTCTCTGTCTTGATGCCCCTGTCACTAGGGTTCCCATAGCCTTAGCAGCTGACGCAACATCTTTTTCTCTTTCTCAGGGGGAAAAAAAATCTGTGGAAAATTACACTCCCAGCACGACTGAAGGTGGAAGCTTAGAAACATAAGCAGCTGCATATTCATGATTTGCATGTAGGTTTCTGCTCTTAGAGGAGGTAGTTGTTTGATCGTCAGTGGATTTAATCTCCAACTGGCTCCCTGTGCAACATCAGAATCATATCCGCCAATGGATGTGCACTCCACTTCTGCATATAACAGGGATGAAAGTTTGAATCAATTTATCATAGGATGTTTTAATACACTGGTCCAAAAGTATTCAGAAACGTATGGTGTTTATTTTATTTTATTAAGCTGTAAAATGACTACATTAAACACAGGCTGCAGTAATAATCAAAATGTGAAATTTGTTGATAAGTAATAATACCTAGAAATGGTCAAATATATAGGCAAGAGTTCACTGAACATTGTTGAATAAATATTGAATAACTTATCTTTAAAACTGTTTTTTTTTTCACCAAAATAGTCCCACTATGGCCAAAGCTTTGATGGCTTGAAGTGCCGCCAAGAAACACATGGATTCAAAGCTTGTACTAAGCAATGAAAGCCAGGAATAAACTGTGTATTATAGCAAATCAATGATATTAAAGTATTTTTAATGACTCCTCAAAAGTGCCATTCTGTTTTTTTGTTTCTTTTTCAGTTCTGACTCATGAGTAACAGTTCAATTTTATTGTGAGAAAAAACACACAGTTTTAAAAGAACATTCCACACATCAGATTCACTTCAGTCAGATTCAAAGTTCTCTCTCTGTTTGATTGGTTTTCTTGTATTTTCCACACATATTCATGTCATGAACAGTGAAAACATGACTAGGCAAAATTTTATAGGCAAAGATTTGAGTTACTGATTGCAAACAATTATCAACTCAGATTGGGATCAAAATCTTGGAATTTTTCAAGAGCGCTCAAGGCATCAAAAAAAATGCATAACAACAGGTGCTAAATATAGTGAAATATATCAAAGTCATCAGTGAAATACCAGAATGTTATTTTAAACCATACTTGGACATACATAAATGTACATTTCTATCACTAGGGGTGCATAAACGTTCTTTTAGAGGTACAAAATAAGATCAAAAGCGACAAAAGCAACAGAGCATTTTTACTCTCTTAGGTAAACTGATCCTTTTTTGCTTCCAATTGAAACTGTTCATATTCTTCCGCCATGGAATTCTATGGCAGCCAATAGAAAAAGTTATGAAATTTGGCATACAGATAGAGGACAGTTCAAACATTCTCCAAAATCTCTTGCTCAATCCCTCAAGTGCCACCATCTTTCCAAAGTTGAACCATAAGGGCTAGAAATAAAATGTGTATGTCTCATGATTACATTAACCTATCGTAAAGAAAAAGGTATTATTATATTCCTTGGGCCATGTCGAGAACACAGATACTCAATATTCCATAGTTTTTTCAACTGTTGTCTGATTTTCACCAAAATCACATCGTATCATCTTCAGTCTGTGCTGATAAAATGACTATGGATAGACAAAATTATTTTTGTATACTGCAACAACAAACTGACATAGATGCAAAAATGACTTTGATGCTGTATGTCTGCATTGCAAACCAAATTCCACATGTCATTGTCTCACTCTGACCACACCACATCAATTTGGACACAGTGTCACCTATTTTTCCAAAGTGATAACATTTACATTTATGCATTTGGCAGACGCTTTTTGGCTAGTCATTTTACATCAGACTGCTCTGAAACTCTCCACTTACCCCAGCTCAACCTGCCTAGATCTGTCTAAATGATTTATTGTAACTTCAATAACACTTCCATGTTCATTAACATGCTAAAATATTTCAAGAGCTGTCATGACTGAAATAAAGTTTTAAAATAATTTAGCTTGTTTTGTGAAACACTTAACCTACATAAACTATTAATTAAATGTGATTTATTTGAGTTGATATTGTCAGATATTTTCTTCCAGATGTTTTCTGCCTTGCAACAGACCACAGGTCAAAGCAGTGCTAAACATAGACTAGGTCTAAAAGATCACTTTTAAAGCATGAATAACATACCATATGCGTTATCTGAGTTTACCTACTTTTAATTATTGAACATAATAATTATTGTGTTCTTCCAGTGGGACCTATTTCATTGAGATAAATGGGAATGTTGATGACAAGCTCTCTCCAGGTATACTAGACCTCCTTTGCTCAAAGAAATAGAGTGATATTTTAATAGCAACACAGTGTTTACACTCTATGGGGAAATCAAGCTAAAAATGACTGTCTTTGAAAATTAAACTGGAAGAGGAGATAAGATTTTAAAATCTAAACAAAATTAAACATTTAACATTAAAATTATGCCAAAATAGACTTTAAAGGCTGCAAAATGAAAATATGATTGTGCACTGCTAAGTTTCCTTTTAAGTAGTTAAGTGTTTGAGGACAGACCGTTGAGTTGAGTAATCAGCTTTTCCGTGTGGGTTAGAAAATTATCAATATGGTGTCACCTTTTTTTCTTGGAGAGCTAATGCAAAACCACTCGGGAGCATAATCATTAAAAACATCTCTGCATCTTTGTTTTGGTTCCATTGGCTCCCATGCAGGTTGTTTAGGAGGCTTGTTACAATCACTTTGTCCTTGGGAAATTATCATTTGGTTTTTGAGCTGTTACAGAAGGACTGTAATTTCCAGTAATTGTTTGTAAAGGGAAATGTATGAATGTTGCTATGCTAAATTCCCTATCATTCAACCATGTTCGACATTACGTTTGAACTGAACTGATGGATTGGGATCTCGATTGAGAGACCAATCATCTTCGAGTGTAACTAAACAAACCAATGCACATTGTGAGATTTGCCTTGCATGCTTCGCCCTGCGGGTACATAAGGAAGAGTGCATACACTCGCACATTCAGCTTTCCGGTTTGCGGCTCTCCTTTTCTGCTCGAATAATCATCAACAAGTTTGCTCTTCGGCGTGTCTTCACTATCTGTTTTCTAAAAGAGAAAGTTTTGCACAAAGCTGGCACAGTCCTGTAAGCTCTGCTGCAACATACACTCATCTAAAGGATTATTAGGAACAGCATACTAATACTGTGTTTGACCCCCTTTTTCCTCTAGAACTTCCTTAATTCTACGTGGCATTGATTCAACAAGATGCTGAAAGCATTCTTTAGAAATGTTGGCCATATTGATAGGATCATCTTGCAGTTGATGGAGATTTGTGGGATGCACATCCAGGACACGAAGCTCCCGTTTCCAAAGATGCTCTATTGGGTTGAGATCTGGTGACTGTGGGGCCATTTTAGTGCAGTGAACTCATTGTCATGTTCAAGAAACCAATTTGAAATGATTCGAGCTTTGTGACATGGTGCATTATCCTGCTGGAAGCATCAGAGGATGGACACATGGTGGTCATAAAGGGATGGACATGGTCAGAAACAATGCTCAGGTAGGCCATGGCATTTAAAGATGCCCAGTTGTCACTAAGTGTGCCATGAAAACATCCCCCACACCATTACACCACCACCACCAGCCTGCACAGTGGTAACAAGGCATGATGGATCCATGTTCTCATTCTGTTTACGCCAAATTCTGACTCTACCATCTGAATGTCTCAACAGAAATCGAGACTCATCAGACCAGGCAACATTTTTCCAGTCTTCAACTGTCCAGTTTTGGTGACTCGTGCAAATTGTGCCTCTTTTCCCTATTTGTAGTGGAGATGAGTGGCACCTGGTGGGGTCTTCTGCTGTTGTAGCCCATCCACCTCAAGGTTGTACGTGTTGTGGCTTCACAAATGCTTTGCTGCACTCTCGGTTGTAACGAGTGGTTATTTCAGTCAAAGTTGCTCTTCTATCAGCTTGAATCAGTCGCCCATGACCTATGACCTCTAGCATCAACAAGGCATTTTCGCTGACAGGACTGCCGCATACTGGATGCTTTTCCCTTTTCACACTGTTCTTTGTAAACCCTAGAAATGGTTGTGCGTGAAAATCCCAGTAAGTGAGCAGATTGTGAAATACTCAGACCGGCCCGTCTGGCAGCAACAACCATGCCATGCTCAAAACTGCTGAAATCACCTTTCTTTCCCATTCTGACATTCAGTTTGGAGTTCAGGAGATTGTCTTGACCAGGACCAACCCCTAAATGCAGTGAAGCAGCTGCCATGTGATTGTTTGATTAGATAATTGCATTAATGAGAAATTGAACAGGTGTTCCTAATAATCCTTTAGGTGAGTTTATACTCTGTGCACCTTTAAATAGTTTATATAACTGTGCACCTGTAAATGGCAGTTTTTGGCTTGTCCTGTCTCAGTGGACCTTCTTGACTGTTTCTTTTTGGGGTTTATTTTAACCTTTTTTTGATATAACGCTTTATACAATACAGATCTTTTTCAAAGCAGATTTATAGAGATAAGCAGGAGCTCAATTCTTTGGTAAAGAATGAAATAGTGTAATTGAGGTCAGTTCAGTTTTGAGTCAGTTCCATTCAATAGCTGTGTAAAGATCCTCAAATATGAAATGAGCTCAATTCAGCTATAAAGCAGCTCTGAACAAAACAGCGACGTCTTCGTCCAGCTCAGTTGAGATCTTATCTAACAGTGTCAATACAGTATACAGTCAAATCAATAATGTTGATGAATATTATGTGTCCTCATCTAAGTGGCAAGGAAACCAAACCTGTGGTCGAAACTCAACATAAACTAAAAGTTAACCAGCTCTGTTCCCTGACACTTTGTTCTATGACACATAAGATAAAAGCTGAATTCCTTTTAAAGTCCTATTTTGTATCCTTCCCACAAGGTTTTGCTGTCTGGAGGAAACATGAGACATGTTGAAGTCAGCAGAATTTGTAAGACGCCCACAAATACATAGAAAAAATCAAAAAAATCAAATCCCATTTCTTGAAGTGGCACCACAACACACAGAAATACAAAAAGTAAAATTTATACTTCAAATAAAGAAACACTAACCTGATTCATCTTTCTACCCCTCTTTCTGTATCCCTCTTATTTTTCCACTACCCATTTTTTTAAATCCCTTCATCTGTATTTAATAATCTTTCATGTCGTTGTATATCTGCATGTCATTTAATCTTTTGAAAGGTCATCATTGTCTTTATGTGAAGGTCTTTGTAATAAATTATGAGCTACTTTCAAATGGACACGTGATTTGTTTTAAGAGTTCCAGAGATAATATCAACCGACCTTTCTCTCTAATCCTTCCTAACTCGGTTAATCTCTCTAGAATCTCTTCATTATTCCCATATAAACTTTCAGGGAACATTTTATAGTGCTTATAAACAGTATTATCGTGCGCTGATTTCCTGAAACTCTCCTCAGCCTCATGTGGTCAGAAGAAGAGAGTCAATGTGGAAAGATATTATAGAACAGAAGTCATTAATTATGAAATCATGAAACTTTATCAAGATTGGCCTGTAATTGCTTATGATGGCCATATCAGCATTGCTAATTACTCTTATGATTTGACCATTATTAGGGCAATTACGATAACATTTAATTCCAATGTTCTATGCAACCAAAATGAATTAGAATTTATGGGCGGTCTCGTAAAGTTTATGTCTTGGTGCAGAGATTTGTGCATTGCTCAGATTTTAACATGATTTCTTTCTGAAACACGATGTATGGATGTTCATCTTAAAATATTACTAGTAATATTAGAAAATATTCCTATATTTACATTTAGCAAAATTATATGTCAGCCACAATTTACAATTATTTTAAAAAAGCCTTTCAATTGCTAAAACATATAAACTATCAATCAGACAACAGAAGGTATTGTGTGTGTTTTGAACATGTTGAAAATTTAGAGGCCTTAGAATTTTGTGTTTTAAAAAGTGATCCAATAGGCTTGATTGGGTTAAAAGTGTATTCTTTACTACTTCGCAATTAATTTTTGTACTGATTTGTCTTAAATGGTATTTTATTTATACTGTTTTATATATTCTATGTATTACTTATTTGTTTACTTACATCCATGAAGCTCTCTCTTGGAAATGCACTTGACATTTAGTTGAAATGGCAGATGCTGTCAACTAACACTAGCACAACTGTCTTAACACCAAAGCACAACATGCTTATTCAAAACAACGAAGAGTAGGAATAAGCAAATTACCCAAAGTTCTACCCTGTCCAATCTAATACTAAACTCTCCAATTCTGACAAATGAGTCATCAAAAAAACAGTTAATTATCATAACTGTGTGGTGTGAATCAAAGTGCTTATGGGACGAATAGCAGTTACAAAACACAAGAGTCACATTTGTGTTATTGTGGCAGGTTCACAATAACATAAATGTTCACAGAAACCTATTAAAAAGAAAGGAAGCATTTGAGAAAGAACATCACGAATGATAGAAAGTACAATTTCAACATTCGCAGACATCCTTTCTAGATAACAGGCCCTTCTGTTTGATTTCTAAGCCTTTGAATCTTTGCTCTGGACTTTCTCTTTTGCTCTCAAAGCACCGTGCTTTAGGCTTCTCAATGAGACGCTCCGAGTTACATAACCATGCAATTATTAGCACCAGCGCCTCATGAAACATCAGAATCATGTCAGCTGCCTCTACACTTCTGAAAATGAAGTTTACTAAAGCCGATCAAGCACAGAAACTTGATGACTTGTGAAAAAAAATAAAACATGAATCCTGATACTCTTAGACTGTCATGGTCAAGATTAAGAGGGACTAACACATTTAATTTGTTTCCAAAATGGGCTCTGTTTAATCCCAAACTGACCCTGTGTGAAATTTTTTTAAGGTATTGATATGTTTTCTCTTTATGTTTCCTCTTTTTGACTGTTTAAATATTGAGAAGGTACTTTTTGATAACTAGGATTCATTCATGCAAAGTTATGAAATTAAAGCAATGTTTATTGAAAATGTAAAAATACAGAAGGTTTTAAAGTAAAAATATATGTTTTTTAAATAATTGTTTTAATAATAATAAACAGGACAAAAAATACAGTAATCCCTCACCACTTCGCGGTTCAAGTTTCATGGGCTCAGTGCATCGCGGATTTTTCAAAAATATTAATCAGATTTTATTTTATTTTTATTCCGGATTTTCCCAGAATGCCAGAAAAAGAGAGAAACTCTCTCAGAGGCTTTGTACACGCCCACGGTACTCAGACAAGACACGTGATTGGTTCCCGGCTCGAGATCGACCAATGAGAGCACGAGTGGAGTGGGAGCCTCTTCGCCTCTCTCAGAAGCAAATGTTGACGATCCAGCGCTGATATCTGACAATGAGGCGCTTCCTGAACTGATTTTAAGGCCTCATTATACCAGTGCAGTAACACCTTCATCATCATCATCACATTCATGAACCGCACAGGTCTGTCATTGTCATCATTACTGGAGTCTCAAGATACTACTGTCATTGATGAGTGTAGAGCACCATAATACGTATCATATGAGAGAGAGAGTAAATGTATAATATTAAGGTTTTATAACTAAATAGATTTAATTAAAATACAGTGGAGTTCCCTTATTTCGAGTCACGTTTAACTCGGCAATACTATTATGTTGACGTTTTTAAAGTGGAACCGCCAAACTCCCTATTTGTCTTATTATTTTCTTGTGGGTTATGTCGATCCTGTTGTGTTGCCGAATCCTAGTATCTCGAGTAATAACAAGGGAAATATACACCACTTCACATGGTTATCTCGTGACTGAGAGTTCACTGCGCATGTGCTGAGTTCGCGTTGCACGTGGATCGCGGTCCTCGGGCAGCAGATCCGCCCAGATGCAGGCAGTTGTTCACTCCTCCACGTGCAAATGAATCGCGCATGTCTGGCAAGCTGCCGCTGGCTGATTACAATGGCAGTACGGGATGTCAAATGTGATGTGATGTTCTTTGTCTAAAAAATAATTAAATCACTGCACAAATATAAATCGCTGCATTTGTTTGATTCACACATCCTCAGTCACGTGCTCTCGTCCACTGTGTGTGTGCGCCTGTCTGTGACAAAAGCTAACTAGCTGGCTTGCTTATCATGTCTCAGTCAAAACTGAACATCCAAAAATACAGGAAGGAGTGGGAATCAAACCCTGAATTCCAAGGCTGGTTAAAGCTGTTTATTGTTGATAATACACGGGCATACTTGTTAGACAGACAGAATGCAAGAAAGTATGCAATCTAGTAAAGCCACACAACGTGCACGCATGCACACACGCACACACACGCGTGCACGCACGCACAAACAAAGGCATCCCTGTTTCTGATGTGAGCTCTGCTCAGCGCTGCTGCAGATTGAAGAACGGATTGAAGGTTGTTAAAAGACGGGACAAAGCCTAATTTGTTGAGAAAGCACATTAGACAGGCAGAACGCAAGAAAGTATGCAATCTAGTTCAGCATGATGACCTCACGAATATGTTATGACTGTTTACGCTGTGAGTGAAATTGTGTTTGCAATGTTAGAGAATATAATTAAAGGTTTGTATGGAGAATAGAAGGTGTTTTTATTGTATACTGGTAAATCTCTGCTGTTAGTTGCTGCACATATGCCTTTTGTTGTTAGCAAACATATACAGTGTGTGTACATTTTTATAGCATGTCGATCGCTTCATCAAACAAATGATCATATTGGATTTTCACCTATCGCAGGGGTTTCTGGTCAACATTAACCACGATTAATAAGGGATCACTGTAATAATAATTTTAAAATGTATTTTATTTCTGTGATTAAAGCTGTATTTTCAGCATCCTTAGTGTCATAGTGTCACATGATCCTTCCCAAATCAGTATAATATGATGATCTAATCATCAAGAAACATTTCTTATTATTATCAATGTTGAAAATAGTTGTTTTACTAAATATTTCAGAAGAATCTGTGAAGACTCTATACCATTCAAAAGTTTGGTTAAGTACTTAAAAAAAAGATTATTTCCTGGCATTCCTGTAGTTAACCTTTAATTAATTATTATAAAATAATAATAATTTATTATAAAATTCTACATAGACCGGAAGTATTCATGAAATATTTTATACGACTGTATTTGTAGCACCAAGCTCTCTCTCTCTCTCTCTCTCTCTCTCTCTCTCACTCACACACACATACAATCATACAATGCATCAAAGGCAAGCATACAATCCCTGAGTCCCTAAACTACCTAAATGATGCCTTCAGAGAGAGAGAGAGAGAGAGAGTGCAGCCACTGAAGTGCTTATAATCTAATCATTACCAAAAAATGGTTTAAAATAAGCATAACTGTTCCAAAATTTTCAAATGACAATTATTTTTGATCCCCATATTTTTCAGGGCTCCAAATCTCTAACAAAGGATGATAAAGATGAAAAGAATACGGGTGATCATTTCTGAACTGAACACACCCTTCATCTCGTTCTCTCTGAGAATGGTGTCTTATCCCTCACTAATGCATGTACAGCACACATCCTTTTATTAAAACAATTGCATAGAAACATCCAGAAACTCTGTGAAAAGTGCAAATTCTGGGCTATTAGCGGCCGGCAGCTTGAGAGCTTATTTCAAGCTATTAACGGTGCAGTCTTGGTTAGCTGTGGCTTGAATGGTTCCTGTGCAGATTTGAATAGTTACATAAATAAATAAACACACTTAACCTACATTTAGCTAAAATATGCATGTGTGCATTATCACCTGTGATCGCATTCGCTTTCAATAATTCAATGCAACTTTGACAGCGATCCCTTACAATAAACGCATTTTAGCTTTAGCTACTTTTTGAAGAACTTCCAACGATACGTTTGGAGCGAAAAAGGACGAAAACTTTCTTGACTGTGAGCAGCACGTTATAATATTGATTTATGATTGGTCAGTTGCTGTTATTTATAGTTGGTTAATTATCATTCCTAGAGAATTTAGGGTGGTTTGAGCCCCTCCCTCTCCTGATCTTACCAAATCAAGCCTGAGCTGTCATAAAGATGAGCACACCCAACCAGATCTGTTCAGCCCGGAGGCCTTTCCACTGAATCCTGTCTTTGTTTAGGGAATTTTTTCTCTTGGAATTTCTGAAGGGAACATGTATTAGTGTGCAGTGAATCATAATCATATGACATTAACAGTAGTATCAGGATACTGTATAAATGAAAGTGTTAGTTGGCCTCATGGAACTGTATTTCTTGAGTTTATATGCGTAATCTATTAGACTCAAAGGTAACATTTGAAATTGATTACATATGATTATTGCCTGTAATTTATCAAATTTTATAAAAGCATCTTCCATTTCTATGTCCATTTTGGTCCAGTTTACCGAGCTATTTTTATTCTTAACACAAAAACACTGCTGTATATAATTTGTATTTGAAATAATATGATATTTTGCATAAATTAAATGAGCAACTTTGATTAAAACATAGTTACAGAATCATAATATTGTTTGAAATGTTTAATGTAGTATATTGGGCTCTGCTTCACATGAAACAAACATACTATAGGCATTACACTGTCTGTACTGTGCAGAATGCATTAGGCATTATAGTATCCCATTCAAAACATAGCAGATGTACCCAGAAGCCCACAATTGTTTTAAATCAATAGCATCAATGTAGTCTACTGTATATATTAAGCAGCACTTAATGTAACAGAAAGTCCATTACAACAAATATTGCTCCCACACACTGCCTGTAAAAGCAGATCATATTTCATCCATAAATACACAAAAGTACCCCAGCATCTGTTTGTGTGTTTCTCAGTGAACAGTGAGTTCTCCTTACCTCCACACACCACTCAACCGAAACTGTCATTTGGCTGCTTTGGAGATCAGTTCAGCTTTTTTTCTGCCATACCCTCAGTCTTTTTAAATATGATCTCTATTGTTAATAATACAATTCTACTTTGAAATATTTCTGGATATTTTGGTTTCAGTGCATTTAAAAGCAGAAAATGAACTTAAAATGTGAAATTCTGTTTGCATTGGTGTTCAGTCAGTTTATTTCCAGAAATTTCCATTTCCATTCAAATTGAAGTGAAAGCTACATCACCTAGAGTCTGCCAAAAGAGGTTGTCCTTCAGACTTATGGACACAAACAAGAGAAAGACTTCTGAGAGTAACCATAGAGAGACTGATCGCTTTGAAAAAGGTTCTTTATTGGCTCAATGAAGAACCTTTAACATCCATTGCATACGGTTCTTTGGATATTTAAAGTATTCTGGAAAATAGTTATTTTAAGAACTCTACACTGAATGGTTTCTTTTGTTTTGTTTGTTTGAAGCTTAAAAACGATTTTCAATTGCATCATTTTTGCATTGCATGACTCACTTTTTGAACCTTTTTTGGAAGTGTACAGAGGTCAGAAGCACTGAACAGAGTAAAGACAGAGAGGATCGCATAATGGACATTACTCAAAAATAATCACATGAAAATACATCTGGTACTTGCCAAATAGCAGAACAATATCCTTTTTATGAAAAGATTGTGTGGTTAGATGAGACAAAGTGGTTTTGACCACAGATTTAAAGCAATATTAGTCAAGGCTAAATTAACCCTGAACTCAGTGCAGTTGAGGTATCTCATGAGGTGGGTGTGTTGCATGGTTAACGCTGAGTGCAGGAAACTGGAAGGTTTCTGGATCAATGCCCTCAAGCAGTGAATCATAAGTCAAAACCATTGTGCCCTTAAGCAGGGCACTCAAACCCGGGTCATTCCATGGGGCCTGTCCTTGTAATAAGCTCATGGCGTCATTCTGTGGTGACATCACATGAAACAGCAGAAACAACAGCAGTCCTGATCATATGGAAATGCATTATATTATACAACAACAAGCCTCTCACAGATGACTGCCGCTTTTACTTTAGTTTCGTATTTGTTTATTAATTAATTAATTAAAGTGTTCCCGCCTCCTCCTTCCCATAACAACAAACTTCATTACACTGTTCATCAAAACAAAGTCCTTGTCTGCAAAGCTCTGAGTGCAATCTAAGTAAATATGTAGGGCACGTACTGGGCACAGCGACAATAAGGCTGGGTTTGCTTTGTATTGAGACAGTGCTTACAAGTTCACCACTTGATAGTGGGAAGTGATAGTGGGAAGTTTGAGCACATAGCCTGGTTCGGGTGGTCTACAGATTATGAGTATGCCGGACCTAACACACGTAAGGCACATTCCGTTCACAAAGAAATACTGCAAGTCCCCCACCCTTTTGATGGAAGTGAGTGCTGTCAGGAGTGTTGTCTTCAATGAGAAAGCCCATGGCCCTTGGCTCGACTAACTCAAATGGCTTAAAGGGCCATCATGATTTCCACCAAAAATATAAAACATCTCAGTTACTATTGTAACCTCCGTTCCCTGATGGAAGGAATGAGACATGGTGTCGAATTCTCACACTAGGAGTCTCATTTGTGAGATAACCTCTGATACTTCAGCAAATGAGTGGAATTTTAAATCTCATGGAGCACATTTAATCTGATAGGGGTTTCGGGATTACGAGAATTCTGGACCTAACTCAAGGCACGTTTCTTTCTCTTGATGGAAGTGAGTGCTGTCAGGAGAGCAGTCTTCAATGAGACTACCTTTGGCTTGACTGACTCCAGTGGCATTAAGGGAGCTCTCTGTAGGCCCAGCCAGACAAAATAAAGATCCAATAAGGGAATAAGACATGATCTAGGAGGATTCAACCTCCTGATGTCTCTAAGGAATCTGATGATCAGTGCATGCTTACCTGAAGACTTACCATCCACTTCATTGATCACTGGCTGACCACATACACTTTCAGATTTGAAGTTTCCAACCTCTCCTGAAGGAAGGAAAGCATTGACCCGACTGCTCATCTATTCTGGGAAGACCCCAGAACACAGACTCCACTTCAAAGTATAGACTCACCTCATAGATCTGCTGATGATTGCCCACTCAAGTCTTCCACATCCCATCCAGGGGCGAGACGTGGAATTCCACAGGTCTGGTAGCAGGAGAAAAATTGCCCACCATCCCAGAGAAAGGGGCAGTCGTCAGGAGCATAAGCTCTGAGAACCAAGTCCGGGTGGGTCAATACAACACAAATCAATTGGACCTGTTCTTTGTCCTCTCTGACCTTGAACAATGCCTGTACATTGGTCAGGGAATACTGAGGTTTTTGGGAGGATTCCTGGGAAGCAAACTGATCTACCTGTACTTCCCTAAATCAACATCATATCAGCTGGACCACCGGGGGGATGAGTCTTCACTTGGAAAGTCACTATGACCAGTGCAGGGAGCAGCTGAGGTGACTCCCTCTCTAACCAGAAAAGAGAGCCATTACTACAACATCACCATGGTCTCCATGGTAACTCACTGTGAGAACATGATCCATTCATGAAAACTTTCTCAGCATGTGAACGACCTAGATACACAGGGCAGTGATCGCTGCTGTTTGAGGTATTAACCACAGCCAGAAAAACATTGGTGGAAAGGCATTTTTAAAAAGACTGGTTTTATTTTGCTCTTTCACAACAAACAGGCTTCATATACTTTACTGGAGATTGTAAACTCTTGCATTAGATGTCACCTAGCCTGACACTCTGTAGATATCTGAACAGCTAAAGAGCTGTTCAGTCTCTAAAGCTCTGCTTGCGCTTTAAGTAAATATGTGGCACACGTACGAGATACAGCTACGTTAAGGCTGAGTCTGCATAGTCTTGACGCACTGCTTGCAAGTTCACCACTTGAACCCTAAAGGGGCAGTGCAAACTTTTGGCACATAGCCCAGTGTTGGTCTCCAGAGTATGCTGCCACATTTGAAAAAAATGAAAGCCACATTTCTAGCATCTCTAAATCAGCATCTTAAAAATGTATCTAAATTGCGACATATGCTCTCAATGACAAATGTGGAAAAGTTAGTTCATGCGTTCATGAGTTCAAGGCTAGATTATTGTAATGCTCTACTAGGTGGTTGCCCTGCACGCTTAATAAACAAATTCCAGCTGGTCCAAAATGCAGCAGCTCGAGTTCTTACAAGAACCAGGACGTAACCCGTTTTTTTAACCCGGTTCTGTCAACACTTCATTGGCTCCCTATTAATATTGTTTACATTTTAAAATCTTGCTAATTACTAACAAAGCACTAAATAGTTTTGTTCCCCAGTACCAGAGCAAGCTCTTAACACATTATAGTCATAATATAGTCACACTGGCCAGTTGATAATACCTAGCATATCAAAATCAACTGTTGGCAGTAGATCCTTTTCCTACTTGGCTCTTGAGCTCTAGAACAGTCTTCCTAGTATTGTTCAGAAAGCAGACACACTCCTGACATGCATATAACACATGATCAATTTCTATAACTCAAATCATGTAAAATGATTGTTAGGTTGATAAATTAGTTCTGCCGGAACTGGGAACACTTCCCATAACACCTGATGTATTCGTTACATCATAAGAAGAATGGCATCTATGTTGATATGAGTCTATCTTTTCATCCCAAGGTTTACCACAGTCAGATGGATCCGGGCCGTATCCAGATCAGGAAACGGACCTTCCCCGAGGCACGACCACAACACAGCCCTGAAGAGTCTGCAGAGACCCTGTCAACTAGACTATCCCTTGTGATGGCCTCATCACCACAACAAAAGTTTTCTTTCTTTGGAATATGAGAACATTAATAACTAATGATTCAACAACAAAAATCAATCAATCAAAACTTACATAAGTTGGATAACAACTTTTTTATAGAGCTTCTGCACAGCCAAAAACAATCTTCATTGGGTTGATTTCCTTGTATTGCTGTAAAGCTGCTTTGAAACTATTTGTATTGTAAAAAGCACTACATAAATGAAGGTGATTTGACTTGACTGTAAAATTTTATTATTTTTTTATTATTAAAAAACACACCACAGAGCTATTTGAGCGACAATAGCACATATACATGAACATTCACACATTTTAACAGTCTTCATGTTAATGATGTCACTTGTCAGCTACCTACAAACAGAATATTAACAACATTAATGTAAAAAATAATATTAAACTGAATATTTGTACAACAATTGTTAAAAAACGTCATTACAGTAATTCATTTGGAGTTTAAGTGCTTTAAGAAATAACATCTATAGCACACAATATTTTAAATCTATAGTCAAATTAGATTATTTGAAAGCCTATATTATTTATACTCGTATGAACATTCACATGTTACTTAAGTAAGTATCTAGAAGAGCTTTTCTTTTGCTTTGATTTGCCTATAACTACCATCTTCACACTCAATAAGATTTAGATCGGGATATAAGTAGGGCTCTGTGCTCTGAATAACTGTTTGCTAAATATAAAGTCCTCAAAGTATAATAGTATATGAGATGGTGATGCACGTTAGCAGTCAGCTATCATTGTTTATCACGACATCCAGGCTAGATGCCAAAATGTCCATTCATCTGAAGGAGCATGTCATGTGGAAGTCATTGCACAAAAAAAGGGAAAAAAACGGACAAGCTGCAACATTTTTCTAGAGAATTAAGCACAACCTAGATATTTTGTGATGCTTTTTTATCAATAACTTTCCACACAAAAATCATAGATTTTTCAAGCTGCAAACAAGGGTGAAATACCACACAGTTGCAATTACTTTAGAATTATTCATATATTTTTATAATACTTTATCTGTACCATACACTGACACTGACTGGAGCAATGGCGTGTGACAAATTTGCTATGCCATCACAGGAATAAATGACATTTTAAAATATTAAAATAAAAAAACGGTTAGGTTAGATTAGATTTTAATAATATTACTGTTTTTACCATCAATCATAATTTAAGCTCTTACATTTTGGATTATTTTTTGCTTTGCACCTAATAAAAACAAAATAAAAACACCTTAAAACAGACAAATTGCACCAGAGAAACTCTGGAAGGTCATGGAAGTGTCTGGCCATCCAATGCATCCCAAAATTTGTCCCAGAGGAGCTATGAGTGAAAAAGACTCTGACTTCAATAAAACAAGCATTAGATAAAATATCTCCACATTCCTGCTATTCTGGCACTCCAGGTATGGCTTACCTTTCAGGGAGAGGCTGGATTTCCTCAGCTGCACTCATGGAGGCCAAAGGTGATCCAGGGCAAAGCAGCAGCGAGAGGAGAGAGAATGTGTCGGTCCTCAGACTGAGGCAGAAAGAGCACTAGACTGGAGCTCGAAGAGACTGCGCAGAGCAAGCCAGCATCTGACACGCATACAGACACACTGATGAAGAAATGTGCATCCAACGCTCACACACACATCCACACAGGAGTAAGGACAGTTCGGACAAACAATTGCAGAGGTGTGATGTGCATTGGGCTCGACTCCCTCATTCAGGCTGCACACACAAACACTCTCTCTCTCTCAAATGTTTTCCCGTATGGTATGAAGAGTGGCTCAGTCCAGAATGCTGACAGTCCAAGCATGGCAAGAAAGACACTGAGGCTTGTTGTCTACCTAACAGCATGGTCTCTCTCACTCTCAATCTTTCTCTCTTGCTCTCTGTTTTCCTTCCCCTAGATATATCTTTCATCCTAGCTATATACATGTATCTGTCCCTTTTTTCTACAGTTCTGCATTTATATGTCTCTCCTTTCCCTTCTGTCTCTATGATTCACTCTCTTTCTAGTCAGTTCAGAGACACCTTCTCTGTTTTTCGCACAATTCTTTTGTTTTCATTGCTCTGTCTTTGCTTCCACACTATGTTTAATATAATCTAAACATATGGATAAATTCCACATATGAACATGCTGTTGGGTAAATCAAATCTTTATAAAAACTATTTTCTGCCAACTGTGATTAAAGTATTAAACAGACGATTCCAAAACTCTTTGGATTGTTGCATTATGTTCTTCAGTTTATTGTGTGTAATGGTGTATATTATATATTACGTTATATGAGTCCAATGTAGTGCTTTGACCTTGCGATATTTGACCTTATTTGACCGTGCTATAGTTAATCAAGAAACATTTTCCAGAAATGGGACATTAAAGTATATTCTATTCTATTCTATATTCTAACCTAAAAAAAGAAGAAAAAATCCAACACAAACTAAAGTGCATTACACTACCACTCAAACATTGAGGATTGGCAAGATTGTTTTAATGTTTTTTTAAAAAGTCTCTCTAATGCTGCATTTAATTGATCAAAAATACAGTGAGATAAATATTGTGAAAAAGAAAGTTTCTATTTTTATATATTTATAATGGCAGTTTGAATATAACTATTTTTAGTAGCAATTTATATATTTTTTTTATTAGCAATATCAACATATTAATTTTAATCTTTTATTTTGTCATAATTTACAAATAAAAACACATTTTTGCTAATTAAATGAGAATGCATTAAAGCAAATGCCATCAGTATTAGAAGTTTACAAATAGAGTTATAATTTTAATAATATATAATTTTTTTCTTTGCAGTTAAGTAATGAAGATTACTGAGAATAATTAATTTGTTGTTTCTTTAGATTTTTGAGATTTTGCAAATGTATGTAATACTAAAATGAGCATGATGCCCTCCCAGAATGCTCTTAGTTAATGGCCCAAACATTAGGATTTTTTATTAGTAAAACATATTAATCTGAAGATATAAATATACAGACATGTTTCACATGACCATAAGCAGAATTACATGCTCTGATTTATAACTCTCAATGGTACTGCATTCAATACACATTTCTGCAGGAATGATGCATTCTTAATTTTTTCATTTTACTACATACATTTTTTTTTCAGCTCTGAGCTTTTTGTTTTATCCATGCCATCAATTGTGCACTCATATTTTTATTATTTTGTAAAATGATTTGATCATATATGTGCTTAAGTGATTCTCATTTGTGGCTCAGTTTGGTGGCGGTTGTTTGTCTTAAATATTTTGTCTCCCTCTAGAGTTTCAGGCATGACATTACTTGGGTTTACCTTAAAGAGATGGCTGGTGTAGTTCTGTGAATATTGTGAAGATGGTGCATGTTGTTGTTAAACAATAGAGATGAATTTATGAATCTTCTTAATTTATGCACTTCTTCATATACGCAGCTGCACATTATGTTTTTTTCATCTTCAAATCCTTACGCTGAGACAAAAGCAGTGTTGGGGGAAATGCATTACAAGTAGCTAATGCAAGTCACCCAATCAGGTTGGTTCCCTTTCAAGTGAACTCGTGCTGCGTCGAAGACGCTAAGGGAACACCCTACGTGATTGTGTCATAAAGCGGCATGTATAATCGAGTCAATCAAGTGAAGAAACATCAGAGACGGGTCAGGAGCATGCCACACTAAAAATGCGGTATCTTCTCTGTCTTCAATAGCGCTTTGTGTGATAGTTTTTCTTATTTATTGTTGCCTGTCTATCAATGATACAAAGAGTGAAAATGGCGAACATTCCTTATTTTACTGTTCATGCCTGCCCTCATTTCATTATGGGTGGGGATACATGATCTTTGAGTTGCTTGTTTGGTAACAGAGCATAATAGTCAGTGCTCATGGGTGCTGGCTGTGTTCATTTTAAACAGCTTTCTTTAAGAACGCTCCGCTTCTGCAAGGTGCTCTATCTGTGGCTGAGGGTCAGCAGCGATCTAGGTCTTGGGGATCGCAGATGGATCTATATGAGGGGTTTGAGACGGGTGGTGCTCTACCTCTGCCCTCACCCGGTGAATCCAGTGCCTTCTCTCAGGGTTCGGAAGGATATGTCTCATCTGGTCAGGGTTCTTACACACCATTTATATTTACATTTGTGCATTTGGCAGACGCTTTTATCCAAAGCAACTTACATTGCATTCAAGGAACACATTGACATTCTAATCAGTTCTTGCTTTCCCTGGGAACCGGACATATGTACTTGGTATTGCAAGCTCCACACTCTACTGATTGAGCTACAGGAGCGCCCCGTAACACCATGGTTTGCACACTACTGCAGGCCTAACAGGCAAACCTGTTAGGAGACCTAGATGAGGGCAAGGGAATCAGCCTTGATGCTATCCCTGAGCGGCGTCGGCCAACCGATCTTGCTCTCCACTCCAGTCCACCAAGGAGATGACCAGATCTGTTGCTTGTTCATGGCAGGCCAAAGAGAGCCACTTATGACTCTAACCGGATATATAAGAGAAAAAGACAAGTGCTTTCTGGTCGATATCCTGCTTGAACCCCCAGGAATCTTCAGTGATGCACTCAATACTGTTATTGAGAAGTTCCAGGAGACTACCAAGCAAGAGGCAGTGCTCCGGAAGCTCCGTCCGCATCAGTTCCTAGTTGTTGAAAGGAAGAAGCCCCAAAAATCCAGCTTGTCACGCCAAGCCGCACAAAAATAGAGCGTAGCCACCCGGACTCTTTCCCAGAAAGCAGACGCTCTCACTCACAGCCATCTAAGGGTAGGGTGTATCTGAGGACCATCCTTACTGAAAAGAAGGCTGCGTCGAAAAAGAAGACCTGATGCCAGTGATTCCCCACTGAAGGGAAGTGGTTTACAACTCATTACACGGTGCCCGTTTGAACTCTATGCCCTCAGGGGATCATTCTGCTAACTCTGCCACCTCGCATGCTTTAGAGAGCAGTGATCCCCAGCAAGTGTTTGTCTTGGTGACGCTACACTTCCAGGCTGACACTGGGACGAATGTTCATTGGGGACAAGCAAGGTGCATGCAAGGTGCCAGGGTTGGCAGGAGGGCTCAAGACTTTCCAGTTCAGTTGTTCCCTGCTGGTGCACCGCTTCAGGGCACAGATCTGGTTGCTTGAAAAACACCTCTGAGACTGGGTACTATGGTTCAGAGATGGCCGAGTCTTCGTCTGTAGACATTTCCCTCTCTGCTCCCAGGAGTTCAAGAGATAGTTCGCCGGGACAGGCTGCATCTCACCTTGATCTCCCCGTAAGTGGTGGGGCAGAGTGTGGTTTTCGGACCTAGTGCCTCTCCTTGAGAGATTCACATGAGGAGGGACATGTTATCCCAAGCAGGGGGCACAAGACTGAACTCCACCCAGAAATGTGTAGATTGTGGGCTTGGCCTGTTAATTAAAGGTTGTTGATACCATTCTGCACTCTAGAGCTCCTGCCAAGTGGAGAATCTTCAGTTAACCCAGTTAACTGCCAAGCTGGTACAGTGCTGGAGTTCTTGCATGAATGATTTACTGCAGGGTTATCCCCTTCCACTTTTTTACTCCGTATTCTCCGTTGCACACTGGGGTACCGGCCTGGGATTTAACTGTGGTTCTCCGTGGTCTATCCCTGGCTTCATTCGAGCTAATTGAAGAGGTTCCAGTAAAGTATTATACTTTAAAACCTGTGTTCCTCCTTGCTATCACATCTCTTAAAAGAATTGGAGGTTTGCAAGCTTGGAATTTGCACCTAGCATGGTGAAGGCTCCTCCACCCTAGGCCAAGTTACGTTCCTGAGGTTCCCACTAACGTGGCCAGGGCAATTGTACTGCAGGCTTTCTGTCCTTCCCCCATCGGGGACTCAGTCTATGAACAACAATCTGCTTTGCCCGGTTTGGGCAATGGATGCTTACCGTATTTTCCCGCATATAATCCGCAGACGCAGATAATCCGCACCCTCATATATCCCGCGGGTTTTGGAGGTTTGTGTAAAAAATCGTTGGTATAATCCGCACCCTCAGATATCCCGCAGCCATGATGATTTTTTTTTTTTGTGCAAGTTCACCATTCGAATTTCGAATGTTGCTCGCATGATGTCAATTATCCATAACTGTTCAGGCTCGGTACACAGTGCTTGTGCGCCAAATTCAAACAATAAGAAAACAAACACAAGTCAAAGTCAGAAGAAAAATAAATGCTTCTCCCCCTGGAAGCATGTTGATCGGATGAGAAGAGCACGCTATCATGGCAGCACAGCCAATGACGTCTTCTTGCATGATTGACAGGTCAGAAAGCCTATCAGCGCCAGCTATCAGAGAGATAGACAGCCAATCACGTCTTCTTGCATGATTGACAGGTCAGACAGCCTATCAGCGCCAGCTGTGAGACTGACAGTACAGAGGCAGACAACCCGTGCAAGACAGAAAAACAGAATATCCCGCAAAAATTTTTTTATATTGAAATATTATTACGTGTAAAAAATTGGTGATATAATCCGCACCCTTATATATCCCGCACCCCCCCCCCCCTGCGGGGTTTGTAAAATCTGGTATAATCCGCGGGATATATGCGGGAAAATACGGTACATTCACAGAGCTTCCCTGTGGTGAAAGACTGAAAAGCTGTTCGTTTTCTAGTGACCCCCTATAAAAGGGTCCCCTGTGTCCAAGCAAAGAATTACCAAGCGGATAGTTAAGGCTATTTCACTAGATTATATGTCAGCCGGGTTGTCCTCACCTCTGGCAGTCGAGCCCACTCAACGAGGATTATAGCTGCATTGAAAGCCTGTCTGGGTGGAGTCTACATGCATGAAGTTGTGCCGTGGCAGGCTCGTCCCTTCCACACCCATCCATGAAGTTTTATGATCTTGATTTAGATTCCATACCAGGGGAAAAAACTGTTGTTGTCTTAGCACGATCCCATGACAGCGTGGGCATGGGCATTCCCATAATGTCTTTGGCGCAGTGTGAGTTCCCTTGAAAGGGAACACCTTGGTTACGCATGTAACCTTGGTTCCCTGAAGAGGGAATGGGATACTGCGTTGCCCCGCCATATCTCCTGCCTGCCAGTCAGCAACTATTTCAGACACTTAGAAGCTACCGCTCTTTGATTTGGCATACCTTTTATAGTTCCTGGTTCGTGATGTCAACCATGTCTGACGTCTTTTCACTTGATTGGTTCGGTTACATATCTGCTTCATGACACAATCACGCAGAGTGTTCCCATGTCGTCTTTGACGAAGCATTTCATTCTCTCTTCACCGAACCAAAGTTACATATGTAGCCAAGATGGGTTTTTTTTTCAAGTAAATAGTAAAGTAACGCATAACTTTTAAATGTTCAACAAAATATATGAGTTGCCTTTTTCAGATAAGTAACAAGTTACTTTGTTTTCTCATTTTATTGACTGACAACCCTTTTGTTACCATGTTGAGAAAAATCAGGAGTCAGGAGTGTGTGTGTGTGTGTGTGTGTGTGTGTGTGTGTGTGAGAGAGAGAGAGAGAGAGAGAGAGAGAGAGAGAGAGAGAGAGAGAGAGAGAGAGAGAATGTGTGAACATGAAGGTTATTGTAGTTTTATACTAAATGTGAGCATTTACTAATCTCACTTGCACAAAAACAGATTTAATATTCCTTAAAATGATTAAAAACCATGAAATACAAACTCAGAATTTTACACAAACCTTCAATAATGAAATTTTAAATCATATAAATATACTTTATGTATATTTTAATATCACTTTATTACCAAATGTCTTTGCTGTTTACCTTAAAGCATACTAATAAGCAAAAAATAAACATCACTCTTTTTTCTGTTAAAATAAGATGCTGGAACTTTCTTCTCTTGCGTCCTATTCTTCTGTAATCCAGAATGAGGTTTATTCATCTTATTAATTTAACTTTTGGTGTGAAAAGGCATTTACATTTTCCAAAACAAACTTTTATTTATTTGTTATAAGAAAAAAAAAAATCAAGCCTAGACCCGGAGAATAAAGTAACGCAAGAGTGACGTAACACATTACTTACCATTAAGAGTAACAAGGGAATGTAATTAGTTACTTTTACTGATACTTCGTTAAAAAATAGTTTTTGTTTCCTACCATTTCGTAACATTCTGCACCGATGCAAAACGTGAGTATCTTGTACTGTAAACAATACTTTATTATCTGGTATTTGTTAACTAAACGCCTCAAAGTTGAACGAGCTTGTTTACTTAGCGCAGTTTGTGTAAGGGGCGTTGTGTTTTCTCCACTCACTGAACTCATGAAGTTGTCAATACACAAGCAAGATAGCCCAAGGTCTGCTCACTTTGAGAAGTCCCTCTCATAATATTTTCTGATAACTCTGTGGAGCAGCCATGGAGTCTGACGCGCAAAAGGAGAGGCTCCTCGAGCTCTTCCACGCCTGTGATGTGGATCATTCCGGACGCATTGAGAAATGGGAGTTTATGAAAATATGTTCCGAGCTGCAGGTTCGACCCACCGAGATAGATGGGCTTTTCGCCCGACTTGACACCGACAAAGACGGCACAATTAATCTGGAGGAATTTGTGGACGGGTTTCAAGAGTCCCACCTGTTGAAAGGCGAGGAGATGAGCGGCGAACACGCCGGGGAAAGTTTCTCTGCCGCCCTGGAGGATTTTAAATCCCGTCTGGGGGATCAGCTCAAATTCATCCCCAGGTAAAACACCTGGCTGTCTGTGACATTAAGATGACACATTACCTCAGTCTGTAAAGTCCTAAAGAAGGCGATAAGAACATTCTACAGTATTCCTAGAAATAAATATATGATTTACATGCACTCTTAAAGTTATTTAATAGGACTACAACATAACACAAAACCAAGTTAACAAAACGAAATGGTTTTTCTAATAGTTATGTGACATTTCATAAAATTGTTATCCCATTAGGACGTATGAGTTTAACACAAGTTTATAGAACATATGGGTTTAAAGCTCAACGATTGGCCTCAACTGTGTGTGTTTTGAAGGAATGAATAAGAATTCTGATGGATTTTGTAACTGGAGTCAGTCTTAGAATATCCTAAAGGAAATTTTCTTAGGGGAAGTCTTTATGTCCTTAGACACACAAAACCTATTTTTTTAAACACACAGAAAACACATTTTTAACACATAAGTCAAAGCAAGTTTTATACAACACATTTCCTACACTTCGGGAATTCAAAGTGCGTTACAGAAAACTTATTAAAACAAAATCATAAAAAGTTTCATAAGAAGTAAAAAAAGAAAAAAATTTGTTCAAATGAAATGAGATTCTACATTAGAATTAATATGAGGGACATTAAAGTAAAAGCGGGTTGAAAAATAAAAGAACAGTGTAGTGCAATCTCTATGTTATGTGTTTTAACAGATGTCTTTTTATCTGGTTTACAGGAACAGATGGTTTTCACTGTGATGACATAAGAACCATTTTTTATAAAGAACTATTTTTCAAAGAGCATTTTTCCACTATAAAGAACATTTTGTTGAATGGTCGGGTTCCATGTATATTAAAGGTTCTTAATCATAAAATCTTGGATCTCAAACAGTAGAATGTGGTGCTTGACAACATCAAGGTCATGGGTTCAACTCCTAGGGAAAGAAAGAACTGATTAGAATTTCAATGTGTTCCTTGGATCCTTTGTATAAATGTGTCTGCCAAATGCCAACCATAAATTCCAATAACGAACCTTTAAAAGTGTGTGATCAGTGATCCAGCTTTTGCCAAGTGATGTTTGGTAGACTGTAACTAAACAAATTCAACATGTCTTTATTGTAGGCTGAAATGTTGAAATAAAAAAGTGTTACATATCAAAAAATGGACAATTACACTATATCATATTAAAAAAACTAAATATATCTGACCTAGTTTTGGTTATCAGCCTGTGCAAATATCCTAGCAGGTACACCACCTATTTACCTTAATGTACAGGTATCCGTATAATTAGAAATATGTGAAAGTGAAATATTGAAAACATCATTGTTTTATTCTGACTTTTTCTTTGAGATATTTGTTTCATGTTCTAAATAATGAAATCTTTCCAAGTCTATTAATTGTACAACCTTTATTGTTCAAGCCATGAGACTTTTAGCCTTTTTTGGTTGATGTCGGTCCTCAGAAATGAAGTTTGTTGTTTCTCAAGACAGGACAGTTGAGTTGATTCTAGCCAGAGGCTTGACATGAGACATATCACCGTCATGCCATGCTAATATCGACAGAACATTGATTCGTTTTGGACTAATAAATACCTCTGTTATTTCACTTATCAGCCATAGCATCTGATGCCGTAAGTTTTACTTTATGAAAGAGAACAGCAAAGTCATGAGGCTCAAAAACATGCTGTTATTATTAACCTGGCACTAATTTATCAGACTCCGTTGGATTGAATATTGTCGGAAAAACGCATGATTGTCCTTGAACTTGAACCCTTTTAGCACTAAACTCAACAACTCCACAACATGCATAGATGTTTTCCATAAATGTGGACGCAGAGATCTTTCATATGCCACAATAGTTTTAATATATGTTGATATGATCCCCAGCCAGGAGTTTTACATAAATTCTGTGAATAATTACTCCAGATTATTCTTTCTTTTCCAAACTACATTTATATAAATTTTAATCGCTTGGTGTTGTTTTTATGTGTGTAGGATTGACCAGATATCAACTTTGTACCAGAACATCAGTCTGACGGAGCCCAGAATGGTCCCTCAGTATGAAAGAGTTCTCCTCAGTTTTATCAAAGAGATCCGAATATTGAACACTGAGATGGAACATCTGGCACTTGCTGTAAAGAGGTACACTTAGGCCAGTTTACCACCTTATTTTTCAGAAACTTTCTTATTTTAGAAACTGGCTGCAGTTGAAATCTTCAAAATTCTTTGCAGCATCATCGTGTCAAGAACTGTTCTTGGCTATTTAGTGTTCTTGAGTTACTAAATGGTTTATGTGCAGATCAAGGGCCATATTTATTAATAACTTGCATCAGTGCAAACCCTCTTTTGGCTTTAAACGCTACTGTCAGGATTTACTAAAGACGCACAGTGAAAAATGAACACTGAAAAAGCTTATTACAGCTTAAGCTTAGCTTATTGCATTTGTATGAGTTTCCCTTTCAGATGCAAACATATTGGGAGGAGAGTATTTAAATGAATCATGCAAATGTCACGCATACGTGTATGATGAAGGCCAGAAGACGAAAATGAAGAGTGCATATTATATTTATTAACAAATTCAGAATACAAAGATTAACACTGCACAGAAAAAACGAGAACGGACACTGACTAAGACAAAGGCAGGTCTTAAATACACAGAGGATGATTAGGAAAAGGGAACTGCTGACGAGACTAAGGTAATTAATGACAAGACAGGACATATTTGTCCCACTAGGTTTCGCATATAATTAATTCTTTGATACTGATGACATGGGGAGCGAAAAATGGGGAACCAGCGGGCAAACGACAAGGTTTGCTCTAGTCAATTTAATGGTATTTCTGCCAATATTTACCGCCCAAAAGAAAGCATGTCTTAAACCAGACGCTAGTTTGAGCTGCTCTTGGTAGATTGTGTTGGTCATTGTGGAAGTGATTACATGCAGCAGACATGTAACAGCTCCCTTTCAAAAGGGAACTCTAAACTCGAGCAGATGGTGCTTGCCAGCGAACTAATGAGAGTGTTTTTTTTATCTCGGCTGTGGTCGCTGACGCGAGCGAGCTTTTGCGGGAGAACGCATTTTCTTTCTCCTCATCGCGGCTGAGCTGCCTCCTGTGGAATAGACGCTGGTTAGCTGTCTCTCGCTGGGTACGGCCGTTCGTGTGGGGGCATTGCAGGGCTGAGGCCTCTGCCCTAGAGCTGGTTGCTAAGAGCGATCTCCTCTCATGGAGCAGGGTTGTTTCTTCAAACGGAATTAGAAGAACCGCCAGTTTGCTTATTCAGGCGTTCTCCTGTCACGAGAGTGGTATGGCGGGTCTGGTTAAGTGTGCTCTACCCACCTGAGGTCGCCTAGCGACGGCAAGTGGTGTTCAGCCTTTGCCTGGTAGAAGATAGTTTCTTGGGTAGGCCCCGCACTTTTTTGGAGGCCTTGCTCCCGTAGAGGTTGTAGTCATGTGGTTTGGCAGACGTCCTGAGGGACGCCTCCTGTTACCTTGGTTCTCCCTCCCGCACCCAGCGCCCGTGTTTGGCCTAGTTGCCATAGCAGCAGATGTGGTTTAGGCTACATCTGCATTCTTCCCAGAGCGTCGTCAGGGCTCCTCTCCGAGTCGTAGGCCGTTCCCCCGAGATCCGCCCAAGCTACTGGAGAGAGAGAGAGCTTGAGTCGGTGGCACTGTTTGGGCCCCCTCGCTTAAGCCTGTGGTGTAAAAAATAGTTTTTTTGGCCAAGGCCTTCACTCCTGAGTTCAACCTGTTTGAGGGGGTATGCCGGACTTAGGCGCTGAGTGAGCTCCGCCCGCCTGAGGTCGCCTGACGACAGCGAGCGGTCTGACTTTCGCCCGGTAGAGGAAAAGTAGCTTCGCGGGGGGGCCCCGTTCTGTGGTGCGTCTGCGTGGTGTTGCAGGCTCTGGGTCTTCCTAGCCAGAAGCCCTCAAAAATTCTCTGTAGTATAGCGCTCTGCTTCCTCTCACACTGAGAGCGTTGAGCCTTGCTCCCTGAGCCGGCCATGCTGCAGTTAGATAGGCACTAGTGGGCCTCCACTCGTTTAGAGTTATCCCCTTTTTGGGGGCCCTGCTCCGTTGTGGGGGTCTCTGACTGAGCATGTTGACTAACACCCTCGCTCCTGAGATCAACCTGCTAGGTCTTTGCGAGATTAGCAAAGTCTTCCCATGTGTTTGGTAACTCACTGTATCCTTTGCTCCCCCAAGCTTTGGCTGGGTTATGACTCCCTCCGAGTCCTCTCGCTAGTGGCCTGGAGTACAGTGTGATAACAGCATGCTGACACAGCCATTAGGAGGGCCATTGTCCTTTCTCTGTAATCGTTCGGTGCACCGTCCCGGTTCACGAGTGAACATGGGCAGCCATCCAGGTTTAGAGGGTCTGCACCGTTGCTGGCTGTTTCCTTTGCTCAGCTTACTAGACCCTGGCAATAGAGCAGTGTGTGAGGGCCCTGAGAATCCGGTCGGTGTGCCTTCCCTGCTCGCCGGAGCTCCACTCAGTTGGTTTAAGGGCGGTGGCTCTCTAGGAGAAACCCCCTCTAGTCGCTTCTGAGTGTTCAAGTTGTGTTGACGTCTGAGCTCCTGAGGAGCCTAGTTGTAGTAAAGGGGTAGGTGTAGAGCGGCTTGCTCCTCTCTCTCTGAGAGTTGTCCTCTTGCAGGTGAGCTCCCGCTCCCCTATGCTCCCTCAGGCACTTTTCTGCAAGTCTCTTAAGCCTCCTTCTCACTGCCTGGGGTCAGGGAGGGCACTTCTTCGCTCTCTGAGCTCTCTACGACTATCCTCCTCTCCGTGGCGTTGTAGGCTTCCTCTCGTTGCGAGAGTATTCTCTGCCGAGGCCTCTGCTTCACGAAGCTCAGAGGCGAGGTAAAGTATTCTTGCCTCCTCTGGTCGACTGATGCGTAGGGGTGTCGTAGGGGTGCGTAGGGGTGAGCCCCCGCTGCGCTCTTGAAGTACAGGAGTTGTTCTGGCCCTCTCAGCTTGAGAGTGTACCCTTCGGGAGGTTGGCCCTACTTCTCTGAGCGAAGCGGTACTGCACCTCAGTTCTTGCTTGAATCCAAACCACTTGGGTCGGCGCGAGGGCAGTGGAGTCACCCTTGACTCCCGAACTGGACTTGGCTGTCGAGCGTTGTCAGGCCAACTACTATGACCTCCGCTCCGGTGAGCTCCGCTTGTAAGAAAGTGGTTCCTCTAAATCCCCTTGCTGTGCCGCAAGCGTTGAGTGCTGTTCCCCTCTGTGCTCTAGAGGAACAGCTGCAAAGTGCTGTCGGTGAGTCCAGCCGCTCTTAGAGCTCAGTAGTGCCTAAACGTGTAGGCCTAGCAGTTGCGGCTCTAGGTCTCCACTTTGCGGGTTCAGTCCTGAGTCGAGTGGCTCCTGCACCCCCTCGGACTCTAGATCGAGCGTGGTTGAGCCTCGGCTCTATTTCCTTGAGGCCTCCGTTCTCTAGTAGCCCGACCCGGGTCAATGCAGGTCACAGGACAGTGCCCATGGGGGTCTCTGACTGCTGGTTTTTACCTATTAAGTGCAATCACGCCCTTCAGCATGGCGGCGTTGGTAATCCGTTCCCCAAAGCGACCCCTAGGGGACGCAGCATAGAGTTCCCTTTTGAAAGGGAGTGTCTCAGGTTACTATTGTAACCATAGTTCCCTGAGAACAGGGAACGAGATGCTGCGTCCCTTTGTCATGCTTCGAGCCTTCCTGCTGCTGTCTCCCTTCAGATATGAAATGGATGACTTATTGTTTGGGTGCTCCTTTATACCTGCAGCCGCACCCGTGGTGACATCATAGGCAGCTGCCAGCCATTGTCAAGTTCATTGGCGTGATTAGATAATTAGATGATTAGACCCCTAGGGGATGCAGCATCTCATTCCCTGTTCTCAGGGAACTATGGTTACAATAGTAACCTGAGACGGTTTGTGACCATTATACTTTGATCTTTTTATACAATGCAGAGTTTTGGGAATAGTATCATTTGTAAATGTGTAAAATGTTTTTTAAGAATTAAAAAAAATAAAAATGGTCTTTGTTGCATGTTACATGTAGTTACTATTCTGTCATCATTTGCATCATTTCCTCATGTCATTACAAAACTGTGTTACTGTATTAAGAAGGAAAGTTTGGGTGATTAAGAGTAATGAAAGTGGTCATACAGTATTTTAATGTGTTTTATGGGGGTGTTTGCTCAGAGCTCAGGATCAGTCGGCTATACAGCTGAGTGAGATGGAGGAAGAGATGGATCACCGCATCCACACTGCAGAGAGAAACACACGTCTACAGGTGAGAAGACAAACACAAGACTTGACGGATCTAACCTCAGATCTAAGCTGTATACTCTTAAAGGAAAAGGTTCAATAGAATCTTAAAGGGTTTTGTCAGGCACTTCAGTTATAGACTATCTCAGGGTTTCCCATCATTTTATAGATTTCGGTTAAATAAATTTTTTATTTTTTATTTAACGCAACTATTTTTATTTTCAAGAGCAAAGTTGATCATTTGACGCTTCTTTTTTTCTTTTAACACTTTTAATCCTGCCCAAACAAACCCAGAACACACTCTATACACAGTATACAAAAATATAATAAATAAATATACCGTATTTTCCGCACCATAAGCTGCACCGGATTATATGGCGCAGTCTCAATCGCGGCTCTATTTTTTAACTTAATCCATACACAATGTGCACCGCATTATAAGGCGCACGCTAAAACATATGGTCTACAAAAAAGGTAACGGAAGCAAAACAGTGAGTTTTACTGAATACTATATAACAATACACTCACATTGTTTTAATCAATCAAAGTCATCATCTTCTGTGTCTGAATTGAACAGCGTGGCAATTTCACCATCAAACATGCAGGTGTTGAACCGAAATCTGACTCCCTGCACAAATCTGACTCCCCTTCTTGTGCATTCATTAATACAAGCTTCCTTGAGCATATTGGCTTATCAATCAATATTTTTTTCCACACAGCAAAAAACTAACCTTTTCAGGTACAGTAACACCTCGAGATACGAGCGTCTCTACATATGAGTATTCCAAGATATGAGCAAGCCTTCGGGCAGATTTTTGCTTCTATATAGGAGTAAATATTAGATTACAGAGGCCGACGCCGACACTCGTTCACTTCATGTGTTCACTGACTTGTACACGTCACCCGCGAATACAGTAGATATTTTTCTCTCTATTTTGTGCATTATTCTTCATAATAGCGACGAATTCTAAGAAAGTGAATAGTAAGGATGGTAGTGAAAAGAAGAAACGCATGATGACAATGGAAATGAAGCATGAAATCGTGGATAAATATGAGCGCGGTGCCGCGAGAGATCTAGCACGCACTTATGATTGAAGTAAATCCACGATATGTACCATCCTAAAGCAGAACGATGTTATCAAGAATGTAAATCCTTCCAAGGGCGTGAGGATTATATTGAAGTTGTGTTCGAATATAAATGATGAGATGGAGAGGCTTCTGTTGTTGTGGATAAAGGAGAAGCAGATGTCCCTCCATAGATATTTAGTCAAAAGGTCTGCGCCAAGTGAAAGTGAAAGCTAGGATAATCAGGCGAAAAAAGGTAAGAAAAGTGATCAAAATTAACAAATACAAATCGAAAAAAATCAAAACAACAATATAAAATAGAAAAGTTAAAAAAAAAACGAAAGCTAAGTTCAGTTATGCTTAGTTCCTAGAAAATTGCAGTTTTTACTAAACGAAAAAAGCATGAAAAGTGATCAAAATTAACAAATACAAATCGAAAAAAATCAAAACAACAATATAAAATAGAAAAGTAAAAGCAAAAACGAAAGCTAAGTTCAGTTATGCTTAGTTCCTGCTATTCAAGAAAACGTATAATTAAAACATTTTATTTGATATCACACTGTATACATACACTATAATTGTATGTGTGTGTTTGTCTATACCAATAAAAAAAACATTTTTTTTATTGTTACAGATCTGGAACGGATTAATTTTTCTATTATTTCTTATGGGAAAACATGATTCTAGAAATGAGCAATTCGAGTTACGAGCTCCGCCCTGGAACGGATTATGCTCATATCTAGAGGTATTACTGTATTTTGGTTTTCGTGTTTCCTTGAATAAAGCTCTTGCGTTTGGAACTTATTCTCCGAGTCTTGCTTCTGCATCGCACTCGTTCTCGTTGGATGACACCTTTATACATATTTCATTATTTAATTTAAGTGCACTCTTGTGCAAACTTTTGTGCACTTTCTGGGTGTTTACTGTGTTAAAAAAGGATTAATGAATTAGGATAAATGAATGCACGCGACGGGGAGTCAGGGATTATGTTATGAAATCAACAGTTTTGCTGGTGTCTTTATCTCTCATCTGGACAAAGCTCAGGAAGTTTACAGTTTCAATCCATCTCACATCCAAAAAAAAACAACAACAACAAAAAAAAAATGGCGGCGCGTGCACTCGTCCACTCGTCCACTCATCCACTCGTCTGCAAACACAGCTACAGACGTGAGTTTATGCTCGAGGTTGGAAAGACTTCAGTTTCCAATCCAAGCTCGGCGCTCGTACAAGAACTGCGGGACCATGGTCTTCTCCGGAGGCCTACTCCATCACCGTCCCCCACTACTGCACCTCCCCCACAGTGGACGCGCCACAAACGGCGCGAGAGGAAACAGAAGAGGGGGAAGCGCGGAGGTATCCGGGTTAGATTAACGGCTAAACCACACAAACCTGCTATCCCCACCATCATCCTGGCTAACGTACGCTCGTTGGATAATAAACTGGACGATCTTCAACTTCTACGCTCTACTCAGAAGACTGTAAGAGACTGTTGTGTTTTTGTGTTTACGGAAACATGGCTCAACAATAGCGTTCCGGACTCCGCCATTCAGCTCGATCGGCTCACATGCCATCGCGCGGACAGAGTGCTCGTCGAGGGAGGTAAGACCCGCGGCGGCGGACTCTGTGTTTACACCAATGATGCGTGGTGCCGCGATGCTGTTGTAGTCTGCAAACACTGCTCACCCCTGGTGGAGTTAATGATTATTAAGTGTCGGCCTTTTTATCTACCGCGGGAATATACAGCTATTATACTTGTTGCTGTATATATCCCCCCCAGCTCCAACAACAACAACAGGAGTGAGGCACTTAATAATCTTTATAAACACATCAGTGATCAGCAGACAGCCCACCCAGATGCTTTTCTCATCTTGGCTGGGGATTTCAATCATGCTGACTTTAAGAGTGTGTTTCCAAAAATTCATCAGCATATTGACTTCCCGACACGTGGAAATAATACTCTGGACTTAGTGTACACTACACAGAGAGGAGCTTACAAAGCCCTTCCCCTCCCCCACCTTGGTGCTTCAGATCACATCACTGTATTGTTATTGCCAGCATACAGACCACTCGTGAAAGTCACCAAACCAGTCCAGAAGCAGATTCAAGTCTGGCCTGAAGGGTCATCAGTGGCTCTTCAAGACTGCTTCGACACCACGGACTGGGACATGTTCAAACAGACTGCAACCTACCACAACACCATAGACCTCCAGGAGTACTCTGAGACTGTTACTTCTTACATCACCAACTGCATTGAGGATGTAACAGTCACAAAGACCATCACCATCTGGCCCAACCAAAAACCGTGGCTGACAGGGAATGTCTACAGTCTTCTGAAGATGCGTAACGCTGCCTTCAGAGCTGGAGATGAGGTGGGCCTGAGGACAGCAAGGGCCAACCTGTCACGCGGCATCAGGAAGGCTAAGAGACAGTACTCCAGGAGGATAGCCCACTGTTTCAGCGACAGCAGAGACTCAAGGAGTCTGTGGCAGGGGATTCAGACCCTCACGGACTACAAACCCCCTGCACGGACGTGTGACAGCACCACCCCCCTACTGAATGAGCTGAACACCTTCTTCGCTCGCTTTGAGGCACACAACAGCACCACTGGGACAGCGTGAGTAAATCCCTCAGCAGGGTCAACGCACGCAAAGCTCCGGGTCCTGACAACATTCCTGGTCGTGTATTGAGAGACTGTGCAGAGGAACTCACTGATGTCTTCACAGACATCTTCAACATCTCACTGAGTCAAGCTGTTGTCCCCACCTGCTTCAAAGCGACCACCATCATTCCTGTCCCTAAAAAATCATCTCCATCCTGCTTCAATGACTACCGCCCAGTCGCACTTACCCCCATCCTTATGAAGTGCTTTGAGCGGCTAGTCATGCACCACATTAAATCTGTCCTCCCCTCCTCCCTGGACCCCCACCAATTTGCATACCGGTCAAAACGCTCGACCGATGACGCCATTGCCACTGCTGTCCATTCAGCACTCACACATCTGGACAAAAAAGACACGTATGTCAGAATGCTGTTCATTGATTTTAGTTCAACTTTCAATACAATCATCCCTCAACAGCTCACCCAAAAACTGTCTCAGCTGGGACTCAGCACTTCGCTGTGCAACTGGCTGCTGGACTTCCTGACGGGAAGACCTCAGGCAGTACGGGTCGGCAGTAACACATCCAGCTCCATCATTATGAACACTGGAGCCCCTCAGGGTTGTGTGTTGAGCCCCCTCCTCTTCACTCTGCTGACCCATGACTGCACACCCATACACAACAGCAATCTCTTCATCAAGTTTGCGGATGACACGACTGTAGTTGGTCTCATTACCAACGGCGATGAGACAAACTTCAGGAGTGAGGTGAGCCACCTGGTCAGGTGGTGCGGCGACAACAATCTCTCTCTGAACGTGGAGAAGACGAAGGAGATTGTTGTTGACTTCAGGAGAATGCACACCCAGCACCCTCCTCTGACCATCAACGGTGCGACCGTGGAAAGAGTGAGGAGCACCAAATTTCTGGGTGTGCATATCACAGAAGACCTCTCCTGGACCACCAACACCACAGCACTGACCAAGAAAGCACAGCAGCGACTCTACTTTCTCCGCAGGCTGAGAAGAGCCGGAGTCCCAGCCCCCATCATGCACACCTTCTACAGAGGCACCATCGAGAGCATTCTGACCAGCTGCATCACTGTGTGGTATGGCGCATGCAACGCATCCTGCCGAAAAGCACTTCAGCGCATAGTGAGAGCAGCTGAGAAGATCGTTGGTGTCTCTCTCCCACCCCTCCAGGATATTTATAACTCCCGCCTCTCCCGCAAAGCCCTCATCATTGCGAGAGACCCCTCCCACCCATCCCAGAGCCTCTTCAGTCTGCTGCCATCAGGGAGGAGGCTACGCAGTCTCCAGGCAAGGACCAGCCGACTGAAGAACAGCTTCATTCCCCAAGCTGTCAGGGCATTGAACTCCCTCCCGTCTCTGCCCCTTTTCCTCTCTTTTGCCCCATGCACCTGACCCCCCCCCCCCCCCCCCCACTATTGTTTGCACTGTCTTTACCATCGCGACTTTCTCTTTATTTCCTTAATCTATTTTATTTTATTTTATCTATTATTATTTATTTATTTATATATATATATATTTTTTTTTTTTTTTTTTTTGGTGTTGTTGATATATATATATATATATATATATATATATATATTTTGTTGCTGTTGTTACTGTTAATGTAACCTGGTTGCACCTTGGGTCTGAGAGTTACAGAATTTCAATTCTCTGTATGTATGTATATATTGCAGAATTGACAATAAAGCTGACTTTGACTTTGACTTTGATCCTTTATACACATTATTTTGTTTTCTTTGTATTAATTTAAGTACTCAAAACCTGTGCTCGTTCAGCGGGGTAAAGTTAGTTTTGTTTTCGATATGTCACACATTCAACGATCAATGGCAAAACTCCAAAACGACTCACACAAAAAAAAATCTTAACAACGTTATCACAAAAAGGAAATATATCTTAATGTTTCACAAGCTTCCATTTCATTTTTTGGCTGTATATAACGAGCACTGAGCCGTAAAGCCCGTCTGAGTTTCGCCGGGAAAGCTTGCTCTTTGATGGCTGTAAGGGACCGTGGAAAAAGTGCAAGTTCTTTTCGATTTCTGCTATAATTTAAGTGTGTGTAGACATGAGACCAGTGGCATTCATTAAAGGGACACAGTGGACAACGTTTAAACCTGTCTTTTCAAAAAGGGAATTGAATGTCCAAATGTACCTTTCTTTTACCAATATAAAATTGCACTTTTCCCACGGTCCCTTATTCACAGCTCAGCAAAGAGCCGTGCTTTCTAGGCGAAACTCACATTCTGACGGGTTTTACGGCTCCTTGCTCATTATATCGATCGGAAATAACGAAAAAGAAGCTTGTGAAACATTAAGACATATGTATCCATAATAATACATTGTTAAGATTTTTTTTTAAGTGAGTCATTTTAGAGTTATTGTCATTTTATGCTGAATGTGTGAGGAATATAAAAAACAACACTAACTTTACCCCGCTTGCGCGTTCTGGGTGTTGCTGTGTGAAAACATCGATTGATGGGGGAATATGCGCCAGGAAGCGCAGAACGACCGGGAGTCAGATTTCAGGAGGTATGGTATTACATAATGTTCTGTGATTGGTTTATCACTGCCAGCATCCTACTGTCCCTGTGTCAGTGTGAAATGGTCCGACAGTCAATCAAGCTGAGCACTTATCAAAATCACCCAAAAACAATTTTATAGATTTCGGAACTCAGTCCACAGATATGGCGCACCGGACTATAAGGCGCATGTCCGTTTTTGAAAAAATTAAGTATTTTAGGTGCACCTTATAGTGTGGAAAATACGGTAATACAAATAAAAAAATACAAGGAAAAAATAATAATAAATAATAATAAAAATATATAAAAACATTAGTAAGAGCTGCAAAGTTTTCTCCTTCTGTAATTTCCACAGTTGTTTTTAAAGTTTTTATCAACTGAATTGGTGTCTAGGAAATGTTATTTAATACACACATGTCCTCTTTAATAACACGTCTTCCAGGTTCAGACTACATAATACATCTTCTTTTGCTTCTCAACCAATCATCTTGCTTGCTGTTGTTAACAATCATCAAGAAGGTGAAACTATCGACTGACGTCTGGAAACAAGAGTGTAAACAAACAATGTTAGCTTAATGCTAGATCCAGTTCTCACTGGTTGTTGAAGAACGTCCACTATTTGTTCTACAGTATTTATCTTTTTTTGACTCTGTTGTGGTAGTCCCTCGAGAAAACATCACAAAGGCTGGGGTATTCCTACCATAGCCAAATCCTCCATTGCATAATTCCACCTATCAGCCAAAATTTCCTTTGTATAGAGCAGGGATTTTTACCCTGGCATCCTGACTAAATTTGCCCATTGAACTTGGTCCATTGTGGCTTCCTAATCATCCCCATATTCTAATTGACTTCATCGCTCTGTCTCCTCTCCACCAGTAAGCTGATGTGTTTTGAGCGTTCTGGCACAATATGGCTGCCGTCGCATCATCCAGGTGGATGCTGCACATTGGTGGTGGTTGAGGAGATTCCCCCTTCCATGTAAAGTGTTGTGAAAAGCGCTATGTAAATGTAATTTATTATTAATCAGGCAGCTGCCAATCATGCATCTCTTTGAATCTTGACTGGGTTATGCTTTTGAGCGAGGCATTCTACCACAGCTTTGAAAAAAGACAATATTACGACCACCAAAGTCTGACACCTAATCTGTCTTGTACTGTAGTTACTGTAAATTGGAGCTTTAAGTTAAAGTTCATGGGACATGTTCTGGACCGTTGGCTCTAGTCAGACTCAGCATGTTTATGTTGAAACTCACGAGTTTCCACCAATTCAGCATGTTGAATCAGCGTCGGGCCGAACTCTAATTGGCTGTTCAGTTTAGCTAACGAGTCACAAGTGAAATGTGAAAGTGAATAAAGGGAGCAAAGAACTTAAGATGGTTGTTACAAGATGGAGATGAAGGAGAACTCAAAAGGCTTTCCATACATAAAGGTAACAGTGTGTCCACATGCAAACACAAACATAGACACAAGTAACAACTGAACAGTGAACAAGGAGGATCTTAAATATACAGAGATAACAAACTGAATGACAAGCAGTGGTGAGGATAATCAGTGTAAACAGAAACTAATGATAGGCGGGAAACTAAGAACAAACACTGCTGAATATCTGTGACAAAGAGACTGACAGTAGGCTGTTATAAATTGAAATTTTATCTGAGAGACTATATTACAGTGGAGTCCACTTATCTCGACCTCAGTTAACTCACCAACCCTATTATGTCGACATTTTTGAAGCGGAACCACCAAACTTTTTATTTTTCTTAACCTATAAGAAAATGCTATGTCGATTCTTTTATGTCGCCAAACCCTAATATCTCGAGCACAAAAGAGGGACAAATTGGCCACTTCACATGGCTATCTCGTGACTAATGATCGTACCTAGTTCACTGCGCATGCGCTGAGTTTGCGTTGCATGTGGATCGAGGTCCATGTGGTCGCCCTGTCAGTGACGCTTCTCTCACAGTGCTGCGCAGCACTCTCGTTTGAAAGCACATATCGTTTTTACGCTTGTCCCACCCCCATCCCAAAGCCTCATCCGCTTCTTTGTGCACATAAAGCCCGCCTTCTCTGATTTGATTGGATTTCTCAAATATTTTGACATGAGTATGAGGCTTAGATGAACACACATACACACACACACACACACACACAGTTTCTGTTCTAGCTCTGCTCAGCGCTGCACATTAAGCATATTAGACAGGCGAACACAAGAAAGAATGCAATCTAGTACAGCCTGATGACCTCACGAATATGTTATGACTGTTTACGCTGTGAGCGAAATTTGTATTTGCAATGTTAGAGAATATAATTAAAGGTTTGTATGGAGAATCGAAGGTGTTTTTTATTGTATACTGGTAAATCTCTGCTGTTAGTTGGTGCACATATGCCTTTTGTTGTTAGCAAACATATACAGTGTATGTACATTTTTATAGCATGCCGATTGATTCATCAAATAAATCGGCAAATTGGCTGTTGGTTATCTCGATCATCGGTTATCTCTTTTTTGCAACTCCCGAGGCCGTCGACATAACCGAACTCCACTGTATATTTGTAATATTGGTAGTGATTTTTTTTTTAAATTGCTCAAATTAGAGCCATATTTTTATTCCCAATTTGAAATTAATATCACAAAAATTGTGCCCCCGAAAATGATGTTTTATTAACAAACTTCAGGAGGAGCACGTTCAAAGGATTAACGCAATCTCTAAAACCCCATCACATGTTTTGTTCCAAACCAGCAGATCCAAGCACTAGACCGCAGGTTATCGGAAGCTTTCAGGAGTTACATTTGATCAAATCAGTCTCTCCAGAAATGGCTTTCACTGCCTCAAGAGACAACAGAAGTTGAGGAAAGAGACAATCTCACTTCCACTCTCAAGTTCCTTCGCTGTATCCCACTGGTAAGGAGCTCTTGCGCTCAACAAACACTGCAACCGAGCTTCCAACAACACCACGCGGTCGTCAGCTCTGCCGCTCTGTTTTCGCACCCTATGACGCAGAGGCTTGCCCTCACCTCCACCATCAAGACATCCACCTTCTTCTTGCTCAACTTCCTATGACACCTCAACCCTTGTATCAATAGTAAAGGAGGACGACCAAAGCAAAACTAACTAGAATAGGTCTCGCTCCAGTCAGCTGTACCATCTTCAAATCAACTCTACCTTCAAAATGCTTCAAACCTAGGTTCCCTAAATCTTCATCTCGCTCCCTTGCAAGACCAGATCTTCAAGCGTTAAGTCACACTGCAGTTTTCCAGCACTGCACCTCACATGCCAGCATCTAGTGACAAACGCCGCCCTTTAAGCGTGAGCTTGCCTCCGCCAGCGGTGCAGGCTCAGCAACGGCAGCACATACCTAACCTTTCCCTTATGTTTGGCCTGCAGCCTTGCCATCCGGTTCTAGCGTGAGGCTGCCTCTGCTAGCGGCGCAGGCCCAGACACTGTTTTATCTTCCCTTTCTACCCCTTCTGGCTCCAGGTGTCAACCCAAGCGTGAGGTTGCCTCCGCAAGTGGCTTCGCCCATGGCCTTTTCCCACCTAATTTTCTCCACCATGCTAAATCTCCTTTCATCTTGTTCTCTGCAATGCTCATGCCATTCCACAAACACTCCCGCTTGGAACCACCCCTGTCGCAAACAACAGTAGAACACAAATCCTCACTTTAGTTAAAGCTGCTGCCACCAGAGGTGGACCTATTCCCAACCAGTATATCAATATTCATAGTTGATATTTCTCGACGCCTCAATTTCCATTCTTCAAGCCTTTTTTCACTTCAAACCACTCATTTTTGGAAGATTATATGTGGAGTGGAAGAGTTCAAGACTTTCCACTCCACATATAGTCTGCTTCACATGGTCTCTACCCACAACCACCGATTCATATTGCATTTCAATAACACCAAGAACCTCCAAGCCAGCTTCACCATGGGTTACCTAGGTGAAATCTACTTCTCACTGCTGAAATCTAATCCTCTGCTCATCAAAGGTATATCAAGAACTCAACCCACCAGCTCAGACACTAGACAACCAATTACGTTGGAAATCCGTATCCCCACTCTCCGCCATGGATTCCACCCAAATGTTGTCCGACCACTCAGCGGCATGGTCGAGCCATATTGGTTTCAGTTTCCTCAGATTCCATCACATCCAACCTTAATCCAAATCCATCCATATTCTGACTCGTCAGCACTGCACAACGAAAGTAAGGTAGATCAAACCATAAAGGCCTTTATCTTCCACCAACAGCAACAATCCTTCGTAGCCTACCTTCATTGAAGAGATCAGGCCAAACTCCCATCCGACCCATTCTTCACAGAAGACTTAAATCACCCCATCACATGTTTTGTTCCAAACCAGCAGATCCAAACACTGGGCCGCAGGTTATCGGAAGCTTTCAGGAGTCACATTTGAACAAATCAGTCTCTCCAGAAATGGCTTTCACTGGCACAAGAGACAACAGAAGTTGAGGAAAGAGACAATCTCCATTATTCAACATGTGATAAGTTTCAAGATGAAGTTCTCCATTACCGCAGCAGTGATGCACCTCCACACTCCCGCATTAACTCAGTTCAAATGGAAATTATTCCACTGCCGCCTCCATTGCCGCAGCAATGATGTTCCCCCACACTCCCGCAGGAGTCAGCCAAGGGGAAATTATCCCACTGCCGCAGCAGTGAAGCCATGTTCATACTGGCTTTTCGGTTTCCTCAGATGCTCATAACTCACCATTACATCCAGCTTTAACCCAAAATTACATCCTGCAAATTCCGACTTGTCAGTACTGGACAATGAAACCATTTCTTCTTCATTAAATGAAGAAAGGCCGACCACTGTTGACCAATGTTGTCGAAATTTAGGCCATTTCACCTACATCTTTAATCTTCCTTCAACAATCCAACCATATCAAACCCTCCTACCCTACCTCCATTTCAGAAACTCGCAGGCTAAACTCCCATCTGACCCACTCTTCATAGATGATTCCAACCCTTACACGTTTTGGTTCAAAAACTTCTTAAAGCTACGCTACTCCAAACCGGATTCCAAACAGACCATTTATCCAGCCATTCCTTCACATTAGCGCAGCAACCACGGCTGGACAAAGAAGGCCTTTCCCAACAGCAAATACAAGCATTGGGCCGCTGGTCTTCAGAAGCTTCAAGAGCTACATCAGATCAAACAGATCGCACATCAAACAAGATTTTCAGACTCTCATCAGTTAAACATCAGCTCCTCTCCACTTACAACTTCATGGCCACTGCTTTTTCATTGCCGCAGCAGTGACGCTCCTGCAGGAGCCAGGTCTCTCAATTCTCTACTGCCGCATCTGAGATGCCCAGCCAGTTCTCTCTAATTATCCACTGCCGCAGCAGTGACGCTCCCGCAGGAGCAAGGTCTCAAATTCTCCACTGCCGCAGCAATGATGCTCCCGCAGGAGCCAGTTCTTGAATTCTCCACTGCCGCAGCAGTAATGCTCCCGCAGGAGCAAGGTCTCTCAAATTCCCCACTGCTGCGGCAGTGTTGCACCCGCAGGAGCCAGCTCTCTAATTCTCCACTGCCGCAGCAGTGACGCTCCCGCAGGAGCAAGGTCTCTCAAATTCTCCACTGCCGCAGCAGTGACGCTCCCGCAGGAGTCAGTTCCATGGAATTTCTCAACTGCCGCAACAGCGACTCTCCCGCAGGAAATTGGTTTCCACCACCGCAGCGGCGATGTACCTTTTCGGTCCTGCAGCCGCCCAGAGGGGTTCCCACTGCCATGGTAGCGACATGCCTCCTGCTGCTGCGGGGGCCCAAAGGAGTTTCCACTGCTATGAAGGTGATGTGCCTCTTGCTGCTGCGGGTGCCCAGAGGGGTTTCCACTGCTACGGTAGTGACATGCCTCCTGCTCCCACAGCGGCCCCGAGGGGTTTCCACTGTCAGGGTAGTGACGTGCCTCCTGCTCCCGCAGCAGCCCCGAGGAGTTTCCACTGTCACGGCAGCAACGTGCCTCCTGCTCCCGCAGTGGCCTAGAGGGGTTTCCACTGTCACGGCCGCGACGTACCTCCCACTCCTGCAGCAACCACGGGGGTTACCACCGCTGCGGTGGCGACATGCCTCCCTTCTCCTTTGGCAGCCCAGGGGAGGAGTTTCAGAGGTACCCCTTTATACTCCCAGGAACCAAGTTTCACCCAACTCGCCTTCTTGCAACAAACTGATCTACAAGCACATCTCCAATGCTAAAGCAATATCATCTCCTCCATGCCTCAAGCCTTCTACAGCCACCCACCAGTGATGCTCATCTTTCTGGAAACATGAACACCAAACTTCCTTACCAACGAGACAACAAGCCCTCCCGAACTCGCGACTAACCCCCCTCAGCTTTCACCACGCAATATTTTGGGGGCTATCAACATCTTCCCAGCGGCTGTCCGACTAGGTTGCAATTTTTGGGGGAGTGCTCCAGGTTCGGGCTAAATACCGAGCACGGAGCCCTCTCCTCGGACAGCATGCCAAATACACTTACCATTTACTGCTCCTGAATCAAGTGTGAACTCGTGAAATGATGTTTTATTAACAAAGTTCGGGAGGAGCACGTTCAAAGGCTTAACGCAATCAACACGTCATCAGCAATTACACCTCATCCTATCAGGATGAGAGGAAGCATCTATATGGGCCATTCTACAGAATTAGTGACATTTGGTGTCCGCCATCCAAAAAACACATTTGACAAGCATTTAAATACTCAAATCTTAGATGTTTACTAAGATCCTTAAATTATTTATTGAAACGCACAATAATATTTAAAATATTTAAAAGCTTTATATTTATAATATCATCATGTATTGGGTACTTTCAATTAGGAGGTGGCTGTCCCAAACCCTTACATGTAAATTTCAATTTGTGAAAATGATATTTAAATATTTTTTGCAATTTTTTCCATTCTTGTTTTTAAATGCAACTTTTTGTTTTGTTTTTAAATCAGGAATCTTTATGTAAAAGAACATGTCCCGTATTTTCATGTCACTACCAAAACACTGAATGTTTTAGTTCATTGGGAGAGACTGATTTTAACCACAGCCCTACATTTTTGATCAGGAAATATTCCTGTGTCCCTCTCTCTCATATGTTATATATGGTGAGTAGATTGATCCCATCATTTTGAGGTAAATGTGTTCTGAAAGTCTGAAAATCTGTGTGTAACTTTAAGGAATGTCACTACCAAACACATTTTTTCTGCTGTTAAGAAAACATTTTTAGATGTTATTCCATAAGATGTAGTTTGTATATGTGGACCACTGTTCTGACCAGTGATTGCTAACCATGTGCTGATTTGCATCTTCGAGCCAGGCTCAAAATTATCTAAAATTGTCACTACCAAAACAGTCACAAACGAAACATGTCTTGAAGTTTCGGTTATGACAAAAGGGAAAACATAATGCTTTATTAATCCATAATAAACAAAAATTTATGTTTTGTATGACAAATTCAGCTTTTAAAGTTTAATCAACTATTTAACAGGAGAAAAAGTTGAGATAACTCCAACAAAGTTTGTACAACTATTGGCCCTAAGTTGAGAAAACTCAAAAATGTTCTGCAGCTGGTTGCCTTAAACTTTTAAGTTTTCTCAACTTTTTTTTTTCCAGTGTACAGTTATGCAAATCATTACTACTGTAGTATTTTTTAGTAGTGTTTTAGTATGCAAGTTAAAATTATGTAATGTGATAAGGTTACAATTAAGGGTGCAGTCAATGATATGTAACAGTCCTGATTGGAGCGGGCGATTCGAACAGGAGGGGTTTATAGATAGGATGATAGCGTTGGATTGTTAGGTTGTTGTCAATAATGTTAATTTCTATGATATTAATGCCTAGAAAGACTACAAGAGAGAGACAGAGAGTGTCTCTATGTGGTTCTGGAGAATTATTAGGAAAGGATTATTAGGAGCTACTGTTCAATTTATCATTAATGCAATTTTCTAATCAATCAATCTAATCAACATGGCAGTTGCTTCAATGTATTTAGGGGTCAAGAAAATCTCCTGAACTCCAAACTGAATGTCAAAATGGGAAAGAAAGGTGATTTAAGCAATTTTAACGTGGCATGGTTGTTGGTGCCAGACGGGCCGGTCTGAGTATTTCACAATCTGCTCAGTTACTGGGATTTTCACGCACAACCATTTATAGGGTTTACAAAGAATGCTGTGAAAAGGGAAAAACATCCAGTATGCGGCAGTCCTGTGGGTGAAAATGCCTTGTTGATGCTAGAGGTCAGAGGAGAACGGGCCGACTGATTCAAGCTGATAGAAGAGCAACTTTGACTGAAATAACCACTTGTTACAACTGAGGTTTGCAGCAAAGCATTTGTGAAGCCACAACCTTGAGGCGGATGGGCTACAACAGCAGAACACCCCACCGGGTACCACTCATCTCCACTACAAATAGGAAAAAGAGGCTACAATTTGCACAAGCTCATCAAAATTGGAAAAGTCGAAGACTGGAAAAATGTTGCCTGGTCTGATGAGTCTCGATTTCTGTTGAGACATGCAGATGGTAGAGTCAGAATTTGGCGTAAACAAAATGAGAACATGGATCATCATGCCTTGTTACCACTGTGCAGGCTGGTGGTGGTGGTGTAATGGTGTTGGGGATGTTTTCTTGGCACACTTTAGGCCCTTTAGTGCCAATTGGGCATCGTTTAAATGCCACGGCCTGCCTGAGCATTGTTTTTGACCATGTCCATCCCTTTATGACCACCATGTACCATCCTCTGATGCTGCTTCCAGCAGGATAATGCACCATGTCACAAAGCATGAATCATTTCAAATTGGTTTCTTGAACATGACAGTTCACGGCACTAAAATGGCCCCACAGTCACCAGATCTCAACCCAATAGAGCATCTTTGGGATATGGTGGAACGGGAGCTTTGTGCCCTGGATGTGCATCCCACAAATCTCCATCAACTGCAAGATGCTATCCTATCAATATGGCCAACATTTCTAAAGAATGCTTTCAGCACTTTGTTGAATCAATGCCACGTAGAATTAAGGCAGTTCTGAAGGTGAAAGGGGGTCAAACACAGTATTAGTATGGTGTTCCTAATAATCCTTTAGGTGAGTGTACTTGTTGACTGCATATGTGCAATATAATTAGTTATTTGTATTAACATAAAATGTTGAATGTCTGATTCAACTATGGAAACCGAAGTGTTGGGGTCACTACCAAAACATTACTGTCACTACCGAAAATGTGCTGTCACTACCAAAACATGGAAAGTTTTGTCAAAAATAATGTATATTGAATTATCAACTAAGACTAATAACTAAGTTATGATAGTGTTTAGTTTAATGCATATTCAACCTAATGAATCCTTAACTTTGAAATCAGTATGATAAACGTTATGCCTTCTACAAAGAAAGATTGGGTTCAAAATACAACAAATCTCATAAATGACACTTAAAATATTATTAAATTTGTCATTTTTATTGATTTAACCTGTAAACATTTTTTTTTAAATAGAGAAAAAATATATTTACAAGGTTGATGTAAACAAAATCTTAATAGGTCATTATAAGCCTGCTTAATTTTTGATATATTGTTGTGTTTTGGTAGTGACAAATTTGGGGTGTATGGGGTGTATTCCAGCATTTTCTGAAAATACAATTTGAGAACTAACCGCACAATTACTATAAATGTATACCTTGGATATTTTACAATTTGCATACGTGCAAAATTTGTTGGGGAAAAATAAAAAATGTCAAGACGTTTCCAACTGTGTTTTGTCACCAAATCTGTAGAATGGAACATATATAGACATGTTTGACTCACCTACAGCTCTTGACATTTTTCGGCATCCCTCCGCCACCCCGACTCCTCACACTTATTTGTTCCTATCAAAGTCAGGATACGGGGGGAGTGCTCCAGGTTCGGGCTAAATACCGAGCTCGTAGCCCTCTCCTCGGACAGCATGCCAAATACGCTTACCATTTACTGCTCTTGAATCATTTGTAAGTGTGAACTCGTGAAAAGGTTTTAAAGTACCAGTTCCATGAAATATCCAATGTCAGTTTAAATTTTAAAAGTGCTTATGTTTCCATATGATACTTTACAAATGATAATTTTTTATGATTATTAAAATATATAATAAAGCTGACCCAACAAAAAGTGTGCCAACTGTCCCGCAATTGGGACAATGACATGTAACAGGTAATGAACTGACATTTACAACAGAATTACTTAATATTCTAACAATTAATTGAGTTTCATATAATATAAAACTTTCATATAATATAATCAGTCAAATACCATGTCATGTCATAGAATTATCCAAATACAGTAATGGTTCCTTTTCATTTTTAAATGATTTGAAATGATTGCTTATCTAAAAGAGACTGATTGTGCTGAGATGTTACCACATACTTTAATTTTTTTTGCAATTAACCCTTTTCTATAGTCCAGAAATATTCTTCATTTTCATCACTGCATGAAAATTGTAATTGATTATATATTACTTCAGTGTTAGTATTTGTATTATTTCTATGGAAACAGCGCCCTGTTTATTGTAGTTGACTAACAATAAATACACAACTCTAAATGAATTGGAACAGGTGTTTGCTGTGATCTGGGATCCTGCCAAATCATATGAGTGTCTTGGATCACATTCAAGGCTTAATTTATCCATGACATCACTTTTTAGTGCAGACAATCTTCGAAAGTCCTGTATTTGTTCTAGTTCCTTATCTTAGACCCATGTTCCATGATTTCTCACGTTATGTAATGTAACATGAACTGGCTGTTTGTTCAACTGCACCTGTTCAAGTTCCTGTGAAAAGTGACAAGCATTTGAATGCATTCTGCAGTCTTTTGTTCCCTTAATTGTCTGGATCTAATGTTTCATTTTATGGAGCGTTTTAAGTCTTAAGTTTTTTTCCCCAGCTCAACACATTTTTACTCTATAATAATTCTTTTAATCCTTATAATGTATTATTTTCAACCCCTGCATATATATTCTGTCATTTTTCCCCAGGAGTCTAAAAAAGCAGAGGCAACTCTGAACAGCATGAAACAACAGTACGAGGCTCAGATATGTGAACTTCAGCAGAAGATACAGACTCTGCAGATGGTGACTGACTCCTACTAAATTATGCTAACAATGGCTTATAAAGTTTTAGCTGTATAAACATTTGTTTAAAAAGTTGGAGTTTGATAGGCAATTCAGTTATTTTATTTATTTAATTGACACTATCAGAGGAGAATTGAGGACTGAACTGGAAAATGACTCAATGACTCTTCTGTAGAGAGGCTTATAGCTGAATTTAATTTGATGAAGTGATGAAAAGACAAAAAAAATTTTTTTTAGATCGAAAACCAGAACAAGAGTACCAGCCTCAAAGAGGAAACCTCAGCACTGAAACGACAGAACAATGACCTAATGCTGGTATGGCTCCTGTTCGAATCCTAATAAACCAACCAAGAATATTATGTATATAATGTTATTTTATTATAAAAAATGTTAATGTTTGGATTTAAATGGACAGTTGCTTAGGAGTTTATAATTGGATCGGATGAATCTTCACATTGTCGTCCTGGAATATGGACATGATGTTTTTCCTACATGGTTAAGAAATGAAAAGCTACTCAACTCCATCAATTAGAGTTAGAAGAACTGATGCCAAACATATAACATGATGGAAACATAATCACTGCAATAATCATCCAATCACAGACTCTTAAGCAAATATCTATTTAAATCCAAACATCGACTTTTTTTATAAGGCATGTATAATGTGTTTTTGTCTTGTTTCTCTTTTTTCAGCAAAACCAGAAGTTGAAACAGGAGCTTTTAGAGTCCCACACTAATGTTGCATTTTTGCATAGTGAGCTGGATTCTCTGAAGAGTGATCTCACTGACCAAAGCATCAACTTTGAACGGTACTGTGCGTGTGTGTGTGGCATCTCAGCACTCAGAGTTGACTTATTGATGAATATGTAATAAACCCTTTGAATTTGGATTCTCAGACCAAGGATTTTTAAGAACCCTGTCAAAAATGTATTCTGAAGTAACCCAGCCTCTTCTGATTCTAACTCTCCCTATTAGATTAGTCAATGCCAATAATGAATGAACATATTCATTCCCCCGCATGAGCAGCTGTAAACAGGTTTAGTGACTGTTTGCACTGCTAAAATCGTCAGAGCAGGATATCCTGGTGTCACACGTTACACTGCACAGGAATGTCTGAACCTTGTCACCTAGTAACCACAAAACAGAGCAGTTTGCTTTTGTGTGAGTGTCCCAGCATTAGTATAATGAGAATTACAGTCTCAAAAACGTAGTCAGGTAACACAAATATTTAACGCAAATATTTCTGACTGAGTTAAGCTGATTACATTAGATTATATTACATTTTTAACAGCTGTATCTAAATGGTAGAAACAGCTCTTTAAGATAACAGTTGCAATTTTTACTGTGTAAAATTAAGAAGTGATGTTTGCTGAGGCAGCCATTACCATTTATTTTGCTTGTGCTTGTGTGTATGTGAATGTGAACAAACATCAAACACTAAGTATTCCACTTGATTTGTGTGCAGAGATGAGGCTCTTATGAAGTGCTTCTCCGAGGAGAGAGATAACCTGGAGAGACAGATCGAGGTGCTTCAGTGAGTTGAACACATACAGCACGACATGAAACTGCGATAAATGACACTCCAGCTTAGCTTGAAACTTGCTAAGAGCAGATATGTCTTCAAAAAGGATTTTTCTTCTTATCTTCTTCCGAGCCAGTTTTGGGATTCACTGACAGGTTCTGGTGACACTTTATAAAAGTATACAGTACTAAAGTAAAAATCATTAACAAACTATTAGTTTATAGCTAAATATATATAACTATTTAAAATTAATAGCTAATATATTGTAGTCTCTACACAGTTAACAAAATAATAGGCTATACATAAATAGTGAGTTCTTCATTTCCTGTCAGGGTTCTGTCACCTCAGTTTAGGTTTCTAGTGTGTTGGTTGACAGAGCTCTGACACTGCCCCTTTGTGTCTTGTGATTGTAAATCCCGGCCATCTTGTTCCCTCGTTTCCCTTCATTGATCCCAGATGTTTCTCCTCGTTACCTTCCTCATGTGTTCCCTATTTAATCCTGGTGTGTTTGCTGTCCTGTGTGGTGTCGTTGTCATGTTATGTCGTTCGTGTTCCTGGTTCCGTGTCCTCTGTTTCATCCGGTTGGTTTGTGTTTGTGCTTGCAGTGTATTCTGTTTCAGTTCTTAGTTTTCCCCCCTCGTGGGTGCTTTTCTTTATGTGTTATGTTTCTTTTGTCATTATAATAAATCCATCCTTTACCTGCACATGAGTCCTCTGCCTAGTAATTCGTGACATTTCCACTGTAATTAATACAATTATTATTGTTGGATTAGCTATTTATAATGGAGTTTTTAACTGATTATTATAAGTAAATAATGTTTTAGATTAGATTACGGAAATTGGGAAAATGTAATTAAGCGCTTTAAAACAACCGTTATTAGACATTAACTGCATTCATATTCAGTGTTCCTAATGTTAACAAATACATTAAGCATGCATACACACACACATTTTTTTTAAGGAACACTTAATGCAGTTAATGTCTAATAAATGTTGATTTAAAGCACTTAATTAGTGATTTTTTTTAATTTTCCGGGACCTAATCTAAAGTTAGAACTATTTATAGTTGTTAATAAAACATAAGAAAAATGTAATCTAATTCTTTACATATGAGGTAATGAAACACTAATAATTTGGTTAATTACAGTGACAATTAATGAACTCATTGTATAGCCTATTAATGTATTTATATTTACATTTAATCATTTAGAAGACACTTTTATCCAATGCAACTTACAATGAGGAGAGCAATCGAAACAATCAAACTAACAAAAAGGCAACAGTGTGCAAGTGCTTTGACCCAGTTAGTCCAGCATAGTACATGTAGCCAGGATTTTTTAATTAGAGATAGAATAGTTAGTGTCAATGGGTCAAGTCCAAGTTCATCAGTTCCCTGTCAAAGGAACTCAACACTGCGTCTAACACATATGGGAACGCCTTAGCGTGATTGTCTCTTGAAGCGCAATTGAAACCAGGTGTGCGAGTGCACGTCGCCGAGGGTAACGTCATGAGCCAGGAGTATATCAGCAAGCGTTGACCTAGAAGCCATAGCTTTAGTGTCTTCAACAGCGCTCGAAGCTAACGTGTGTTTGAGTTGCATTTGCTGGCTGTAAGTTGATTATTTTTCACTTACCTGTTATTCATGGCGGATTCACAGACCTTTAGGCGATGTGTCACTCCCTGCCCGCGTTTTATCACAGGCAGTGATACACACGCGCTCTATGTAACTTTTTTGGGCGAGGACCATGCACGCTCAGCGCTCGAGGGCTCTGAGTGTGCAGAGTGCCTGCAGCTGCGCACTCTTCGCTCACGCCTGGCAGTTTTCGAGGGGACTGCACAGGTTCGCGGTCCTTGTGGGTCTGTCCCCGCTGCAGCTAAGGCTCAGCGGCGGTCTCGCTCATGGGGATCGCTGCTAGATTTAGCAGCGGGGTTGGAGACGGGCGACGCCCTTTCTCCTCCCTTACCTGCTCAGTCTGCTCTCACGCAGGACTCGGAAGCGCACCATGCGGTGATTACTTCCGACCTGGGTGATGATGCTTTACTGCACCTCTCCAGTTCTGAGGAGTGGAGGTGGATGTGATGAGCATTGATGTGGATGAGGTTGAACCGCCATCATTCTCACCCACTTTTGAGGAGCTGCTGGAGGTTGTTACTCGGGCAATGGCGAGGCTCGGTCTCGAGTGGCCAGCCGAACCTTGGGACGCTCGCCCTAAGAGTAGACTGGACGAGCGTTATCTGCCTGCTCGGGTGCAACCTCAGCGTCGGGGTTTGCCGTTTTTCCCGGACCTACACAGACCTGGGCAGAGCATATTCCGCGGCTGGTCAAGCTGCAGCGTGCCTACACACGTACACACGGAATTGGCCCTGAGGCAGTCGCCGAGCTGCACAGGGCCACCGATCTCTCTCTGCAGGCTGCCAGGGAAATGGCCAGCTCCATCGGCTGATCTATGGCAGCCCTGGTGGCCACAGAAAGACATGGCTTAACCTCTGTGGCGTAACCTCACCACCCTCAGAGAGAAGGATAAAAACATCCTTATTGACGCCCCTCTTGCGCCTCCTGGCCTCTTCGGCGATGCCGTTACAATGGCTGTCGAGAGGATTCAGGAGGCTGCTAAGCAGGAGGTGGCATTCAGGAAGATCCTCCCCCGCCGTTCCCGGACAGATCTGAGGACTGTCCTCCAGGCCAAGAAGGCTTAGAGCAAGAGGCCCTGACGTCCTTCGGCCTCGCAGCACTGGTCTTCCTCGGGGGTAGGGCAAGCGTGGTAGATAGCCCAGTGTCTCGAGGGACCCGGGCCATGCTCCTTGCAGGCAGCCCCGTTCAGTCGCACTCCATATGGGACGCGTTGGACAGGTTGCCCCCTCCAAGGAAGGACCTAGAGCATCCGCCCCGGCGGCTCTCTGGTTTCGGCCAGGGCCCAGGGGTGAAAAAATATATTTGTCCAGAGGTCGGTCTCGAGAGGCTGATACCCCTAGTAGATTTCATGACAGCATGGCAACGTCTGCCAGATATCTCTCAGTGGGTCCTGCGTACCATATCAGAAAGATACGCTATTCATTTCCGGGTTCATCCACCCGGTTTTTCAGGGGTTCTGCAAACGGTGGTGGTCCCCGAGCAGGCTCTGGTCATGGAATGAGAAGTCGACTCGCTGCTGAGGAAAGAGGCCATAGAGTATGTCCCTCTCTCAGCCAGAGACTCAGGCTTTTACAGCCGCTACTTCATCGTTCCGAAGAAGGATGGGGGCCTAGGTCCTATTTTAGATCTTCGCGAGCTGAACAAATCCGTCAGGCGACTGAAATTCAGAATGCTAACTCTGAAACAGATCGTAGCACAAATCAGGTCCAAGGACTGGTTTGTCACAATAGATCTCAAGGACGCATATTTCCACGTCTCCATCCTTCCACAGCATCGGAAGTTCCTCAGATTCGCCTTTGGGGGCAAGGCTTATCAGTACAGAGTTCTGCTGTTCGGCCTTTCACCAAGTGCGTGGATGCAGCTCTAGCTCTGCTCCGATCTCGAGGGATTTGGATCTTAAATTACATTGACGACTGAATCATTTTGGCCCAGTCTCGAGAGATGGTGGTGCGGCATCGAGATGTCGTTCTCGCACACATGAAGGAGCTCGGGCTGAGACTGAACGCCAAAAAGAGTGTGCTCTGGCCGAGGCAGAGCACTTCTTTCCTCGGCATTGTATGAGACTCTGTGTCGATGTCAGCACGGCTTTCCCCCGTGCGCATCACCTCAATCCTATCTTCAGTCTACGACATAAAGCTAGGCCAGCTGGTCACTGTCAGACACTTCCAGAGGGTAGTGGGTCTCATGGCGGCAGCCTCGTGTGTGATACCACTAGGCCTGCTCCACATGAGACGTCTGCAGTAGTGGCTAAAGACCAGGGGGTTTTCCCCGAGGGGAAATCCTTCCCACCTGATCAAGGTTTCAAGGCGCTGCCCTGGTTTCCCTGGTTTCTTGCCCAAGGACCTGTACTGGGACCAATCTGTCACTGCGTGATGCTGTCGACAGACGCCTCCCGCTCAGGTTGGGGGGCGGTCTTAAGAGACCGCTCAGCCCAGGGTCTGTGGAACAGACGTTGCCTCTCCCTGCATATAAATGCACTGGAGATGTTGGCCGTCTGGAGGGCGCTTCAGGCCTTTCTCCCAGACCTGTGGGGACACCACGTGCTAGTTCAATCCAACAACATGTCGGTGGTCTCCTACATAAACCATCAGGGGGGTCTCCGCTCTCTTCAGCTTTGCAAGCTAGCTGCGCGGATCCTCCTCTGGGCTCGGAACAAACTTCGCTTTCTTCGAGCAATGTACATTCCGGGTTCCCAGAACATGGGAGCAGACTTCCTGTCGAGGCAGGGGCCGAGGCCTGGGGAATGGATGCTCCACACCGAGGTGGTGGAGCAGATTTGGGAGAAGTTCGGTCGGGCTCAAGTGGACCTCTTTGCGTCCCACGAGGTGACCCACTGCCCTCTGTGGTACTCCCTCTCTTCCCCAGCCCCTCTAGGGCTGGATGCGATGCAACAGGAGTGGCCGAGGCTACCCCTGTACACCTTCCCCCCTGTAGCCCTGCTCCCGGGGATTCTAGAGAAAGTTCGCCAGGACAGGGTCCGTCTCACCTTGATTGCCCCGCGGTGGCCGGGCAGAGTGTGGTTCTCGGACTTGGTGTCCCTCCTAGACGGCGCTCCTTTGGAGATTCCTGTCAGAGTGGACCTTCTGTCCCAGGCTCAGGGCAGGATCCTTCATCCTTGCCCGGAACTGTGGAATCTGTGGGTCTGGCCTCTGAGGGGGCCTGACTCATAGACTCAGGTCTCTCGACTGAGGTCGTTGAGACCATTTTCCTCTAGAGCCCCGTCCACGAGGAAGGTGCAGTGACAAACATTTAGACCCAGTGACCTGCCATGTTGGTATCGTCCTGGAGTTTCTACAAGAAAAGTTCGCTGCCGGGCTGTACCCCTCCATGGTTAAGGTGTACGTGGCTGCCATGGCGGCTTACCACGTACCCCCAAGTGGTACCCCTCTGGGTCGGGACCCCCTAGTAGTTTGTTTCCTTCGTGGCACTCTGAGGCTGAGGCCTGCGGTACACTCTCGGGTGCTGCCCTGGGACCTGTCCCTGGTTCTCTAGGCTCTGTCCCAGGTAACCTTTGAGCCACTCAAGGACATCTCAGAGAAATTCCTCACCCTTAAAACAGTGTTCCTTTTAGCCATCTCCTCCTTTAAGAGGGTTGATGACCTTCAGGCACTCTCAGTGGCCCCCTCCTGTTTGGAGTTTGCTCCTGGTCTGGCGAAAGCCTTCCTCTTTCCCAGACTTGGATACATTCCTAAAGTGCTTTCGAGCCCGGCTCGTCACACTGTACTGCAGGCCTTATGTCCTCCCCCGTTTATCGATCATGACCAGGAGTCCAAGAATAAGGTCTGTCCAGTGCGAGCACTGGACGTCTACGTCCGTAGAGCGGCTTCATGGCGTAGGTCGGACCAACTTTTTGTATGCTTTGGGGCTCCTAAGGGAGCTCCAGCATCTAAACCTACTCTAAGCAGGTGGATAGTCGAGGCTATCTCATTGGCTTATGATTCGGCGGGTCAGCAGTGTCCACTGCATGTCCGCGTCCACTCTACTGCATGTCTACCTCTAAAGCTTCTTGCGCAGGGGCTTCTTGGTTGGTCATCACCGCATACCTTTGGTTACCTAGGTTCCGCATACCTAGGTTCTACCAGTTAGACCTTAACCACGCTGTGGGAACATTAGCCCTTTCGTAGTGAGCTACGTTAGCTTGGCATTCTCTGTTCGCTGAGGCGGCACTCGCACACCTGGTTTCAATTGCGCTTTAAGAGACAATCACGGTAAGGCGTTCCCATATATGTTTGACGCAGTGTCTCGTTCCCTCTAAGGGAACTAGGGTTACGTAAGTAACCTGAAATGTTTCCTGATAATGGCTTAAGAGTTCCTTGACCATGGGTGGTCACTCCACCAGCAGGAATAGTCCAAGGTAAAGGTCAGAGAAAGTGATATTGTGCCTCTTTGAAATGGTACCACAAGGCACTGTTCACTTGCAGAACCGCATGTAGGTCTTGAGTTATGAGTTTAAGTATAGGGATGCTGAGCCAGTAGTTGTTCTGTAGACAAATATCAGGGCCTTAGTGATTGCTAACCAGTGCATTTTTATGAGGAGAGGTGTGATGTTTGCTTTATTCGTGTCGTTAAAGACCTCAGGTCTCACTGCTGCATTCTGGATCAATAGCAGTGGTTTGACAGTGTAAGCTATAAGGCCTGCCAAGAGAACATTACGATTGACCAGTGTGGATAGAACAAGAGTTTGGACAGGGAGTTGTGTAGCAGCTCCGATAGGAAGGACCTGATCCTCCTAATGTTGTATAAGGCAAATCTGCTGGACCAGGAAGTTCTATCTTCTGTGGTCAGTGAAGATTAACTAACCGTCAATCACAACTCCAAGGTTCCTGGTTCTCCTGGATGGAGTTATGGTTGACAAACCAAGCTGAAAGGAGAAGTTGTGATGGAGTGTTGAGTTGACCGGGAGGTGGTGGTCCTTTATCCAGCAAGAGATGTCTATCTGGAAGGCTGAGATACGAGCAGCTTATATTGGATACTTTGGTTGAAAAGAGAGGTAGAGTTGTGTGTCATTAGCATATAGACGTGATAGGAAAAAACATGTTTCTGAAAGACAAATCCTAGTGATGACATGTAGATGGAGAGGAGAAGTGGTCCAAGCACCTAGCACTGAGGCACCGCAGTGGATAGATGTTGCGACTAAACTCATCTCTTCACGATATTAACCATGTAGAGCATAGGTGTCAAACTCCAGGCTCCAGGCTCAAACTATCATGGCGTGTCTGGCCCGCGAAATCATTAAATGTATTTTTGTTTGCCCAGCGATATGAAGCGCTGGTAACACAAACTACAGATCCCAAAATGCAGCGCTTCAGCTGCCTTGTCGAACATGTCAATGTTAGTCAAGTTTAGCTTATGATGCTGCAACCCCCAATTGAGTTTGACACCCCTGATTTAGGGAATACTATGATTACTATGATTTAACTATAAACGTATATATATAAACATAAACTTACAGAACTTGTGGTACTTATTGTAAAGTGTGATCAAGTTTTTTTTATTGTTTGAACAATAAGTATTTTAATATAATACAACTGTATGTAAAGTCACTATTATTTCAAGCTGTCTTTTGACTTTTAGTTGACTCATGTGCTTGCTGGAACATGTTTGCAGACTACTAACAGAAGAATGAAACATGAAGCTCAGGGCCCTTAGTGTTTCATATATTGCCAGGAGTTTTGGCTTCTGTCCACCTCATAATATATAGATAAAAGAATGAGTCACATTATGTGCCTAGAATAACTATAGGATATTATGTATATTGAAAAGATATCTTTGTGGCGGTAGTGGATACTGCAGAGCTGCTTAGTTTTGTTTGGAAGAATAAAACTTAAATTCTGGTATCAAAGACCTTTTTAATAGTGTTGTTTTTACGAAGAGAGAAAAATGCAAAACTTCAAACCACAACAAGTGTTACCCAGTTTCTTTGTGAAAATTGAATACAAGCCTAATCACTGTAAATTCAAAATAGCAGATATATACAGACGGAGCTGGGGAAGTTGGTGGGTTTCTGAAAGTGTGCTGCACTGCTAAGGCAAATGCTGACCAATTACTTAAAGGTTGATCACCAGCTCATTGGTTACCGATACAACAGGAACCAATCGACTGTGCCCTATAGAGAATGATGTGATTTCAAGTAGCTTGAATTAAGGACCTGTCAGCCTGTGCCATCTAGAGTTTCATGAAAGAACTTTGTATTTGCAATAGTCTTTTTGTCCCTACTGTGATGTATATTATATTAAATTTGAGTGAAACAGCTTCTCAAACAAGAAAACATGTAGGACAGGACTTGATTTTAGTAAAGTTGTGCAATTAGGGCTTGGTACAGTATATATTATTTACTTTTGGTTTGTTGCTTTATTGTTTTTGCTGTTATTGTTTTCTACGTCCAGGGCAGCAAACAGAAAGCTCCATGACAGTAATGACAGTCTGCGTTCGGCCTTGGAGAACAGTCAGAGCAAGAGCAAGACTCCGGTAAGAACCTCTGCTAAAATCCCTGTGTCCAAAGCCTTTCTGAAATGTAAATGCTATTGTATAATGGATTAAGCTATTTGAAAGCAATGCTTGCTGATCTGAGTAATGCTTTGATGTCTGTGTGTGTTTTTAAGAGGCATGGATTATGGTTCAAATTAACTGTATTTACATTTCTGCTTGTCTGCTTGGCCAAACCGATTTTTTTTCTTTCTCTTACAGCGTGTTAGTGGACTCTCACATGGAGTTTATGTGACCACGAGAAAGAACGCCTGTTCTTCTCATTTTGATCGGTAAGATATTTGCATTTAACTTCAGTTGAGGTCTTTGCAACATACTGTAATATGCTAAAACCTATTGCAATGTATTGATATTGATCACACATTTTAAACTCCAAACCTTAGCATTAAATCACTGCATTAATTCAGCACAAACCTACAGACTGCCCACAAACTTTATCTTGTGCCTTCAGGAAATGCAAATATAGATATACGCTGGCTTTAAGTGTGTAAAATAAATTCAAATTATATTTAAATATATTTAAAATCTTAAAATGATATAACTTATACTCATCTAAAGGATTATTAGGAACACCTGTTCCATTTCTCATTAATGCAACTATCTAATCAACCAATCACATGACAGTTGCTTCAATGCATTTTAGGGTGTGACAATCTCCTGAACTCCAAACTGAATGTCAGAATGGGAAAGAAAGTTGATTTAAGCAGTTTTGAGCGTGGCATGGTTGTTGGTGCCAGACGGGCCGGTCTGAGTATTTTACAATCTACTCAGTCACTGGGATTTTCATGCACAACCATTTCTAGGGTTTACAAAGTATGGTGTGAAAAGGGAAGAACATCCAGTATGCGGCAGTCCTGTCAGCGAAAATGCCTTGTTGATGCTAGAGGTCAGAGGAGAATGGGCCGACTGATTCAAGCTGATAGAAGAGCAACTTTGACTGAAATAACCACTCGTTACAACCGAGGTATGCAGCAAAGCATTTGTGAAGCCACAACACGCACAACCTTGAGGCGGATGGGCTAGAACAGCAGAAGACCCCACTGGGTACCACTCATCTCCACTACAAATAGTAAAAACAGGCTACAATTTGCACAAGCTCACCAAAGACAGTTGAAGACTGGAAAAATGTTGCCTGGTCTGATGAGTCTCAATTTCTGTTGAGACATTCAGATGGCAGAGTCAGAATTTGGCGTAAACAGAATGAGAACATTGATCCATCATGCCTTGTTACCACTGTGCAGGCTGGTGGTGGTGGTGTAATGGTGTGGAGGATGTTTTCTTGGCACACTTTAGGCCCCTTAGTGCCAATTGGGCATCCTTTAAATGCCATGGCCTACCTGAGCATTGTTTCTTACCATGTCCATCCCTTTATGACCACCATCTACCCATCCTCTGATGGCTACTTCCAGCAGGATAATGCACCATGACACAAAGCATGAATCATTTCAAATTGGTTTCTTGAACATGACAATGAGTTCAAAATGTAATGTACTAAAATGGCCCCCCAGACACCAGATCTCAACCCAATAGAGCGCAATGGGCTATGGTCTGTGGTGGAACGGGAGCTTCGTACCCTCGATGTGCATCCAACAAATCTTCATCAACTGCAAGATCCTATCAATATGGCCAACATTTCTAAAGAATGCTTTCAGCACCTTGTTAAATCAATGCCACGTAGAATTAAGGCAGTTCTGAAGGCAAAAGGGGGTCAAACACAGTATTAGTATGGTGTTCCTAATAATCCTTTAGGTGAGTGTGTGTGTGTGTGTATATATATATATATACAGTAGAACCCCGACTTACGAAACGCTCTACGTACGAAAAGTTCGACGTACGCTAAAAGATTTCAGGGTTTTTTTCGCCCGAGTAACGACAAAATGATCGAGATGCGAAAAACCATTTCCGAGTTTTGTTTTGGAATTCGCGCTGATTTTGGTTCGGGTTGGATGAAGGCTACAGTTTGTCCGGTCAGAGCAATGATATCTCACTCAGGGAATAATCCAAAACTGGTGTTTATTAAAGGTCCATAGATCGATAAAACCTCAACGATTGGCACTAATTCCCTGTATTTCACTCAATAAACTATATATACAATCTTCAGCCGATCTATTTTCCCTTAATCATCCATCAACTCTCTCTCAGTCACTTCCTGAACTCTGAGGGAAAGTTTTGGAATAGTCAATTTCGCACTGAATGACAGGGATGGCTGGAATAGTCCATGTAAGAAGGGGAATACTTTTTACAATCCTGCTCTCCTATTGGTCAGCATCGCTCCCACCAGCCTCTGCATAGCGGTGTTCCTCTCCCATTTCGTCTGTGTTCTCCCATTTCTAACGCTAAAGTTCTTCCGCGCTTTTGCATACAAGTTTTGTTTTCATCGTGCTGCATCGCCATAATTTTTCACGTCAATTCATCACGGCTTCCGTGGTTCGTTTGTCTGCGGCTCCCTGTCTCACGACTTTCACTCTGGATTATCACTTCGTTTGTTTTCTGCACTTTTATAATAAATTCACTCATTTGCACTTGAATCCTTGCTTTCCCCCCTCCTCCCTGCTCTCCTCTTCTCAGCTGAAGTGCATTACAGTAAATGTGTTTTTAGAGTTTAATTGTCAATTATTAATTAGTATTTATATGAGATCTTAATGATTATAATTTTAACTGCAATTAATAGGGTAAAACCAAAAAAATATTTAAAATGGGCATTTGTGGTGGTGTGGAACGAATAAATTGATTTTTAGTGCATTCCTATGGGGACATTTGTTTTGGTGTACGAGCATTTTGGTTAACGAGCTCACTCTTGGAACGAATTCAACTCGTAAACCGAGGTATTACTGTATATACATATACAGTACAGACCAAAAGTTTGGACACACCTTCTCATTCAAAGAGTTTTCTTTATTTGCATGACTATGAAAATTGTAGATTCACACTGAAGGCATCAAAACTATGAATTAACACATGTGGAATTATATACATAACAAAATAGTATGAAACAACTGACAAAATATGTCATATTCTAGGTTCTTCAAAGTAGCCACCTTTTGCCTTGATTACTGCTTTGCACACTCTTGCCATTCTCTTGATGAGCTTTAAGAGGTAGTCACCTGAAATGGTATTTTGGATGATCTTGAAGGAGTTCCAAGAGATGCTTGGCACTTGTTGACCCTTTTGCCTTCACTCTGCAGTCCAGCTCACCCCAAGCCATCTCGATTGGGTTCAGGTCCAGTGACTGCACCCCATCACTCTCCATCTTGGTCAAATAGCCCTTACACAGCCTGGAGGTGTATTTGGGGTCATTGTCCTGTTGAAAAAAAAATGATGGTCCAACTAGACGCAAACCGGATAGAATAGCATGCCACTTCAAGATGCTGTGGTAGCCATGCTGGTTCAGTATGCCTTCAATTTCAATGTCACCAGCAAAGCACCCCCACACCATCACACCTCCTCCTCCATGCTTCACAGTGGGAACCAGGCATGTAGAGTCCATCCGTTCACTTTTTCTGTGTCACACAAAGACACAGTGATTGGAACCAAAGATCTCAAATTTGGACTCATCAGACCAAAGCAAAGGTCCACTGGTTTCCACTGGTCTAATGTCCATTCCTTGTGTTCTTTAGCTCAAACAAGTCTCTTCTGCTTGTTGCCTGTCCTTAGCAGTGGTTTCCTAGCAGATATCCTACCATGAAGGCCTGCTTCACACAGTCTCCTCTTAACAGTTGTTCTAGATATGTGTCTGCTGCTAGAACTCTGTTTGGCATTGGCCTGGTCTCTAATCTGAGTTGTTGTTCACCTGCGATTTCTGAGGCTGGTGGCTCGGATGAACTTATCTTTCACAGCAGAGGTTACTCTTGGTCTTCCTTTCCTGGGGCGGTCTGCATGTGAGCCAGTTTCTTTGTAGCGCTTCATGGTTTTTGTGACAGAACTTGGGGACACTTTCAAAGTTTTCCTAATTTTTTAGACTGACTGACCATCATTTCTTAAAGTAATGATGGCCACTCATTTTTTCTTTACTTAGCTGCTTTTTTCTTGCCATAGTACAAATTCTAACAGTCGATTCCATAGGACTATCAGCTGTGTATCCACTTGACTTCTGCACAACACAACTGATTTATAGTCCCAACCCCATTTATAAGGCAAGAAATCACACATTCCTGTGAAGTGAAAACCATTTCAGGTGACTACCTCTTGAAGATCATCAAGAGAATGCCAAGAGGTTGCAAAACAGTAATCAAAGCAAAAGGTGGCTGCGTTGAAGAACCTAGAATATGACATATTTTGTCAGTTGTTTCACACTTTTTTGTTATGTATATAATTCCACATGTGTTAATTCATAGTTTTGATGCCTTCAGTGTGAATCTATCTGTCTGAGAGGCAGCTTTCAGCATGCTCTTCAAATGTGTTACACATGTACCAGGTTGTTTTAAGCATTATATTGCTTAATTAACTTATATTTTTACATCAAGTAAGTCACACCTAATTAACAGTCTAGGTATATATGCTATATGCACTATATGCTCGAAGTATATGCTACACTCTGCTATATGCATCAACCTAAAATTTTGACTTTTCACAACTTTTTGAAGTAGCCTATTATTATAAGCTTTTGCAGTATGCGTATCATAATATTTCTATAATTTTGATATATTGTGCATCACTAGATTCAAGTAACTGTGATTCAATGAATGCTTTGTTAGGTGCTTTAACACATGTGCGGACGAGGACTATGATCATCATTTTCGGCTGATGGAGGGTCGCAGGCGGAGCTGTGAATCTCTGGCCCTGGCCCTGTGCGACCCCATGCGCAGACGCAGCTGTGAGGAAGACAGCCTCCCCGACAGCTGTGTGGACAGCGGCATGTCTACCCTGCGCTCAAATAATGGCTACGATTATGAGCAGGAGAGATCATCCTTCCTGAACTTCCAAGCAGAGGAAAACACCACCACTGTATCTGGAGACACATCGGATACAGAGGTATGACGTCAGTAAATGTTCCCAATATACAGTAATACCTCGGTTTACGAGTTAAATTCGTTCCAAGAGTGAGCTCGTAAACCAAAATGCTCGTACACCAAAACAAATGTCCCCATAGGAATGCACTAAAAATCGAATTATTCGTTCCACACGACCACAAATGCCCATTTTAAATATTTTTTTGGTTTTACCCTATTAATTGCAGTTAAAATTATAACCATTAAGATCTCATATAAATACTAATTAATAATTGACAATTAAACTCTAAAAATACACAATTACACAATACACAAAAATTGACAATTTACTGTAATGCACTTCAGCTGAGGAGACGAGAGGAGGGAGGAGGAGGGAGGAGGGGGGAGCGGGGAAAGCAAGGATTCCAGTGCAAATGAGTGAATTTATTATAATAGTGCAGAAAACAAACAAAGTGATAATCCAGAGTGAAAGTCGTGGAACATGCGCGAAGGAACGAACGAACAAACTCACGGGAGCCGTGAAGGAACAAACTCGCGGGAGCCGCGAATGAACGAAGGCGCGGGAGTCGCGAACAAATGCACTGGGGTGAATGATGCAGCAAAACCAAGCAAAGCTCAGAGAATGAACGAGTTAAGGGGTGATAAAGGGGTTGGAACAGCGTGACTGTGTTATGAGAGGCTGTGTTTAGGATATTTCCAGTAAAAATGGGCGTGACGATGCTGAGCGTTAGGACTTTTTTAGGACACAAAAATGCGCGTGGTCGAGGGAAAAATTTTCTCATACACCGATACAATGCTCGTACACCGATTCGACCCTCCATGCTCGTACACCGATTTGCTCGTATACCAAGTCGCTCGTAAACCGAGGTATTACTGTACTATCAGACCAACCATTCAAACACTCCAGATGATGTCACTATTCTTCAGGAATGTAATTTCTGTTGACACTTGCATGTCATGTATTTAAATGTATTTATAGTTACATATTTGTAATGATGTTACAATTTACTACATTTAAAAGACTAAATGAACATAAATGAGTACAACTTCTGCTAAAAGTTCTGCTAAAACCAATTCATCAATTACTCTTTACATAGAAAAAATACTAGTGTTCCTTAAGGATATAAGGTTTCAGCAATGTTTTAAGAGTGAAAAAAGTACCAGAAATGAGTCCCTGAAACAATGGAGCTGGTAATCTATGAGCAGGTAAATGAATAAGTTTTTTCCCCCAGATATTTCAATCTAATGGGGAAAAAAATAATTTCTTTCACAATTTACATATGAACGTGCCAGAAAAACAGACGGAGAGTAGGGGCTTTCGTTTCTGCTCTTACAGCCACACTGTGAGTGTGTGTTAGAAATCTGGAATATTTGAATAAATAATATGAATGAAAATAATAATATTTTAAGACCCCTAAAAAAGCTAGAGACTTTCGACATGTTTCGGCTCTTATGGTGACTGATTCATTGGTATATGTTTATACAGATGAACAGTCTAATCAACTCAAAACTGATCAGTGACAAGCAATACTTTCAATGTTTGCTCAGGCAGCTGTAGTTAAATAAAATGATTGTTCTTAAACTGATAAATAAATAGAGACAGTCCCACATGCTGTTGTGGCCATAAATCTTCATCAGCAACAGTCAAGATACTTTCTTTAGGTAATTGATCTGTGTGATTATGATTTATAAAATCTATAAAAAAGATTAAGTCTTTTTGAGAATAAAAAAAGCAATCAATCAATTCAAAGCTGTTGTTAACTGCTAGAATTTCTGGAAAAGTCAGACCGGCTCAGAGTCCTGTTTTAAAACAAGCTGTGCCTTCTCACAGGTTCTGGAAGGGCGAGAAGACGCAGCGTTTGGGTCGGACAGTGAATCCGTCCTGAGCTGGACTCTGTCAAAGCCTGCTCAGAGCGATGACGTTACTGCTTCAGGGAAGAAATGCCTCTCTGCCATCTTCACCGAGGTACTGGATTCACCTGCCAGAAATATCATAAAGGCTTAAATTTGACCCACAGAATCCTAAACTAACTCAAACAAATCGCAGTCCTGAAACTCAAAGTCTAAAGCCCAAATGTGTGTGCCTCTGTGTAGAGAGACCAGGATGAGTTGGCAGTGACTCAGCCTCCATCTGAAAAGGCTTATAGGATTGTGCTGGCAGGAGATGCCGCTGTGGGAAAGTCTAGTTTCCTCCTTCGCCTCTGTAAGAACGAGTTCAAAGGCAACACTAGTGCCACACTGGGTAAGATTAAACACTAAACCACACTTGAATATAATCTTTAACTGTCACAGATATTGTGAAATGATGGTCATTTGTGTCTTTTTCCTGCAGGGGTTGATTTCCAGATGAAAACGTTGGTGGTGGACGGTGTTCCAACAGTGCTGCAGTTATGGGACACAGCTGGACAGGAAAGGTAAGATCCCTAAAACCAAATCATATGTATAATTTATATCTCATGAAATAAACTCTAAAGGGTGTGACACACCAAACCGACATCCCAGAACCAGCGGCGACGAAAGCCGACTGTGTTGTCATTTCACATCACCTGCGTCTGGGCCAAATGAAAACATGAACTGCATGCTATACAAAACACAGCACGAAGCTCGAAACCGCGCCCACTCACATAAGCAAACACTCCTCTCGTGTGCTCATAACAAGGACAAACACACGGGCCATGAATGTCTGGATCCCGACACAAAACCAAGACTGAACCAAACCAAAGTTTCGGGATCAGACATCATAACCCGAACAACAGACAAGAGAGCACGCGACTCGAGACACTCGAAGCCGTGCGCTCCCACAAAGACATGACAATAGGGCAGTGTCAGAGCTCTGTCACCGAAACACTAGAAAACAAGACCGAAGTGACAGAACCCTGAAAACATATTTTTGTTTTTGATATGGTAAAAGTAGTTTCAGGGAAATACAACAAATGAGTTTTAAACATTCTTTTAAAGAAACATTTGTTCCAAGATTATTAATAATTCAGTGTAATTATGTAGGTCACCTGACTGACATATTAAGTCTGTAACAAACATTAAACCAATCACTCCAAAAATATTCTTGTTTTTGAATAATATATATTGGTTATTCCAAATAACACGTTTGTTTATCAATTACCATGCATCCAAAGCTTGTTTGTGAAAATTGGGATCCTTAACTTAATTGGGAGTGCATTTATAATCAAGCAAGTAAAAAAATGAAGACAACTATTTTTTTTAAAGACTTGCTCGGGGATAAAGAACCATAGAAGATTATTGTCTGATAAACAATGCTTGATCCAGTTCATTTTAAATATATTATTAATAGTGTCAAAATCAGAGACATTTAATCCTCATTCTGATACACTTCTAATTATGGTTTTCTTTTTAACACACTTTGTTTTGCCTCTGCAGATAAATCTAAATAAAATGTTGTCAAATGCAGCACACATTTTATAATCTACATAAAGAGATAAAGTAGGATATACAAATCTGGAGATCCTTCAGTCTCAGATATCAGAACTTGACCTTGAATAGATTTGATTCTTTGGAGCCAACATTTGCTACAGTCTCAAGTAGTTTGTAGATGTGGTTTTGTTCCTTCTTTTCTTTTTGTGACTGTGAGAAAATGGGCTATGCCAAGGTGCGTGTGCAAGCTTAGTGTAGGTTTAGAAATCTGTCATGTCAAATGTACAGCATGTACCTTAACCCCCAGTTTTTACACGTACGATAAAGTTTGACTACTCTGGTGTCCCTTTGACAGGTTTCGGAGCATTGCTAAGTCTTACTTCAGGAGAGCCGATGGGGTCCTTCTACTGTATGACGTCACTTGCGAGAAGAGCTTTCTGAATGTGCGTGAATGGGTCGACATTATAGAGGTAGCATATTAGCATATTCTCTACTACAGTAAATCATTTTAAACTTATAATGTTAGTTAAAGTTTCATACAAAATGGACATAATTTTGTAACCTGAAGGGATGGTTCATCCTAAAATGTAAATTCTCTCATTATTATTCACACTCATGCCGTTCCAAATCCATAAGTCTTTCATTTATCTTCAGAACACAAACAAAGATATTTTACATATCTATCCCTCCACTGAAAGTCTTTCAAAAGAGTTTATAATAAGATCAATTTATATAAGTAAAAGATTTATTTGGCTTAACTCTTTCTCAAACAGTAGAACGTAGCGCTTGCAACTCCAAGGTTATGGGTTCGATTCCCAGGGAAAGTAAGAACTGATTAGAATGTCAATGTGTTTCTTGAATGCAATGCAAGTTGCTTTCGATAAAAGCATCTGCCAAGTGCATAAATGTAAATGTTATTTGGTAAATGTTACTCAACCATAATAGCTTGATGTGCAAAATAAAATCTCATTGGTTTATGCTGTTATCAACAAAAGGCATATGGGTTTGGATTTAAATGATGACAGAATCAAGTTCAATTTAATTCACATTTACTTGTATAGCAGTTTTCACAATGGATATCATTTCAAAGCAGCTTTTCAAAAAAATGCATGTGTCTACATATTTAGAGTGATCTGTTATCAGACTTAACTGCTTCAAGTTATGTGCTTCAGACATGTACAATAAACAAATCACGAAGTTAGCTAACAATGCATTCATTTAAGGCAGTAAATTAATTATTATCCTAATAAACAAATGATTAGGATGTATAGAACATTTTGCATTGGTGCATGTTGATTTGGAGTTTGCTTCATCTGAAGTCCTCGCAGGATTTAGAGTCGTCTCTTCACAGGATTTGGAGCATTTGAAGTCTTCATAAGAGGTTGAATCCAAACTGGGGCTGACGTACTTTCTAGTTTCCAGTTACCACGGGATGGGCAAATGAAAAATAATTAGCATAGCTGCTTTCATAACAGATAATCATGTGCATTTGAAGTACAATTTTAGGGCAAACTATCCCTTTAAGACTGTTGCTCATCAGGACAGGCCTAGTTACTGAACATCCCTATGAAAATGTGTTGATGTGAATTGTGAATGAAGCATTTTTGTAGCATTGCTTCCATAAATTATCTTGGTAAATTGAAGAGGAATCATGTGAACATGTCAAAAACATATTTCTCTCGATCTTTTGATTCTAGAGTTGAATGTTGAGAGTCAAACACTTACAAAGATACTGATATTATGGGATGTAGGTGGGTTGGTTTGAATAGGACATTTATTGAGATTTTTTTCTGATGCAGGATGTCTCCCAGGATGACATTCCCATCATGCTTGTGGGGAATAAGACAGACCTGAGGAAGGAAGCTCTTCTGGATGGAGTCACCTGTATTCCAACCAGCTATGGAGAGAAACTGGCCATGGTCCGTGCCCAGCCATTATTCTCTGTGATTTACTGTTGCTTTCTGTTCTTTACAGGGATTTTTCACTCAAAAGTTAAAATGTTCATTATTTACTCACCATTTTTGACTTTGATTCTCCCCAAAACACAAAAGAAGAAAAACACAATGCTGGTTGTCTCTTTCCATGCAGTCTATCATAAATGGACTTAAAATGCTGAATATTTATCTAATATCTAATGCTGATGGTCCTTCTTTCTTTTATGAACCACAAAAGGAGATTTTGGGAGATAAAAAGATGCAAAAGTATCACAGAATGTGACGTGTTGTATACTCCAAGTTTTTGTGTTTGGTAAAAACAAACTGAAATGTTCATTAACTTTCTCTTTGTTTTTAATGAAAGTTTTGACCTTGGCCGTTGGTCTTGTGTGCACGGCTATGTGAAGTAAGCATTCGTGAGACTCTATTAGTGGTGCAATTCACTGTGACTCGCCCAGACAAAGTACGCAAGTTGTGAGAAATCAAGATTAACAAAAAACTACATAGAATTCAATCCATGTACTTTTTACTCTGAGGAAGAAGTTATTGCATTCACATTTATCTACTGTCATCTTGACTGTCATTTGACAAACAGAGCGGTGATATTTAACTCAGTGAAGTTAATTACTGACCCTCATGTCGTTCCAAACCCACATGATATTTATAATGAAGTTCTGACCGCACAAAAAGTATTCTTGGTACCCTTTAATCTTGATTTTTTTCACAGCTTTTGTGCTTTTTCTGGTCGAGACGGAATGAACTTCGGTGCTAATAAAATTGAGCGACGCCATTAAACTACCTCACATGTCAAAGCACATGACTAATACAATAATGAACGGAAACAACTGGAAGAGTGCTGAACTGTATCACTTGACTGCTGCAGATTCATTTCAGCATTAATAGTGTTGCCGTTGAAACTCAAGTTCAAGTCACGATCCGCTCAGAGTATAAAGTCACAGGTTTCCATCTCTTCCCAATGACAGCCGTTACGGCGTTTACGCAGCATAAGCTGGTTGCTGTAAATGCAGCTGCGGTTTCGTTTGCGTTGCTCTGTGACTGAAGTCTGTCTAATTCTGCACAGTGTGAAATGAGCTGATGATGTTTGGACAAATGCAATGATTGGACGCATTTTATAGTCCTAAATGTTCCAAATATGATATATATACATATAATTACATTTAGACTACTTAACTTGGTGATTGCTATTAGTATGTGAAAAGACTTTTAACCAGCATAACAAGAAATATTTCTGGAACAAATCACCTACCCTTACTTTACATAATACAGTTTTTCACTAAATCCTATTTTATACCTCCATAACACTTGGAATATTCTGCACATGTCACTTGGGATTATTCTGTGATAACTTTGTGTCTGTTTTAAAAAGCTTGATGCTGGTCGCTATTAACTGCCGATACTTAGACGAGCGCAAGCGGTACCTTTTTTTCATTTTCTTTTTCCTCCTTTTGTGGTCCAAAAGAGAAAGAATGGACATTAGAACGACAGCAGGGTGAGTAAATTACTTACCTATTGGTTAATTTTCATTTTAGGGTGAATAATCCCAAAACTATTCAAAATGTATTTTTTTTGTGTGTATGTGTGTACCACGACAGAAAAAAACACACGTGTGTGAGTAAGTGATGACACATTTTTCAACAGTTAACTGTTCATTATAAACTTTTTTGAACTTTCATTTTGAACGTTGGTGTTGATTTGAATTTTTTGTTGTTGGTTAGTGAGTTTTTTATTAGTGTGAGTGTAACTGTGGCTGCTCTCTGCGTCCAGACATACAGTGCCTTGTTCTGCGAGACGAGTGCAAAGGATGGATCCAACATCATTGAGGCTGTTCTTCATTTAGCCCGGTAAGCCCTGTCCCCGATTCAAAATGAAATCACGTTCTGTAAATACAATAATTCTGTCTGGAATACATACAAAAATAATACCAAATTGGACCAAATAGATTGAAGGTGAAAGGTGCATTTTAAAAAAAAATTGGGCCAAAAAAAAACAAAACAAAAAATGTGTTTACTATGATTATTTGATTCTGTATTTTCATTACAGTTTTTATTTTAATTTTATTAAATTGAAAAGAATAAATGTGTAAAGTTATTCATATACTTCCATGTAAGCAAAATATCTAAATAATATTTTGGAGACTTTTGATATTCTAAATAGGTTTAGTGAGATTCACCCAAGTGCAAACAGGATCATTTGTCATGTTAACACAAAACACAAGAGGGCAGCAGATTGAGGTTTTTTTGAGTTTAATAATCTGTGCATAATGAGTTGATGAACCCTTGCCAAGTGCATAGAAACACATTCATTGGTACATTGTGCGGGCTGATTATGGCAAAAATCATACATTTGATTATGATTATTTTGGTCAGTATTGATATTAGTAGTGATTATCTCACAAGAAATTACTCATAGACTTTTCAAGCTATATGCATTTACTGAACAGTGGATTTCCTTGAACTTTAAACAGTTACACTGTAAACAAATAAAAAAAAACATGTCATTTGATATGATATGATATATGATTTGATGACTCTGATTTGCTTTTATAACAATAACTTTATTGTAATATACATTGTGTACCTTATATATATATATACACATAAGGTACACAATTATGTATATATATAAACCTCTGCGCTGTTACCAAATTCATTTCCCAGCATATATAAATTTCATCTGAAACTCAAGTCTTGGATTTGTGAGTACAGGTGAAGGTGTCACATGCTATAAGTTTTCTCTTTCCTCCACTTTAGAGAGGTGACCAAGCATGCGGATGCGTTCAAGCAGCCCGTATCAGTGGCCAAACTGTCTGTAAATCCTAACAAAAAGATGCAAAGCCCAAACTGCTGCATGGGCTGATGCGTGTGCGCGTCACACGACCGGCGACCAGGCTTCTACAGACAGCTAATCAAATATTTAACCATTCAACTATTTATTCAAGTCACATTAGATGGGAGATGCCATGTTGTTTAAGACTTTTACTGCGCTGAATGTGCTCAAAGTATTGTCCTCAGGACTGACTCAGAAATGTGTGTCATGGGTTGCCTTGAATTTCACAGCTTTTATATACAGACGAAAATATTCTATTTTTAGTAGTTTATGGAGTGGACACTCAGTTGCACATTGCCTTTATTTATTGAATGAAAACTTCCTTTAGTTAAGAGAGAAGCAATATATATCATAATAGTTCTATAATGAGAGAGAAAGAGAGAGAGAGAGAGAGAGAGAGAGAGAGAGTGCGTGCGTGCGTGTGTGTGGAATGAAGTTATGTGAAAAGTTGTTTGTCAATTAGAATGAAACTTTCTAAGAAGTGCAACTGAAGAGATGAAGGAAAGACATCCGGAGCGAAAACGACAATTTATTGAAAGAAAACTGGACGTTGTCCTTGATGCAAAGCATTCATTTCTTCCCTGTAGCTTTAAATGATAAAATTAAATTGAAAAGTTGTTTTTTAGCCATTTTAAAAATGATTGACAAGATTTTGAGGATGCCTTTTTCTTTATACCATCATTGCTTTATGCAATAAAATTATATTGCATTTCTCAAGAGCACAGCTGGACTTTAATGCTCACAACATGTATGCAACATTGTTATAATAACCAGTGCACACGCATATTAAAAAATTGTTTGTGCAGAAAAACATTTATTATATATTGAATCTATTCATAATTATATGAATGACAATGTGCTACTGTCTCATCTGTAATTTTTATTTCATGTTTGTTTCACTGTATTTAATTTGCAGTCATGATTTGAGTGAATGTTGGATTATATTTGAAATCTTAATAAGCAAAAATAAAGACTGCAATGTTTTCACTCCAGTTTTATTGTGGCAGTACTAACATATAAAACAATTCAAATTTTTTTGAACATATAAACAATCAAAAATCACTTTACAAATTGAATAAGGCGATTCCCAGTGAATCTGGGAACTGAGTTTTTTTTTTTTTTTTTGATACTCCCAGAGTTGTATTTTGAAATTAAGTGACAAACTGAAACATTAATAATGCTGCTAAACATGCAAACAAAACACATTTCACATACGCTATGAAATCACTAAACACTCGAAAAGATTTCAAACCTCTAAAGAAAAAAATTGTACAGATGTTCAGTTCATTTGCATATTTTCTTGTTTTGCTGTGTAATAATCAGGGCTTTTTTCTTCCTTTTTAAAAGCAATGGGTTGTTTTGACAGGCGGATTCAATCTTGAACAGGAATTGATGAATGTTTTCGTTATTCTTCACTTTTCCAGGTCGTATTTCATTCTGAAAGCATATATTTTACATAATCTTTTTATAGGCCCTTTAAGATTTTTTGTATTGTGACATTATGCTCATGATAATTAAGGATGTTTCCCTTCCAAATCCTCATTACGGTAATGCATCTGGATCTCTTTGAATAATTCTCATTACTGTAATGAGAGGAATGAAAGACAATCCTTTTGTTGGTTAATCACAAATACTTCCATGATGTAGAAATACTACACTATTTATTTTTATTTCACAATGGTTAATACATTTAATTTACTTAATAATTAATATTAGTATTTTTTGCAAAATATTTGCGTTGTTTGATTTTGATGACCCTGATATGGTAAACAACACGTTCGTTTAACAAATGCAAATGCTCTGCATTTCATTCATTAATTAATAAAACCAAATATTTGAAAACATGGAAATTGCTGGCATTAAAATGTTCAGTGTTGTGAACAGTGTTATCCACAGGCAAATCAAATCACTTCCATCAAACATATGAGACAAAACGAAATGGGTTCCGTTGAAAACTTGGTGTCCCATCATGCAACAGAATAGCAAGGCTACAAAAACAATAAACAGCAAATTCCAGTGCATGACATTTCTGAATGCTGTATATAATAGGTTTACCCTCTGGCCAATTAAAATCAGTTTGGACATCTATATTTTGCCACACTACAATATACGATAGGATATGTTCATGATATTGGGCAAATTCAATCAAGCTGCTATTGCTTGCCATAAGTTGGTGGTCACTGGCTTTATGGAGCAGTTTGATTGAACGTGGCCACTGGTTCTCTGCTTTCATTGGTCATGATGACACACAATAAAGCACAAAGCATGACTATCTATTATCTACATTTTCCACATACTGTATGCGATGGTTTTTCATTACAATGAGAACTACAACTTTCACAGCAGCATCAGAAAAAAAGCATTAATGTTGTATTTATATTATTGTCTATTTCCTGAACCCATCGATTAATATGACTCAACCCTGAGCTGAAAGTCCAGAGAAACCTGAACACAGGTAGAAAAAAAGCCTTTATGTTCGTTTCATAGTCCTATGATCATATACAAATAAGACTTGGATGAGCTAGTTGAATACACAAGGTCAGACGCTTGAAATGAAAATGACGTTTTCTTTTCACTGTATTTACAGACGTGTACATGCACAAGGACAACTAGTCATGTGTTTAGTCGACTAGTTTAATATACAGTGTACGTGGACATACACACTACCAGTGACAAGTTTGGACACACCTTTTCTTTTCAATTATTCTAAAATGTGACTAAAAAGCATTACCACTATGAACTGAATTATGTACTGACCACATAGCATTGCAAATCAAGTCTAAATGTGAACTTCATTGTCTAGATTTCCTTTAGGCACTCCAACTCAAATGATCTAAAATGTTTTCAATTAACATTTTGCCACCGAACATTTATCCATAAGCCATTGCATAAAATGTAAATGCTTAAAGGGGCTATATGTCTGAATTTCCACGTATTAATCGCATTTTTAATTACCAATGTATGAACAGCTTGTAACGAAACATAAACAAGACCTTCCCTTCTTTTTATTTCTAAGCAAAGAATGCAAAAAAAACAACCTTTTCAGTGAATATATCCAGGCCTTGTTGCGTATGCACAAGTTGATGGTGCAGTTCACTTAACGGCCACCGGTGTCGCTAATAACAAGGCGTTCTATTCCGAACTGCTTATTTACATGTAGCCCCTTTACAATAAAAAAAAAAAAACATTCAGTCCCACTTTAAATTAGGTGTCTTTAACTACTGTGCACTTACGTAAAAATTAATTGTACTTATTGTGTTCATGTTGTATTGCAAAATTCTTTGTTAATTATAGATAATGCTATTATACATGCAATTATGGATGTGATCATGTGTAGGTATGTTTAAGTGCATTGAATCAAATAATTTGTTTACAGTTTAGTGCAAGACTCTTATTTAGAAATTTAAAGTGGGTCCATATGTCTATATTGTTTTATTTTAATGTTAATATGAATGAAGAAATATCAGTATAAATTAATAATAATTATATGAATTCATATTAGCGATTCATCAGGGAAAATTCTGTCAAGCGTGTGTGTCCAAGATTTGACTGGTAGTGCATCCAGTATGTCATTTAAAAAAATGTATGTCTTAATAAGAAGTATTAATTACACTGATGAACAATGACTAAACCACAACCTTATGCATTATGTAGGTGTTGCGTAATTCTGATTTTGATTGGATGATGCACATATTGTAATGGTAATATAATGATTAAATATGAGCCTGTAGGAATATCAACCACACAATGAGCCACAAATAACATACAATAGCAATCAAATATTTTCTCTGCGATAACGTATCCATATAAATGCGTGTCTGCTAATATGCATATTTGTTTTATTTACTTTTCTTTTTTATCAGAAAATAAACAGCTTTTTAAAGATCCTTCAGTATTTGACATACGTTCCTGAGAGAGCCACCTGCTGTTAGACAGTAAATGTCAGCGATCAGGGTTTTTTATATAGAACTTAATATAGTTGAGCGTGATGCATTGACAGAAATGTGTCGTTAGCCCTTTTGCTATCACCTCAGCAACAGATTTGCATCACAAGTAGCCGTGTTCATTTGATTAGTTGAGGTGGTCAAAGACCAACATCTCCAGAAGATCAACGTCACTCTGATCCTGGACCGCTGATGGAAACACAAATGTCATCATGCCATGTATTTTCATCGGATAGTCAAATGAAAATTACTCACCCTCATGCCACCCCCAATGTATGTCACTTTCTCTCTTCAGATAAACACAAATGAATATTTTTAGGAAAAGAATCCATCTCTGTGAGCTCATAATGCAATGTGTTCTGAAGCCCAATAACTGGTGTAAGAAAAAGACAAATATTATATTTCAAGGTTTCTTAGCTGTCAATCATTGCTTCTGGTCTACTGCCAAAGGAGCGATCATGAGAGGGATGTTGTGAAGCTCACGCGGAAGTGCTGCTCATCTGTGTTTCCGTTACTTCTCACACAAACTTCACGACACACTTACAGTCATGCTCAGAATTATTGCCATCCTTGGGAAATATGAAGAAGACTATGAAAATCTTCATTGTTAGTCCTTTTGATCTTTAATTGTTTTTTAAATCACAAAAAACCTAACCTTACGTTGAAGTAAAATAATTGAAAATGTAACGAAAATCTCTTTATGAAATAAACGATACGCATTGGCCACCATTAATAATGGTTTTCTTCAATGCTTTTTGCTCTGAGTTTTGTCTTCTAACGCCTGCTGAGTTTGGAGAAGCAGACAAGAGATCAGAAGAGATCGCTGATCCTTCAGATTCCCAGATCCATGTTTTCTGCAGGGATCAGGTCAGGGAATGATGGGATGGAGCTTCATCTTCTGATTGCTGTCCTGATGGAAGATCCAGCCATGGCCCGTTGTAGGATTTCTAGCAGATTAAATCAGGTTTTGATTTATTTCATCTGTTGGTATTTGATTCCATGATGCCATGAATCTGAGCAAGAAGTGCAGCCGCTCCGGCAGAAAAACAGGCCCTCAACATTAAAGATCCATCCGTTTATTCGACCCCATGCACATCGGGGAACTTTTTATCCTTGATTGCATCAAGAACCATCTAGTGGTTTTCCTGCCAAAAAGCTTCCAACTGAAAATGCTGGAGTTCGTTTTTAGATAAGAACAGAGGATTTTTCTTGAAACCGTCCCAAACAACTTGTAGTGATTTAGGTGCAGTTTGATATTTTTTGAAGCTTTTTGACCAAAGACTCAACTAATTCTCCATCTCTGAGGAGTCTTTGGCCGCTCAAACTCTCATTCTTGCCATGTATTAAGACAACATAGACACGCATCCTCTTCCAGGCAGATCCGTAATATCTTTAGCTGATTGTAACTTCTTAATTATTGCCCTGATGGAGGAAATGGGACTTTTCAATGCTTTCAGCCACTTTCTATGTTGCAAAGCTCAACAATCTTTTGCTGCACAGTATTCTGTGGTTTCAACTGTGAAATACTTTCACGTTCCTAGTGCAATATGAATGGGAATACAGTAATCCCTCGCCACATTAAGGTTCACGGTTCAAGTTTCAGAGCCTCAGTGCATCGCAGATTTTTCAAAAAGATTCATCGAAAATTAAACATTCAAAAATAGCGCCATATCGGCAGCCTTATTGCGGAAAGCAGCGTTGTTTCATCGTGATTTCCCAGGATGCAGGCAAAGAGAGAAACTCTCTCAGAGGCTTTGTACACGCCCACGGCACTCAGACAAGACACGTGATTGGTTCCCGGTGCGAGATCGACCAATGAGAGCATGAGTGGATGTATCCCGTGAGCTGATTGGCCAATCCTACTTCACGGATTTTCACCTATCGAGGGATCACTGTATATTTTTTACTAGATTTACTAGATCATTTCTAGGGAGGCAAATCATTTTGTCTCCAAAATAAACGTGTTTTTGAGAAAACCATTTCATACTGTGTTTTTCCCCAACTTTCAATTGTTTTACTTGAATGAAAGGTCAGATTTTTGTTAATTTTTTTTAATGAAAGATCAAAAGGATAAACAATGCAGATTTCTTTTCCCAGCCATCGTTCATCATATTTAGGATGCTAATAATTATGACCATGACTGCATGTCACAACGTCCCTCATATGAACGTGTGACAGGAGACTGGAAGCAATCATTTCTATTTTTAAAGTGAAAAATATTAGTATTTTTCTTTGTATTTTCGCTTCAGGAAACCTTTGACACTTTACACATTCTACTAACTATAAATAACTTTGAAACTACATGTCAATTACTTCTACCGAAGCCTAAATTGACAGTGCACAGTAGAATGACAGTCGAAAGTCTGTTGAGGAGCATCAGAATAAAGAGTTATCAGATATTAAACAGACAGCCACTAATACTCTAATGAGAGTTAGTTGACATGTAGTTGTAAAGTTACTTAGAGTTAGTAGAACGTCTTAAGTGGATCATTGATACAAAGTGTAACCGTTTCATCCACTGAAGTAATATGGATTACCGTCACAATCACTGCATGTGGTTTTTCAAGCATCAACCGAGTGGCACCCATTCACTTGCATAATATGGACCTTTTTCATAAAAATCTTCATTGAAGTTTATCTGAAGAAGGTTAAATACATCGGCGATGGCATGAGGGTGAGTAACTGATGAGAGTTACTATCCCTTTAATAACTTACATAAAAAGTGTCAATGGAACAAGCCATCGGGTCTTTTTCTGGTTTGGCATGCATGTCGATATGAATAAATAGAAAAACAAACAAAAAGTTATCCAAAGGGAAGATAATCAGAGACAAAAACATTTCATGTGATGAATAAAATCAAGTGTTGTGCTGCATGAGTGACTGAAACCCTTCACTGACACGATTTACACAATCAAAACGGCCTGCATTAAAAATAAATAAAAAGATAACTATAAAGAAGAGCCAACGGCGCAAATGAAATGTAAAAAAAATTATAATAATGGGGCCAAATGGACCACTTGTAAAACATTTATTAGCTGCACTTTCATTGTTTCAATACGTTCCATCGTTTGAACTTCCCATAGTGATATTGACACACCACTCATGTTCTTTAATCAATGCAAAATATGGGAATTTGTGGCATTTCATGCATTTTGGTTATGTATTTGTGTTTATGCTGTGTGATTACAGTGATCCGTTTCATATGAGCCCCTCAACCTGCTGTTAGATCTGCTCATGACATCTGAAAATCTGAAAAAAACCCAAATAAAAATCTGTTCTATACTTTGTGCTATTCTATATAAAAAACAGAGCACAGCGTTTTAAGATAAACTATTGGTGATATTAAAAATATTTCACTTCTATACCACCTAACTTTTAGAGTAAATCAGTTTAATTAAGTTAACTTAGGTTTTTTTTGCTGAAAAATATAAGTACCTGTAAGCATCACATAAAAATGTATAAAAATTTAAAAACAGATATTAAGTTTTAGCATGTATAGCTTGCCCTCGCTCTCATATCTGTGTGTTGCTCTGCGAGAGGCTGAGAAAGTTCGTTCCAATACAGTGTTTTGAGGTCAAAATCTGTTTGTCTCAATGACTGATTTGATTTGAAGAAAAATACGTTGATTTAGGGAAGCGGGTCTGAGCTCATTACCTGCCTGTGCCTCACGTGCATTATTTGTGTAGTTATGGAGGCTGATTGAGTCAGAGACATCAAATCATTTGAAATGGTCTTTTCATATGAGAATATAGAGGATTTCACACTGAAACTGATATGAGGGTCCAAAATTAACTTGGGTAAGCATCAAATGTGAACAGAAAAGTTGTTTTTGGTGGAGAAGTGAGTGTTTTACTGACCAGTTTGGAAGCTGGTTTCCACCACAGAATAAAAAACAAAAAAGATGTTATTGTGAGTTCATATCTCACTTCTGCAAGAACAAAGGCCAGTTTATTTTTGGTGGAAACAAGCTTTCATGCTCTCTGACCCTCGCTGACATGAATCAAAGAGATGCAAGCGGTCTACAAAAGAAAAGATTTCGCCTCTTCTAAGCAATTCCACATCAGAAATTAAGCCAGGAGTCCATGTTGCATCACGTTCCTGCCGTTTAGCCAGCGAAGCAGAAATGTGAGGAACGAAGAGCTGTCGTTTTTTTCTCGAGCTGGTGTTTCACTAGTATTTGATGCTTGAGCTAATGGGGAATCAACACAAAAGTGTCTAGTATAAGAATTAATTCTTTTGTAAAAACGTTAATTCCAATGGCTGAAGTCGTATGCTTTCCTGTGTCTCAAACAGTAGAGAGTGGCGCTTGCAACGCCAAGGTCATGGCATCGATTCCCAGGGAAAGCAAGAACTGATTATGAATGTCAATGTGTTTCTTGAATGCAATAAAAGTCGCTTTGGGTAAAAGTGTCTGATAAATTCATAAATGAAAACGTAAATCTGACTTCTGTGTTCCGCAGATATATAAATATACACTACTGTTCAAAAGTTTGGGATCGGAAAGGTTTTTGAAAGAAGTCTCTAATGCTCACGAAGCTTGCAGATATTTGAGCCAAAATGTTGTAAAACAGTATAACTGTGAAATACTACAACTTAAAATAATGGTTTTCTACACTATAAAAAAAGTTAAAGTTAGATCTTTTAAAACATATGTTGTAATTATTGATCAGTGTATTTTCATAAAAAAAAAAAAAAAAAAAAGAGTAAATTACTCCATTGTTTCAGTTTACAGTGTCAAGAGTTTTTGTGGATACATCTCCATTGAAGATTTCAAGAAATAAAAAAGTAAAAGGTTAATTTTGGACCCTGATTGATACTTCTTTTTTTAATGACAACAGGCATGTGAAATGAATGAAAAATATTGAATGCTGAATATCAATGTTGAAATGTAAGATGCACCTCTATCAGAGCTGTGCTTTTCGTGCCCTTCAATAGGCACATGCTGCTGTCTAATGCTACTTATAAAACTACAGCCGGGACTCTGCCTCAGTTACTGCTATGAAAACGTGTGTGAATGGATAAATCATGTAGGAGAGCAAACCTGCCCATGTCATTCCATGTCATTCCCGCCCCCGTTCCCCGTAGTTCCAGTGGGACAGCGAGCCTCAGTCGCTCCATAGCTGCTCCGTTATGAGTTCGAGTTTGCAGAGGAACCAGCGTCGCAGGGGGCAGTAGTACTCGTAGTGGAACTGCTCAAACTCGGGCGTCTGGCGGATGTCATGCAAGAACGAAATGTCCAGGTCCGACTCCAGAAGGACGAGGAGGAGGGGAAGCAGAATCATGAGGAGGCCGGTGGCCATCACCACCAGACGGGCGGCGCTGCGCAAGCAGGCCTGCATCTGCTGCCGCCCGCTCGACGGGTTACACAGCGACTGACGAAACGCCTCTCTGGCCAGTTCCCTCTCCCTCTCGGCCTGAAGCTCCACCTGCATCTCCGGATCAGCGTGCAGCTCCTTCAGCAAGCGCGCAGGGCTCTGGAACAGCAGGTCTAGGCCGCCCTGGCCCTCCTCCACCGGTGTCGGCACCATGCTGGCGCACGGGCTGTACGCCGTGTCAGATATGGTGAGAGCGCTGCACTCGTCGTCTTCGTTGTCTACATGTATCTCTCTCCTTTCCTCGTCTGCTCTCGTCCTATTGGCTGCCTCGTCTTCATGTCTTTCCTGACTGGGGTTTTCCCTCTCCTCGATCTCGGCTTCCTCAGGAGTAAGCGAGGGTTTCAGTGGGGACAGATGAACCGAGTCTTTCAAAGCCGAGAGTCCTGCAGAGTGAACAACTGGTTGTGTCAATCACTGAAAAATCACATGAATCATTTACACTGAAATTTCAACATACAGGATTATCAGGATACATTATTGTCATATCGCTCAGTTCTAACTTGCTCAATGGTGAAGCACTAAAGCTTCATTGACTAACAGTACGACTTTCTGTAAAGCTGCTTTGAAACAAAACCATTCATATTGTGAAAAACGCTATAAAAATAAAGAGAAACAAGCAGCCATGATGGGGCCAAGCACAAGGAGGGCATTAAATGTCTTGCCGACATGGCTGGCAGCATCAGACCAACAGCACTAAGCATCTAAAGACATTTCAAAATGACCAGTCTAAATGGCTAAAAAAAAATCATCATTACGGTCTTTAGCAATTCGATTTGCTGGTTTATCACGTTCGACCAACAGGCAGCGCTGTAACCAAACTGATGTGCCAAATCATGTGGTATTCCTAGAGTGAGGTGACAATGACACATGCAAAGTTTTGAGTCAATAGGCTAAAGCATTGCTGACATAGAGCAGTAAAGTCCAAGTAGCTGACGCTCAAAATGGCCGATATGGGAAATGTTTGTATCGCACGACTCGGCATGATGCACTGAATCTAAAGAGACCAGTTTCATGATTTTTGGCCTAAGAGTTCAGGTTATAATAAAAAATGATCCGTTATAATAAAAAATGTCACTTTTTCCATATCTCCTGACCACTAGGGGGCACAGTGCCAAAACTCTGCAGGTAGCCTCAGAATATGATTGACATAACACACACCTAGTTTGGTCAGAATACGCTAATGCATTGCGGAGATAAACCTCAATTTCCTTGTGGCAGTCATTTTGTAGGATTCTGTCATGAGTTATTCGTAAACGATTTGACAAATCAACTTCATTTTAATAACTTTTTGTCAGCATGGTCTGAAGATGATGTGATTCAATTTTGGTGAAAATTGGATAAACGGTGTGGGAGGAGTTAGAAAAAGTAGCTTTTTAAAGAAAAACAACATGGCAAACCGGAAGTTTGGCCGAATATGACATATTTAGTATCTGTGCTCTCGGCTTGACCCAATGAACACATTAAGACAATTTGTTTTACAATAGGTTAAAGTAATCAAAAGTTATTAGAATATTTGTAAATTTGGTTATAACTTTTGACCACAAGGTGGCGCTGTCCCAAAACTGTTTGTGTCGTATCAAGCGAAGATGCCGAAGACACATATCGAGTTTTGTAACAATATACCATTGTGTTAGATAAATATATAGCATTTTATGACAAAATTCAAAATGGCCGATGCTCAAAATAGCCAATATGAGAAAATTTGGTATCACACATCTCGGCATGATGCTCTGAGTTTTATGATTTTTGACCAAAGTGTTCAGAAGTTATAAGCAAAAATGTCAGTTTTTTATATCTCCTGACCACTAGGGGGAAGAGCGCCAAAACTCTGCAGGTTGCCTCAGAACATGGTTGACATAACACACACCTAGTTTCGTCACAAAACGCTAATGCATTGCGGAGATAAAGCCTCAAATTCATTTCTGCGACCATTACGTCGGATTCTTTCGCGTGTTGATTCCGTTTGAGGAATCAACTTTCTTTTAATGACATTTTGTCACCATGGTCTGGAGATGATGTGGTTCAGATTTCGTGAAAATTGGACAAACGGCCTAGGACAGGGGTCGGCAACCCGCGGCTCCGGAGCCGCATGCGGCTCTTTCACCCCTGTGCTGCGGCTCTTTCATCCCCTGCACGTAAGCTGTTGCAGCGGTCCCGCTGTGAAAAAGGCCAAATGAGAGGAATAAGAGCGCTGTTGCGCTGACTGTTTCAGGGGACTTTTATTTTGAAACTACGACGCGCATTAGCTCAGAAAGTTAAGCGGTTCAGTTCAGAGTGAATCATATATCACCCACCGCGGCAGATATCAGTTCACTATTATACATGAGCGCTGGAGAAAAGCCAATAACTTGGTTAACAGCCTCGGAACGAGTGAATATTGTGTGTTTTTTGCGTCTTATAAGAGTGAGTTCACAATTACCACTATGTTTGCTTATGCACATACTCACCTTTGTTATGACGCAGTTATTGAAGTGTTATAGCCCGATGCTAATTTAGCTGTGCTTCATTTTCTGTGTTTACATTTTGATCTGCTATGTTCAGATAAAGTAGTAATAATTAATGAATATAATCGTGTTCATGTATGAGGGGAGAAGCCAATAGTTTGTGTGTGTGTATATATATATATATATATATATATATATATATATATATATATATATGTGTGTGTGTGTGTGTGTGTAATTCTGTTACTAGAATCTTGTTTTATCTGTTACTGGAAAACCACACACACACCACACTCCTTTGCACTCCCTTCCATCCAAGTCTCCATCAAGCCTCCATCCAAGCTCATCCATTTGAGCAAGGACATTACTGAGATCTTTGATCAAATGTGCTTCTTGTGCTCTCCTTCAGCAGTACCGGACATTATTGAAGCTCATATTAATGGTTGGCTCCCCTCTTTGACCTGTTTAATCGAATAAATCACTTTGAGACAATTTCTTCCTTCTCTGTCGTGTTCTGACCAACACAACTGGCACATTGCTATACCCCAAATCAGCCCTTATAAGAAAGGAGTGTCGCACCCCCCGCACCTCGCTCCGCACCCCACCCCCCATAGATTGTGGCTCCGAACATATTTGAAAAAAATTTTTTTTGTTAAATATGGCTCTTTCAACATTAAAGGTTGCCGACCCCTGGCCTAGGAGGAGTTTGAAAAAGTATGTTTTTCATAAAATTCTAAATGGCGGGAAAATTTGATCGAATTGTCTTGAGCCAAGGAATCAGAGGACAAAAGAATTTTGTTTCTAGGTCATACAGTTCAAAAGTTATTAATGTAAACGTGAGTGCAACTTTGGACAGTTGGTGGCGCTAAAGGGATTGAGTTAGACTAGAGACTTCAATTTTTCTATGGTCAATGATTGGACTTTCCTTAATGAGTGTGCCAACTTTCATCATTTTCCCGCAAGCGGTTCTATGGCCTGCCATAGACTTTCATGGCGGAAGAAGAAGAAGAAGATGAAGAATAATAATAAAACAGAACCGGAACAGAAACAATAGGTGCCTCCGCACCTTCGGTGCTTGGCCCCTAAAAAGTTAGAACAGACACATAGTCACATTATTTGATAGATTTGCACTTTTTAAGTGTGGAAGGCAAATATCTCCATTCATCATCATTCAAATTAATAGCATTTGAAACACTGTACCTAGAATTCTATTCAGATCAATTGTACTTTTTTTAAATAAATAAAAATATATATTGTACTTGGCAAAAAGCAGAAGAATGGTGTGGTGAAATGTAATTAAGTTAATTTTTGCATTCAAATCTCATTAATCAAAATCAATCAAAAGTGTTTATTGTCATATGCACAGACAGAAAGCATGTTTCCCTGCACAATGAAATTCTTACTTTGCCGTCCACAATAAGTAAAAGGATTTAGATAATAATAATAAATAAATAATTAATAAATAAAAATAAATAAATAAAACAAATTTGAGCAATAAAGGCAATAAAGTGAGATTGTAGATTAACAGTTATGTCAATGTTATTTTTATGATTGTACAGTGGAGTTCACTTATCTCGAGTCACGGTTAACTCGCCAATCCTGTTATGTCGACGTTTTTGAAGTGGAACCGCCAAACTCCCTATTTGTCTCAGTATTTTCTTGTGGGTTATGTCGATTCTGTTATGTTGCCGAAATCTAATATCTCAAGCACAAAAAAGGGACAAATTCACCACTTCACATGGTTATTTCGTGACTAATTTGCGTACCTTGTTCACTGCGCATGCGCGGAGTTTGCCTTGCCCTTGGATCGCGGTCCGCTCACTAACACACTGTATCATCCCGCACGTTTTTTGTGATTTTGTGAGCAATCTTTGTGTTTGCATTGTTGGAGAATAGAATTAAAGGTTTGTATCAAGAATCGAAGCTGGTTTTTATTGTGGTGGTTTTACATATGCCTTTTGTTGTTAGCTTCATCAAACAAATCGCGGCAACACTGTTTGTGTAAAAAGACACCAAAAACACGAGCATGTACATTCTCATTTAATAACTCACATCATGTACATCAATAAATGTTCCTTTTTCGTTCTTGCGTAGGTTATCATCTTTGGTGACAGCTGGCGCTGATAGGCTGTCTGACCTGTCAATCATGCAAGAAGACGTGATTGGCTGTGCTGCATGAGGGCGGGCTCTTCTCATCTCATCCGATGATCAACACAAAACGCTTCTTAAAGGGACGAGTGCAGCGGGAGAGACTGCTTTTTCTTTTTCTTCTGATTCTGACTTGTGTTTGTGTTTTTATTGTGTGAATTTCGCACACAAGCACCGTGTACCGAGCCTGAACAGTTACGAATAATTGAAGTCATGCGAGCAACATTTGAAATTTGAAATGTGATCTTACACAAAAAAGTTAATAAATTTATGGGTGCGGGTTATGCCAATGATTTTTTACACAAAACCCAAAACCCGCTGACTATATGAGTGTGCGGATTATCTGCGTCTGTGGGTTATAAGTGGGACAATCTATTATATGGGTTATCTCGATAAACAATTTTCTCGATGCTTTTTTGCAACCCCCGAGGCCGTCAGCATAACCGAACTCCACTATATTAACAATTAACATTCCATATTTAAGACAAAACATGTTTTCAAAGGTTATAGGTTATTATTTCCCCCCGATGTTAATGTGATAAATTACAAGGCACAATAAAAGTGAGTGATACTAGAATTCTAAACTCTAAATAAATTCTAAACGTATATTTTTTGTTTTGTTTTGATTTCACGGCTGTTATGGCATATTAATATGGATAACAGCTTGAAACTGACAACATCCTTTGAGCCAACACTGATATTTGATGTCATTGTGGCTTGCAAATGATTGCACAGTTACAGCTTTTGCTCTTGTAGTGTGCATGTTGTATGTGTTCATACAGCAGTTTAGAGGCACGGCTGTAGCCTGTGTTCTTTAGACAAGATCCGTCTAAATATAGACCCAGCTGCCTGGGTAGTGTGGATTAAGACAAGTCTCCCGGCTAAGTTGTCACTGACGTCTGTGCTTCTCCATGCAACTATTCTCTAACACACACAGACCATCTAACATAACCATCTTCTCATTTCACAATTATAGCTGCTATTGAAAATAATTTGCATCTCTTCACATACTGTAAAAACTAGATTGTTGGATTGGAAGCATTAATTCCACACTCTGTAATTTAATGATCTGTAATTCACAGGGTGTACTAGATTTCAGGGGCGTCAGCATTGACAGCCGCTTAACAGTGCCTGAAACGTAATATTTGTCAAACTAATTGGATAAGCATGAGTTATCTATTGAACACTTTATACAGAAACACACTTAAGCAAGTAGATGCAGGCAGGGGCAAAAAGATGTCACCATAGCGACATCACGATAGAGAGCCGTTTGGCCCAGGAGGATGTAACAGGCATCCCTAGCAACATCGATGCCATGGCAACAGATCGATGCAACAATAACTTAATATGAGGGTGATTTTGAGAGATGTTGCAAAAAAAGAAAGAAAAGGACATCCCCTGCCAACAGTGTACAAAGAACTAGATTTTTCCCATTCTCTGTAGAAAATTGTTCATTGTCCATGCAAAATGAATGCAATTTAAATGCTATTATTTGAAACAACAAGTGTTGATTCATTTATCATGTCATTTTCCTTTTAATCAATTAATTTGGACAATTAATCACAAAAGTTTCCCCCAGCAGTGTTTATTTAGCCATTGATTTTGTCTTTAGATACCAATATCCTTTAAATTAAGAAAATATTTAATGTTATTTTTTAGCCAATTACTAAAATAATAGCCAAAAATAACATTTTACTTTATGAGGAATTAAAAATGCAACAAATATTTTTTTTTATAAATGTTTAAATGTAAATGTATAAATGACTACGCTATTGTTGTTTTTTGGTTTAGTTATTATTTTATTCATTAATTTAATTTATTAATTATTGATGATCTCTACATCGGAACTGAATCAACACTGAACTGACTTCAGTTGAACAACAGTCGAAATGCATCATTTTCCTGTTATCACTGTAAAGTTGCTTTGAAACTATCTATATTTTATAAAGCGCTATATAAAGAAAGGTGACTTGATGAGCTAAACAGCAATAAAAACTGCCATAAAAAAATAGTTCATTCAGAAATGATTTACTCATCCTCATGTAATTCCAAACCTGTATAAATTTCTTTCTTCTGTGGATTACAAAATACATTTTGACAAATGTTGGTAACCAAACCGTTTTGGTGCCCATCGATTTCCACTGAATGGACAAAAATCTTTAAAACAATTGGAATGACAGAAGGGTGAGTAAAAGCTGACAAAATGTATTTTGGGATGACTAATCCCAGTCATTTTTCAAGATAATGCAAGGTTGCTAGTCAAAGAAAAAAAATCAAGTGGGAATGATCATTTTAGTAGTATTTTGGAAGCTTCCGTACCGGTTCCTGAGATGCGGTCTCCGTGGCCGAGCAACCGCACATATACGTCTCGTGCCGTGTAGTTGGCCATGCGGAGCTGCAGGTTGTGACGCGTGGTGATCTTCACCTGACAGCGCATGGTCTCTGCCCGCTCTTCCAAACCTTCACCCAAAACTTCATCTACATCCTCTTGTAGACATTCCTCAGCAACATTTTCACAACCCACCACACTTCCACGCTCCCCCTGCTCTCTGAGAACCTCCATATCTGACCCCCTCCACACCTCCCTCTCAATCCCACCTTACTACACAATGACCTTCTCACAGCTTCTGCTTGGTTAGGTGATGTCAAACACTCTCCCTGACTCTTCTGGCTTGGTAACAAATGCTGTAACAAATTTCACACACCCATAGGATGGGGTCCTGCCGGCCCCTTTCCTTCACCGGATAGCGGGCATGTCGACAGTGTTAACAAAGTCAGGGCATTAGGGGCCGGATCAGCCCAAATGCAGGATGAGCTATTTATACAGCATCAGTCATAGCACAAGGCTTTGTTAATCACAGGGGCTGATTGTGTGAAAGATCCACTCCGGAGTACAGTACAGCTAGCAGACATCACACTAATCACACATCTCTTTTTATTAATTTATCAAAGGGTCATGAACTCGGGTTGTACGATATGACTACAAATATTATCAAAATATTTTTTTCATATCATACGGTGTTGATATTTAGCACTGTATTCATTTATCATTAATGGGAAAATAAATGCTTTAACCATATATGTTAGAGCTTGAGATTGAATGTAAACATGGAAACTTGTTGGTTCACAATTAAATGCCAAAGGTTTTAAAATTTAATAAAATGAAAATATAAATAAAACTTAGTATTTAAATTCTAAATACTTTTAAATTATTTTAAATTCAAATAAGATTCTGCACAACAGCCCTAGAAATCTTGGTTGTATAATATCCCTTAGTATTATTAATTATATCATTATTACTACCTTGATAAGTATATTTTTGTTACAGGTGAGGCTCCCTCTCCGCTTCCTCCGGATCACCAGAGGGAGCCCTCACCAGAATATTGACTCATTCGGACAACAATTCCCACTGACACTCATACCTGAGACTGATTACGTACACACCTGCATCTCATCACATACACTATATTAACACACCACACACACACACCACCAGTGTGAAGTCTTGATTTGCTATGGTGATCATCTCTGAGCGTTTATTCCTGGATTGCTACTCTGTTTCTGACCTTGGACTGTTTATCACCACTTTGACCCTTTTGCTGCCTGCCCTGACCTTGCCTGTTCATCTGGATTTGTGTATGTTTGCCGCCTGCCTCGACCCAAGCCTGTATCTGTTCACGATTCTGTTTTGCCACTTATCTGTACTCTGGTTACCTATTGCAATAAAGCTGCTGATGGATCCTCAATCGGCTGACTCCTCATTACAATTTTAGTATGCAGTACAGTAGTGATATATTTCTGTAATATTTTACTGGTTAAACATAGCTTTTATTTCAACAGACCTGCGCTGTTTATTCACATAGAGACGCACATAAATCACTTATTAGCAACATTCATTGACTGGCTGTTGTCATGTCTATTTCTGTTGTGTGATAGGCTGTTAGATTAATCCACGTAGAGTAAAAACGGTTAGATCATTGTTATTGTCATAGTGCATTTTTTGTCATAGTTTTATTTCACTTCCAAAATCATGAAAGGCCATAAATTCACGCTGCAGTACATGAAAAAAAAAAAAAAGTCTGATGAATTGGGATCTCGCCTGAGTCACCAATCACCAGTCATCATTTGCATTGCGAACCACTCCCGGTGACACGGGTATAAAAGGAAGCGAGCAGCACTCACTCATTCAAGTTTTGCGGTGAGGAGCCGAGACTATTTGAGAGGTTGCCCAGGGATTGTGGCAATAGGGCGTAACACCTCTGCTCCTTCCTTCAGGGAACATGGGTTACATTATACATACATCAGTCATTCACGTTCAACATTACATCAGTGACTAACGAATTGGGATCCCTAAGAAAAATACCACAATCACTGCACCTTACAGGGCTCCAAATAAGCTGTTCAATCCCCCGCACCTGCTGAGGCGGAAGAGAGGACTGGGATTTACTGAGAGAAATTTGATCACTGTTGTTCCACTTGCCCTATACAATAAGACTTTTGGATAACACTGAAGCATGCCTATTCCAAACAGAAAGAGACCACAAAAGAGACCACATCCTGCCTGTAGGGAGGTAACGTAGAGTTACACATATGGACCGCCATTAGAACAGTGCAAAATATAGAAGGTGTCTGTGGTATATCCTGCCTTGCTAAATAATACCATACAGAGACAACAGTGCGGACTCTGCTAAGGGAAAGACACAGGCTTGCTGGAAGAGAAGCGTACAGTATATTGGAAGAATACACATCCAAAGGGGAATCGCAACATATGGGCACCTAGTCTAGTACAGGGGCTGACCTACTGGGCACACACACAAGAGCTAGATCTAGCGACAGAAGCCTCTGCCACGTCTGCTGAAGTTTGCTGGATGAACTCCATTTAGTGTTCACCAGACATGGAACTCACCTGGAGAGCAAAATAGGTGCACATATCCTATATAAGTGAGATATCAAGTCAATCCCCTTGCTTATTAGCTGTTTGTAGCTAATACCTGGGAGGAGATAGGAGATTGTAGAATCTTATAAATGTTTTAAGTGTCACCCAACCCACAGCCTAAAGATGTCTGCCAGTGAAGAGATGTGCTCCAATGCCCAGGAGGGCGATAGAGTGAGCCCTCATCCCAAGGGGGCACGGCTCACCTGGGGACTGGTATGCTAAGACGATGGCATCCACTATCCAATGGGCCATAGAAACCTTCTGGCCTCTATAGCAGACAAAGAGCTGTTCTGAGGTTCTGAAGCCAGGCTCGGTTGGAGACCCGGTTCTCCTGAGGCCAATGAACAAACGGCATCAGTTTTCATTATGATTCAGGCTGAAAAGAAATCACTGCTCTGATCGGGCATTTACTGGGGGGTTCTTGTTCTTCTCACTTTACCCAGTGAAAAGAACCCAATCAGGCTCTACTTCAAAGTATAAGCTAGGTTCAAAGAGGGGGCTCTAGCTGAAATAATTGTCTACCACTATACGGAGGCCACATAAGACGTAACAAATATATTGAAATATCATTACGTGCAAAAACTTTGTGATATAGCCCGCACCCTTATATAACCCGTACCCCACTTTACCCCCCACCCCCTTTGTAAAATCTGCTATAACCCGCGGGTTATATGCGGGAAAATACGGTAGTATTTCCAGACAGACTCGACAGATATTCTTGGGTACATTAATATTGATGCCAATGCTAAAAAATGGAGATATGTTCTCTGAAAAGAAATCTGGCTATTATGCATCCAGAGGTCTTACAACAGAAGAGCTCATATCCTCCAACTGGTTTACAGGACCAAAGTTTTTGTGTCAAGATGAACTGCCCAGAGATTTTATGGTGGGAGAGATCATAAACATTGACCCAGAGCTATGAAAAGCTCAGGCTCAAAAAACCCAAACAAAGGAAGAGAGATCATTGCTTGATCGATTTCACATGTTTTCAGATTGGACAATAGTGGTAAAAGATATTGCAAGACTTCAGCATGTACCAAAAAAGTCAAAAGCCCAAAGGTCAATGGAGCCACCAACACTGAAGAAAGAAAGGATGCAGACCTTACCATTATCAAAATCGTTCAACAAACAACCTTTTGTGATAAGATCCAGAGTCTACAACAACAGAAAGAGAGTCCAACAACAGCACAAACAAGCTGCATTCCCTGAATACCTTCTTAGACAACACTTCCTTTCACATACTGTGGGATGTCCGTTCTGTGTCAAAGTAGTAAGAAAAGAGTAAAGCACTCTCTACTATGGGCGTATAGAAATGCTGGATGATTCATCCACTGACACATTCATTAATGCTTTACATGCTTTCATGGCCATATGTGGACCTGTCCGTCAACTTAGATCTGATCAGGGCACATAAGAGATGCCACAAAGTACGGTATTTAGCTAATGTGGTATTATGGAGAAATTAATGGCACATGATTATGGTCATGATGGAGAAAAGAATAAACTAATCCTAAACTCTTCTAAACCTGCAACACAGGCAGAAATGGCACAAATATCATAGAAATGCAAAGGTAAATGATATTGTCATTCTGAAAAATGACACTGCTCCACGCAGTCAGTAGAAGTTAACAAAAAGTACAAAGTGGTACAGATGGCTTTGTGACAAGAGTGAAGTTACTGATCAGTGATTTTACAATGGATAAAAAGGACAAACGTGTTACTAAACTGACTTACATCGAAAAGACCGATCCAGAAAATAGTTACCCTGATTGAAGCAGATTAAGAACTTACCTTGTGTCTACCATTCCTTGGGTTAGTCACAGTGTGACAGACAGAGAAGTCAGATTATACTTCATGCTTATTTAATTATTTAGTTAAAAGCCCTTATTTTATATAACTGCTTAGTAAAGAACTGTTTAGTCGAGACTTTTATTATGAAAAACACAGAGTGACTCAGGAAGATATGAATATGGACCGCATGGCAAGTTGAAGAGTATTCTACATTTCTAATGTTTATTTTCTACTCCTCTGAAGTTAAAAAGGACAACAGAAGCAAGATTAAGTTATCCTGTGGTTATAAGCAGAGTACGTTTTTTTTCATGTATGTAGTAAGATTTTCATTTATATTGCATGTGATTAATGTGGATTCTGTTGCTGTGTGGAAAAGTGCGATATCTGTCCAAATACTGGTAAAGTGAACTTAATTTTGTTAAAAGCTTACAAAGACAACATTTATTTATTTTATGCATGCCCTTTCATGGCAAGCATCATCGGCTATCATATGTCAAGTAAATAAGCAAAACAGCAGCTTGCACATTCTTATAAGCTTTTACTTTTGTGTTTGACCAAAGAAAGAAAATAATATGAGACTAATGGGTGAAGGTTAATAAATGACAAAAGGTTCATTTTTGAGTCAGATATTCCTTTAAGGCTTCTAGCAGTACTGTTGTGGTACTGAATAATAGAACAAAAAAGAGTAAGACTCAAAGACAATTTAAATATTTCTCATCCAAAGCAGTTAACACTGTCTATTCTAACTAATCTACTCCTTGCAGAAATCAAGGCATGTCTGGAAAGATTTGAAAGCCTTTGAAACTTCAGTATCTAACAGACAGATTTGGAAAGCTGCAGTAATATCTAATAGCTGAGCCAACAAACTGTCTATTTTAATCAAAAGCTATGTTGTTGTTACTTGCTTCCGTTGTAAATTCCCCCCTTAAAAAGCGACACGCTAGTTTAGCGTTATTCTGGCAGATTCATTGTACCAAAGAGAAGCCAGATTTTCAAGTATTAGCTACTGTTCTCCACGTCAAAATATTGCTCATTATAATAATTACCAGCGAAGGCATATGCAAAATAAATGTTGTGAGTCCTGGTTGAGTTGAATAAGTAGTTTGTTGAAACTCACGAATATGGTAAGGGGCGTAACATTTCACAAATGTGCTCAAAGCGGTTGAAATCAATCACAACACACTGGCCCAGCCGACCAATCAGAGCACATTGTGCTTTTCAGAAGGAGGGGCTTCACAGAGACAGGAACTAAACAGAGCGTTTCTGACAGACTGGGTAGAGACGAGCTGCAACAATGGAGAATGTGTGACAAATAATGTGTTGTTTGAACATTCAAGCATGAAAACCTATTCTAGTAGAGCCCAAAAACAAAAGCAAGACAAAAAGGACATATTAGGTCCCATTTAAATAGAAAAAATAGGTTTATAATACATGTCATTTTAGCAGACTTAGCCTGGTTAATGTTTAGTAAAATATTCTAGTTTGTTTCAATCTTTATATATCTGTCCTAGCAGGCACATTGTTTTCATACAGGATGTACAGGAATCCTCAGAGAAGAGCTAGTATGACATTCATTTGTTAAAACCTTGTCCTCTCCTCTGGTAACTGGATCTTTAAGGGGCTTAGTATTGATGAACCAGCTTCAGGACTCATCACATGGAATGCATGGCTTTATCTCCTCGACTCACGTGACTAAACCCTTACAATCATGCTCCTCCTTCACATTGTTCTGGATGATCGGAGTTTAAACAGCTAAGTGACTCAATTGAGGGACTTCATTAAACCAGGAGCTTCTAACTCCATAAGCATGTGCACTTTAACATACACCACTAACAACACAAGCCCAAGCAGGCCTCTTATTAATACTGTCTGCTGGGATATTCACAAGTATTTTTAAAGCCCTGATTGGAGTCTCCACAGATAACAGAACCTCATCGACTCACTTTAAACAGATCCGAGAACACCTGGAAACACCGTCTGTTTTAAAGGTGTATTGGCATGATGCTAGATCAAACATATTTATTTAGACTGTAAGTCTAGCAAAGTATTTTTTCTTCAGGTATTTTATTTTAAGCATATTTTTTCAATGGTTTTCAATGGGAGTGTTGCATATTTAAAAAACCCTGCAGTATGACAAGGTTCTGAAAGTCTATTTAAAAGTCTATTTCATGCTGAGTGCTGCACAATCTGTGTTTTTGTCTGGTTGCAGAGAGTTGAAAAATGTTCTGCTTTGGGTAAAACACAGTTTTCATAACTGGCACTTTTTACCTAGCCGTACAATCACTGTGGAGGACTGGTGGGACAAATACAACACGACCAACCGGTACATACTTATGTGTGTTCAACTACACATGTGGCCAGAGCAAGTACTTCACATTTTTTATACAGTAGAACCCCGACTTACGAAATTAATCCGTTCCAAGGTTGGCTTCGTAAGTCGGTCTTTTCGTATGTCAATCAGGCTTTTACATGTTAATTGCCTAATCCGTTCCAAGCCCTACAAAAACACCACATTTAGCATGGGATGAAGTGCATCCCATGCTCCATGCTTTGCAATTATATCCCATTTCAACACATCATAAAGCATCCTCTTCTTCCTTTTCACTTCAGCAACAATCTTCACATCCATGGTGAGTGATTAGAAAAAAGTTTATGTTAACTGGGCACAAAATAATGGCGATGCAGCACGACAAAAACAAAACTTGTATGCAAAAGCACGGAAGAACTTTAGCGTTAGCATAGCACAGACGATATGGGAGAGGATATGCAGATATGCAGATGCTGGTGGGAGCGATGCTGACCAATAGGAGAGCAGGATTGTAAAAAGTGTTCCCCTTCTTACATGGACTATTCCAGCCATCCCTGTCATTCAGTGCAAAATGGACTATTCCAAAACTTTCCATCAGAGAGAGCTGACGGATGATTAAGGTAAAAGAGATCGGCTGAAGATTGTATACATAGTTTGAGTGAAATACAGGAAATTAGTGCTAATCGTTGAGGTTTTAATCGATCATGCGTAACCACACATCTATGCACCTTTAATAAATACCACTTTTGGATTATTCCCTGAGTGAGACATCATTGTTCTGACCGGACAAACTGTAGCCTTCATTCAACCTGAACCAAAATCAGCGCGAATTTCAAAACAAAACTCAGAAATGTTTTTCCGCATCTCGATCATTTTGTCGTTACTCGGGCGGAAAAAAACCCCTGAAATCTTTTATCGTATGTTGAATTTTTCGTACGTAGAGCGTTTCGTAAGTCGGGGTTCTACTGTATTCAGAAAGAAAAAAACAACAACAACTAAGAAATCAGATTCTATAAGCACTTCCGTGGATATTTCATATAATAGCAACATAAGTGTCTCAACTGAAAAAAGACGCTTGGCTGGCTGGAAAAAAATGCTTTGGTGGATACATGGCATTACTATTGATTTTGTTTTTGTTCCTCTTTACCTCCTGTACTGGACGGTGAGACGGACCATTTTGACTGCTGCACTGCTGCTGCTGTTTCCTGTTTCCTGTTTCCTGTTTCCTGTTTGCTCGAGTGGATTGCGTCTGTTTGCGTCGTTTAAACTTGTTTTTGTTTTAGATTTTAAACTCGACGTTCGTTCATATTGCTAAATACAATACTAGATTATTTAATAAATTATAATCGTTAGCTATAATCTAGTCGCTAAACGCGCTAGCATTGTGCTATCTTACTGTCCGTGCATACAGCGTTTTTCTCGCTCGCGTCTTTTTCCCGACTTCATCAAACAACTGGTCAACAAGTTGGATCAACACACGCGGTGAGTCATGTCATCTTCTTTAGCAATTGTTACATGCACTGCCTGCTTCATGCATAGTTTGTCTGTCTCTGTCAGCTGTGAAGGGTTCACATGTGATAAATGTAGGGACATAATTAGGCTGACAGAGAAGGTTTCAGAATTAGAGACACGCATCCAAACTTTAATTGAGGATAGTAAGAATGCAAGGGTTTTAGATACTGCTTTGGATGCGACTAGCTTAGCAAACCCTGTACATTGTTCGGTTCCGGCTGTAGAGCCCGTGCAGCAGGGCAACTGGGTGACTGTGAGACGGCATAATCGCGGGTCAAAAAACCACTGTTCCATTCCGATCAGAACATCAAACAGGTTCTCCCCACTCAGTGACGCACCCACTGAGAAACCTGTTGAAAGTGCCCTAGTGATTGGCGATTCTATTACTCGGAATGTGAAAATAGAGACTCCAGCCACCATAGTCACATGTTTGCCGGGAGCCAGAGCGCCTGACGTCAAAGCAAATTTAAAAGTGCTGGCTAAGGCTAATCGTAAATATTCTAAGATTGTTATTCACGTCGGCGCTAATGATGTCCGACTTCGCCAGTCGGAGATCACTAAAACTAATATTAAAGAGGTGTGTGAACTCGCAAGTACGATGTCAGGCACTGTAATTTGCTCTGGCCCTCTCCCTATGCGCAGGAGTGATGAGATGCTTAGCAGATTATCCTCACTCAATGGCTGGATGTCTAAGTGGTGCCCGCAGAATAACATAGGGTTCATAGACAATTGGAAAAGTTTTTGGGGCAGACCTGACCTGTTGAAAAGAGATGGTATTCATCCCACCTGGGATGGTGCCGCTCTTCTCTCTAGTAATTTGGCATATAGTCTTAGAGCTAAACCTTGACTAACTGGGGTCCAGGTCAGGAAGCAGACAAACTGGCTAAACCGACCGTCTGCTAGCTGTCTCACGTCACAGAGGTCAGATAAATTACAACACATAGAAACTCTTTCTCCTAGATATCCTATAGAGACTGTGTCTGTTCCACGAATTAGCAAATACAAAAAACTCTCAAAACCGTTTAAGGGTAAAAATTTAATTGATTTACAAACAACTAAGAACGGTTATAACACAAATGAACAAATGATAAAGCTTGGGTTGCTGAATATACGATCCCTTTCCTCAAAAGCACTTATTGTAAATGATATAATTACAGATCATAAACTAGATGTGCTGTGTTTGACAGAAACCTGGCTAAAACCAGACGATTACATTACTTTAAATGAGTCCACCCCTCAAGATTACTATTATAAACATGAGCCTCGTCTGAAAGGTAAAGGAGGAGGTGTTGCTGTAATTTATAGTAACACGATCAGTACTGCTCAAAGGTCTAATTTGAAATATAATTCTTTTGAAGTGATGGTCCTCAATGTAAAATTATCTAGTGCAAGTAATAATTCCTGTTTAACTTTTGTGCTGGCTATTCTATACAGGCCACCAGGGCACCATACAGACTTTATCAAAGAATTTGCTGATTTTCTCTCAGAACTAGTAATGTCTGCAGATAAAGTCATAATTGTCGGTGATTTTAATATCCATGTAGATAATGAAAAAGACGCATTGGGATTGGCATTTAGAGACATCTTAAACTCTATTGGAGTTACACAACATGTATCAGGACCCACTCATTCTCATAATCATACTTTAGATCTAATATTGTCGCATGGGATCAATGTTGATACTGTTCAAATTCTACAGCAGAGCGATGACATCTCAGATCATTACTTAGTTGCGTGTAGATTACCTTTAGCCAAAGTCGAAAAACTAACTCCCTGTTATAAATATAGTAGAACTATCACTCCTAACACAAAAGATAGCTTTATAAATAATCTTCCCGATCAGTTTCATCTACTTAACATCCCAGATAGCCTAGAAGAACTTGATGTTGCAACAGAAACTATTAACTCTCTCTTTTCCAGCACTTTAGACACTGTTGCTCCGTTGCGCTTAAAGAAGATTAAAGAAAATAGTCCAACACCGTGGTACAACGAGCACACCCGGGCCCTCAAGAGAGCAGCCAGAAAAATGGAGCGGAGCTGGATAAAAACTAAGCTAGAGGTTTTTCGCATTTCATGGAAAGACAGCTCTATTGCATTCAGAAAAGCCTTAAAATCAGCTAGATCTGCTTACTTTTCCACCCTCTTAGAAGAAAACAAATACAACCCTAGGTATTTATTTGAGACAGTGACTAAATTAACAAGAAATAAAGCCTCAACCCCAGATGCTTTAAAACAGCACAGCAGTAATGACTTCATGGACTTCTTTACTTGCAAAATTCATAATATTAGAGAGAAAATTATAACCATGCAACCGTCTACTACAATATCACAAAATACAGTAAATGTTAGTGTCCCCGAAGAAAAATTCCACTCCTTCATTGCTATTGGGGAGGAAGAATTGTCTAAACTCGTTAAATCATCAAAATCAACAACATGTATGCTAGACCCAATACCAACTAAGCTACTGAAAGAGTTGCTTCCAGAGATCATAGATCCTCTCCTTAATATTATTAATTCATCTTTGTCATTAGGATACGTACCAAAAACCTTTAAGCTGGCCGTAATTAAACCGCTTATTAAAAAACCACAACTTGATCCTACAGAATTAGTTAATTACAGGCCGATATCGAATCTACCTTTTTTGTCAAAGATTCTAGAAAAGGCAATATCTTCACAACTATGTTCCTTTCTAGAAAGAAACAGCATCTACGAGGATTTCCAGTCAGGATTTAGACCATATCATAGTACTGAGACTGCTCTTATTAGAGTTACTAATGATTTGCTCTTATCATCCGATCGTGGTTGTATCTCTCTGTTAGTGTTACTGGACCTTAGTGCTGCATTTGATACAATTGACCACAAAATCCTTCTGAATAGACTTGAAAATTATGTTGGCATTAGTGGAGTTGCATTAGCCTGGTTCAAATCATACTTATCTGACCGTTATCAGTTTGTAGCAGTAAATGAGGAGATGTCATATCGGTCACAAGTTCAGTATGGAGTTCCTCAAGGTTCAGTGTTAGGACCATTGCTTTTCACCCTGTACATGCTTCCTTTGGGTGCAGTTATTAGGAAGCATGGCATTAGCTTTCATTGTTACGCTGATGATACTCAGCTCTATATTTCTTCTCATCCGGATGAAACAAACAAATTCACTAAATTAACAGAATGCATAACCGATATAAAAAATTGGATGACTAATAACTTTCTACTGCTTAATTCTGAAAAAACAGAGATTCTAATTATTAGACCAAAAAGTTCAGCGCGTAATAATCTAGACTACTGCCTAACACTCAATGGCTGTTCTGTCAAGTCTTCGTCGTCAGTTAGAAACCTGGGTGTGCTCTTTGATACCAATCTTTCATTTGAAAGCCATGTTTCTAGCATCTGTAAAACGGCATTCTTCCATCTTAAAAATATATCTAAATTGCGACATATGCTCTCTAAGACGAATGCGGAAAAGTTAGTTCATGCGTTCATGAGTTCAAGGCTAGATTATTGTAATGCTCTACTAGGTGGTTGCCCTGCACGCTTAATAAACAAATTCCAGCTGGTCCAAAATGCAGCAGCTCGAGTTCTTACTAGAACCAGGAAGTATGAGCATATTAGCCCAGTTCTGTCAAACCTGCACTGGCTTCCTATTAATCACCGAATACATTTTAAAATCTTGCTAATTACTTACAAAGCATTAAATGGTTTAGCTCCCCAGTACTTGAGCGATCTCTTAACACATTATAGTCCTTCACGTCTATTGCGATCCCAAAATACTGACCAGCTTATAATACCTAGAATATCAAAGTCAACTGCTGGCGGTCGATCCTTTTCCTATTTAGCTCCTAAACTCTGGAACAGTCTTCCTAATACAGTTCGGGAAGCAGACACACTCTGTCAGTTTAAATCTAGACTAAAAACACATCTTTTCAACCTGGCATACACATAACACATTATACATACATTTTAATCCAAATCATGTAAAATGATTGTTAGGCTGCATAATTTAGATAAGCCAGAACCGAGAACATTCCCATAACACCTGATGTACTCGATACATCAGAAGAAGAATGGCATCTACGCTGATATTGTTCTCTGTTTATTCCGAGGTTACCGTGGTCAGCCGGATCCGGGCCGTATCCAGATCAGATGAAGGACCTGGACACGAGCACAGCACTGCCCTGAAGTGTCTGCGGAGACCGTGACTCTACTGGACCCTCCCCTGTGACGATCATGAACCCATCTCCAACCGGACCAAATTGGACTTCATATTGGACTTGAATTGTTGTCAATATAATAATCATGTACTGTTTGGCTGTTGGCCAGAGGAGAACTGGTCCCCCGACTGAGCCTGGTTTCTCCCAAGGTTTTTTCTCCATTCTATTCTTCATTCGTTACGTCACCTGCCGGAGTTTTGGTTCCTTGCTGCTGTCGCCTATGGCTTGATCAGTTGGGGAAACTTAACACTTAAAATTCATCAATTGTATTGATTCGCCTGCTCTTTTGGGCCTTCTGTTCAGCCAAACAAACTTTGTTTATATTGTTTTTCCTGTAAAGCTGCTTTGAAACAATCTACATTGTAAAAAGCGCTATATAAATAAAGGTGACTTGACTTGACTTGACTAAAATAAGCTTTTTTCAAAGCTTAAGCACCTTTCTAGTAAAAGCAATGACCTATTCATTCAGTCAAGCAAGCATTCTCCATTCTTTCCTGTCGAGCACTCCTTCTTTCAACTGTTTAATGTTCATATCGATTTGATGCTGTCAAATCAGTGCGTTCATTGGTTCATCACCGTCTTTCAGATTCCACTGACCAATGCTAACCTTTCTTGCGAGTTTGCACACATAATGTGGCCAAAGTCAGTCAGTTGCAGTCAAGTGATTTCAGCTTCTAGTCTGGTTTTATTAGCTCTAACACTATTTCTTTCCCTGGGTGCATCCATTTTCCTTCTATCGGCCTTCCTAAATGTCCAACTCTCGCACACACAAAGACAATGGCTCTGACTAATCTGCTTTTGGTAGCTCTTCCAGATCCATCAATCAGATTTTCTAGTATATTAATACAGTGGAACCCGGTTATGCCGATGGCCTTGGGGGTTACGGCACTGTGCCGCAAGAGTGAGTGAAGCATCATTGGAGTGAGCGACCATACAGACCGTGATCACGTGCAACGCGAACTCAGCGCATGTGCAGTGATCATTAGTCACGGGGATCAAGATAACCGATGTTAAGTGGCGACTTTGTCCCTCTTTTGTGCTCGAGATATCAGGGTTCGGCGACATAAAAGAATCAACATAACCGATAAGAAAATGCTAAGAAAAATAGGGAGTTTGGCGTTCCACTTCAAAAACGTCGACATAACCAGTTTGGCGAGAAAACTGAGCTCAAGATAAGTGGCTTCCTCTGAGTCTCATGTGAACATTTGAATCATATTTGTTAGCATTTTCTTTTATATATTTTTACAGTTGGAAAAGGTTCGCTTTAAGGCGTGTATGCATGCAGGTGTGTTTGTGTGTGTTACCGATGTCTGCTGAGGAGTCTCTGTTGTCCCTGCTGGAGCTCAGTGCTGGCAGGAGGGGCTCCATGTTCATTATGAGCTGCTTATGACTAAGTGAAGTAAAGCTTCTGCTTTGACCAAACTGAGACCTGAAACACCCACAGACAGACAGAGAAATTGTACAACATAATTTCATTTTTTTTTTATAAAAGAGTTTACTATTTCTATAAATCATAAAATTTTAAATTTTTAAATTACAATTATTGTTACTATTTTCACTCCCAGTTTCACAGACAAGGCTTTAGCTAGTCCCTCAGAGCTGTTTTAACAGAAATCAATTTGCACTGAAATATCTTAAAATATGTCAGTGCCATTGTTTTGTCTCAAGATGCACACCAGTGTTTTTTTTCTAAGGCACATTTATAAAAGGTCTAATCCTGACTTAACCAGGCCTAAAAATACTAAAATGTATAATTACAAATTTATTTAAATACACATTAATGCATTTTCATTTAATAGCAAAAAACGTCTCAGGTTACTTCCGTAACCCTAGTTCCCTTAGATCAGGGGTGTCAAACTCAATTGCACAGGGGGCCAAAATCCAAAAACCCTTTAGGTCGCGGGCCGAACAGGATAAACATTTATTGAACACACTAAAACTAAACTTTTAAAACGTACCTTTTTTAACATAAATGTGAATAAAAACAGACAGGAATATTATTCTGGAATAAATTAACTTACTGTATACCTTAAATAACTTAAAAATATTTAAAATACTAATAAATAAACGTTAAAAAGTTAAAAGAACAAACCAAATTTCTTTACTCTTATGTCATTTTATGTAAAACTTACATTTTAAATATCCCAAAAGATTTTGCTCTCCATAAAAATATATCCTGTCAAAATTATACAAATTCAAAATATGCTGCATAACAAAACCTGGAAATCTAAATAAATTTTTTTCTTTTCAGCAATAACAAATCAAATCATTCAGTTGTCTTTGCTCTCATGTCATTTGTCTCATAGTGCCGTCTTATGAAATTATTTAACTACCGTCACATTAGCTCCGCAAATGAGACACACTGGTATACCGGCAGAATGTCAGTAAAAATATACCGAATTTTCCCGCATGGGTTATAGGAGATTTTACAAACTATATCACAATTTTTCTACACGTAATAATATTTCTATATATTTGTTATGTCCCTAGGGACGTAAGGTTTTTTTGCGCTGTGTTTTCTTTTCTGGCGCTTGCACCATCACTCTGACAGCTGGCGCTGATAGGCTGTTCATGCAAGAAGACGTGATTGGCTGTGCTGCATGAGGGCGGGCTTTTCTCATCCGATGATCAACACCTGATTTTCGCGCACACAAGCACTGGGGTGCGGATTATGGTCTGCGGGTTACATACGCGCAGAGACAATACTCAGCCTCCCATCGGTTTTTAAAGGCTCTATTTTCAGAATAAACTTTTCTCTTCGGAATCGTGAGGGCTAGCTTCGCAAAAACTTGCAGCATCATTAGCTAGACTTGATTGACACGGGAAGTGTCTGTAGTCTGTAGCGCTTCATATCGCCGGGCCATTAATAATAATAATATATAAAATGATCTCGCGGGCCGGACATAATTACACGCCGGGCCGGATGTGGCCCGCGGGCCTTGAGTTTGACACCTATGCCTTAGAGGGAACGAGACACTGCGTTGAACGCATATGGGAACGCCTTATTGTGACTCGAACCAGGTGTGCGAGTGGACGCAGCCGAGGGTGACGTCATGAGCCAGGAGTATATCAGCATGCTATGACCTGGAAGCCGCAGCTTGACCAGTGTCTGAAACAGCGGGCATGCGTAGGAGCTGAGGCTAAGAGATGCAATGTCTCGTTCCCTCTAAGGCAGGGGTCGGCAACCTGTAATGTTGAAAGAGCAATATAAAAAAAAAATTCAAATTCAAATATGTCCAGAGCCACAATCTAAGGTTATATATATATAACCTTGGGGGGGGGGGGGGGGGGGGGGTTGCGGAGCGATCATTCTGTTGACGGGGGGGTGTTATGGTGTTATGTTATGGCGGACGCAGCGCGTCTTCCGTGGGCAGAGCGAAAGACTCATGCGGCGCGCAGCGCGTCTTCCGTGGGCGGAGCGATAGACTCATGCGGCACGACACTCCTTTCTTCCGTGGGCGGAGCGATAGCGCACCGAGCGCGGATAGCGGGACCACTGCTACAAGTTACGTGCAGGGGATTAAAGAGCCGCAGCACAGGGGTGAAAGAGCCGCAGCACAGGGTTGAAAGAGAGGCATGCGGCTCCAGAGCCATGGGTGGCCGACCCCTGCTCTAAGGGAACTAGGGTTACGCAAGTAACCTGAGACGTTCCCTGTCAAGGGAACTCAACACTGTGTCGAACGCATATGGGAACGAGGAATACCCACGCCGCCTCAGCGACCGGAGTAGGCCAAGCTAACGTAGCTCACTACGAAAGGGCCAAAGTTCCCACAGCGGGGTTAAGGTCCAATTGGTAGAACCTAATAAAAGTATGCGGTGAGGACCAGCCTGCCGCATCATAAATATCGGCAAGGGGAGCCCCTGCGCATAAAGCTTTAGAGGTAGCCATGCTCCGAGTAGAGTGGGCGCGGACATGCAGTGGACACTGCTGACCTGCCGAATCATAACCAGTGAGATAGTCTCAACTATCCACCTGCTCAGAGTTGGTTTAGATGCTGGAGCTCAATTAGGAGCCCCGAAGCATACAAAGAGTTGGTCCGACCTACGCCATGAAGCCGCTCTGCGGACGTAGGCATCCAGTGCTCGCACTGGACAGACCTTATTCTTGGACTCCTGGTTACGACAAAGGGGCATAAGGCCTGCAGTACAGTGTGACGAGCCGGGCTCTATCCAGGTCTGGGGAAGAGGAAGGCTTTCGCCAGACCAGGAGCAAACTCCAAACAGGAGGGGGGCACTGAGAGGGCCTGAAGGTCACCAACCCTCTTAAAGGAGGAGATGGCTAGAAGGAACACCGTCTTAAGGGTGAGAAATTTTTCCGAGATATCCTCGAGTGGCTCAAAGGGTGCCTGGGACAGAGCCTGGAGAACCAGAGAAAGTTCACAGGATGGCGAGAGCATACCGCAGGCCTTAGCCTTAAGGTGCCATGAAGAAAACGCCCTACTAGGGGGTCCCGACCCAGAGGGGTACCACTTGGGGGTACATGGTAAGCCGCAATGGCAGCCATGTACACCTTAAGCGTGGACGGGGACAGCCCGGCAGCAAACCTTTCTTGTAGAAACTCTAGAACGATACCAACTTGGCAGGTCACTAGGTCTAAATGTTAAGATATTCCACTTTTGAGCATAGAGCTTCCTCGTGGACAGGGCTCTAGAGTGGAGAATGGTCTCAACAACCTCAGTTGAGAGACCTGAGTCTATGAGTCGGCCCCCTCAGAGGCCAGACCCACAGATTCCACAGTTCCGGATAAAGGATCCTTCCCTGAGCCTGGGACAGAAGGTCCACTCTGACGGGAATCTCCCAAGGAGTGCCGTCTAGGAGGGACACTAAGTCCGAAAACCACGCTCTGCCCGGCCACCGCGGGGCAATTAAGGTGAGACGGACCCTTGTCCTGGCGAACTTTCTCTAGAACCCCCGGGACCAGGGCTACGGGAGAAAGGCGTACAGGGGTAGCCTCGGCCACTCCTGTTGCATTGCATCCAGACCTAGAGGGGCTGGGGGAAAGAGGGAGTACCACAGAGGGCAGTGGGTCGCCTCGTGGGACGCAAAGAGGTCAACCTGAGCCCGACCAAACTTATCCCAAATCTGTTCCACCACCTCGGTGTGGAGCATCCATTCCCCGGGCCTCGGCCCCTGCCTCGACAGGAAGTCTGCTCCCGTGTTCTGGGATCCCGGAATGTACACTGCTCGAAGAGAGCAAAGTTTGTTCCGAGCCCATAGGAGGATCCGTGCAGCTAGCTTGCAAAGCTGAAGAGAGCGGAGACCCCCCCTGATGGTTTATATAGGAGACCACAGCCGTGTTGTCGGACTGAACTAGCACGTGGTGTCCCCAGAGGTCTGGGAGAAAGGCCTGAAGCGCCATCCAGACGGCCAACATCTCCAGTGCATTTATATGCAGGGAGAGGCAACGTTCGTTCCACAGACCCTGAGCTGAGCGGTCCCTCAGGACCGTCCCACAACCCGAGCGGGAGGCGTCTGTCGACAGTTCACGCGATGACAGATTGGTCCCAGTACGGGTCCTTGGGCAAGAAACCAGGGATTCTTCCACTGATTCAGGGCTCGCAGGCAGCGCCTTGAATCAGTTGTGAAGGATTTCCCCTCGGGGAAAACCCCCTGGTCTTGAGCCACTACTGCAGACGTCTCATGTGGAGCAGGTCTAGTGGTATCACACAGGAGGCTGCCGCCATGAGACCCAGAAGCCTCTGGAAGTGTCTGACAGCGACCAGCTGGCCTAGCTTTATGTCGTTGACTGAAGATAGGATTAAGGTGATACGCACGGGGGAAAGCCATGCTGACATTGACACAGAGTCCCATACAACGCCGAAGAAAGTAGTGCTCTGCCTCGGCCAGACCACACTCTTTTTTGCGTTCAGTCTCAGCCCGAGTTCCTTCATGTGCACGAGAACGACATCTCAATGCCGCACCGCTAACTCTTGAGACTGGGCCAAAATGAGCCAGTAGTCGTTATAATTTAAGATCAATCCCTCGAGACCGGAGCAGAGCTAGAGCTGCATCCATGCACTTGGTGAAAGTGCGAGGAGATAAAGCTAGGCAGAACGGAAGAACTCGGTACTGATAAGCCTTTCCCCCAAAGGCAAATCTGAGGAACTTCTGATGCTGAGGAAGAATAGAGACGTGGAAATGTGCATCCTTGAGATCTATCGTGACAAATCAGTCCTCGGACCTGATTTGTGCTACGATCTGCTTCAGAGTTAGCATTCTGAATTTCAGTCGCCTGACGGATTCGTTCAGCACGCGAAGATCTAAAATAGGACGTAAGCCTCCATCCTTCTTCGGAACGATGAAGCCTGTAAAAGCCAGACTCTCTGACTGAGAGAGGGACATACTCTATGGCCTCTTTCCTCAGCAGCGAGTCGACTTCTCGTTCCATGACCAGAGCCTGCTCGGGGTCCACCAGAGTTGGCAACACGCCCGAAAAACCGGGTGGGTGAACCCGGAACTGAATAGCATATCCTTCTGATACGGTACGCAGGACCCACTGAGAGATATCTGACAGACGCTGCCACGCTGCCATGAAATCTACTAGGGGTATCAGCCTCTCGAGACCGACCTCTGGACAAATACATTTTTCCACCCCGGGGCCCTGGCCGAAACCAGAGAGCCGCCGGGGCGGATGCTCTAGGACCCTCCTTAGAGGGGGCAACCTGCCCAGCGCGTCCTGTGAGGAGTGCGACTGGACAGGGCTGCCCATGGGGAGCATGGCCCGGGCCCCTCGAGACACCGGTCCAACTACCGCGCTTACAGGGCACTGGTCTACCCCTCGAGGAAGACCAGCGCTGTGAGGCCGAGAGACGTTGGCGTCAGGGCCTCTTGCTCTTAGCCTTTTTGGCCTGGAGGACAGTCCTCAGATCTGGATTTTTCTAAACGCCACCTCCTGCTTAGCAGCCTCCGGAAACCTCTCGACGGCCATCTTAACAGAATCGCGGAAGAAGCCAGGAGGCGTAAAAGGGGCGTTGATGAGGATATTTTTATACTTCTCTCTCAGAGTGGTTAAGTTAAGCCACAGATGTCTCTCTGTGGCCACCAGGGCTGCCATGGAACGGCCGATGGAACTGGCCATTTCCCTAGCAGCCCTTAGAGAGAGATCGGTGGCCTGCGCAGCTCGGCTACTGACTCAGGGCCAATTCCCCCGCCCTCATCAAGATCGGAGAGCAATTCCACCTGGTAGGCCTGCAGCAGCGAAGAGGTGTGCAAGCACGCTGCAGCCTGACCAGCCGCGGAATACGCTCTGCCCACCATGGTGGAGGTAACCCAAAGGGGTTTGGTGGGCAGCGCCTGGGTTTTAAGGGGTGGCGATGAATGAGGGGGCGAGGTAGTTAGCCAGCGCCTCCTCCACTCTAGGCATCGCTCCATAACCGCGCTCTTTGGCTCCCACGAGGGTAGCATAGTTAGCGGAAGCGCTGCTATGCACCCTGTGGGAAGCAGGCCATCAGCCTCATCCATGTCGATGCTGACGACATCCACATCCAATTCCTCAGAACTGGAGAGGTTCAGCAACGCGTCCTCACCCAGGTCAGAAGTAATCACCGCGTAGTGCGCTTCCGAGTCTTGGGTGAAGGCAGACTCAACAGGTAAGGGAGGAGAAAGGGCGCCGCTCGTCTCCAACCCCGCTGCTAAGTCCGGCAGCCGCAAACACTCTGCACACTCGAGCACTGAGCGTGCATGATCCTCACCCAAACAAGTCACGCAGCGCTCGGGTGTATCACTGCCCGTGATAAAACGCGGGCAGGGAGTGACACAACGCTTGAAAGACTGCGAATCTGCCATCTCAAAAAGGTAACTGAAAATAATTAACTTACAGCCAGCAAATGCAACTCAAACACATGTTAGCATCGAGCGCTGTTGAAGACACTAAAGCTGCGGCTTCCGGGTCACGGCATGCTGATATACTCCTGGCTCATGACGTCACTCTCGGCGACGTGCACTCGCACACCTGGTTTCAATTGCGCTTCAAGAGACAATCACGCTAAGGCGTTCCCATATGCGTTCGACGCAGTGTTGAGTTCCCTTGACAGGGAACATGCAATTAAATGTCCAAAAACATTATAAGAATATACTTATGTGCAGACTGAATATAAAGTATATCATTTCAATATTAAGCATGCTAAAGTATATTTTAAAATGTAACTGAGTGTCAGAGTGAGGATGAAAAATGGTCATTAAAAAATTAATTATAACTTTTTGGTCAAAGAAAGCTTATCTAGATGCAGTAATTATGAAAAAAGTATTGCTGAGTGAAGTGTTGTCTAGACACAGAAAGAAGTGTTGGTAAGAATGATTTCAATTGAATGCTGACCTGTGTACAACAGGAGGTTCTCTCTGAATCTTTGAACTGGCTTCAATCACTTCTTTAGCCACCCGGCCACTGAAATCAAATCAGAATCAATCATTTGAACCACTTAAATAATGTGAAATAAAATTAAATATAAATAATACAGAAATTAACATGTCTGACATATGATTTACTCTCATTAGATAAGAGGTAATAGAGTGCATGCAGTCAAATCATCTCACCTGTAGCGGAATCGGCTTCCCTTGAAAAATATACTGCTGCTGGACACAGTCTTTATCTGACTTGACTTTGCACATCTAAATCACATAAATCAGAGAAATGCAATAAGATTTAGTTATGACTGAAATTGCGTTGCTTATAAAACTCAAAATATTTATCCCAACTATGGGTTTAGAACTCTCAATTCAGAGAAAAAAATGTCCAAATTGTGAAACAAACTCGCAATTGCAAGAAAATGTCAGAATTCTGTCAGAATTCAGAATATTCTACTAACTATAAGAAACTTTACAACTACATCTAAACTGATTCTATTAACCTGAACCATAGAACTTAACCCTGACCTACTAATACTCTAATGAAAGTTAGAGAGAGTTAGCTGATACGTATAAGGTGCAAAGTTACTTCTTGTTAGCAGACTGTCTACTATAAAATATATATATTTATCTATCTATCTATTAAATATCCATATCTCTTGTTAACAGCTAATCTTACATTGCATACCCTGTAAACAGGAACATATGGCGTTCTGTGTTTGCTGTTTTTCCAGCTAACAGACTCATTTCAATTTAGTACTTTTCTGTATGTAAATCCATTCAGCATAATTCCAAAGATGAGAGCAGTTTGTCATTGATTGACTGATGTGTGTGTTGTTAATATGAAGACAGGGATAACTGCCAGTGTCCTTGTTTGATATGTGCTGACCTGCTATCATTAAAGCTCTTAATTAAAAGGCTTTCACCAGTAATGTGACACCACTCACACATAGTATATAGATAGAGAGGCACTTATAATCAGGAAGCGGTGCCATTTGTGTGCCGTGTTTGTCCCCATGACCTCATACTGATATAACTAACAGGATCCAGAACTTAGTCACATTATTATGTAGATGCAATATGTATATATATATATATATGTATATCCACAGGGTGCATAGCAGCGCTTCCGCTAACTATGCTACCCTCGTGGGAGCCAATATATATGAGTTATAAACTGTGAGTTAAGATTATATATATATATATATATATATATATATAAATAATCTTAACTCATAGTTTCACAAAGTTTTTTTTTTTTTATGCTTTAAGTACTTTCTGTTAAACTATGATTTTGAATTTAACAGGGCTGGCACAAAAAAAAAAAAAAAAAAAAAAAAACGAAAACAAAGAGAAAGGTCATAGGTTATAAAAAATAAACATTTAATTATTTAGGTTTTGGATTGGTAAGATTCTTAAATGTTTTTTTTTTATTCTCTAATGCTAAAGTAAAATCAGTTATATTGTAAAAAAAAAAAAATAATAATAATAAAAACATTTCTTAATATTATCACTGTCAAAAGTTTAGGTCATGCTGCTATATATTTTTTGTGAAAACATTATGCATTTTTTCAGGATTCTTTGATGAATAGAAAATCAAAAGAAACTTTACTCTTACTTTATAAAACATCAAACCAAATGCTAGAAAGGCAGAGAGAGAGAGAGAGAGAGAGAGAGAGAGAGAGAGAGAGAGAGAGGGGACTACTCTCACTTGTAAAATGCCTGATTTTCCACAGCACATTTCCACAGGTGTTTACAGGCTGCTGGTGTGGAGGTATGGAATGTCAGAACCAGTTTCTTCTGCAGAGAGATGAAAAGTCAGAATGAATAAGCGAAGTGTGGAATCTTAGCAAAGCAACAATCAACTTAAGAGAACAGGAAGGTAAAATGACATAAAAAGATCTATAAATTACACGGAGATGGAATCTAATTACAATGTCATAAATAATGAGAGCTGAACAAAATGCTGACCCAAATCTGTGTGCATATTAGTGAGAGTGATGACCGCTGAGTGTATTTGCGGACAGCAGGATGGCTTACCGGGAAGAGTACAGGGAACATGAGAGTGTGGATCAATATAACACGTCATAACAGCTCAGCCTGTTCGTAACACTTTGACTACAATGAACACAATGTACACTACACTTATGAACATTAATTTACACTACAGACAATGCAATATATTTTACATGGACATACATTAGTGGAATAAAAGAGGGACTCACAAGTAGCTGTGAATTACCATGATTTTACAAAGATTGTGGGGAATTATTAGTCATATAGAGTAATGAAAGTCTCAAATGACCTATAAATAATTATATTTATCATGATGAATAATCACAATAAACAATTTTCATAAGTAATATAGTATCATATAATATATAATTGGTTTAATTAAGTTTAAATCAGTTCAATGCTTAGTAAAAAACTCAAATCTGTGTCTGTATATGTACAGAATTTGAAAAAGATTTTTGCACTGGAACTGTGTTAGTATATCAGCTCTAAGATATGATACAGTCATGGCCAAAATTTGTATGGTCCATAAAATCGAGTATTTCTCACAGAAAAGAATTGCATTAACACGTTTTGCTAAACACATGTTTTTCCCTTTGTGTGTATTGGAACAAACAAAAAGCTAATTTCACAATTTCACACAAAACTCCAAAAATGGGCTGGACAAAATTGTTGAAACCCTTTCGAAATTGTGGATAAATAAGATTGTTTCAAATATGTGATACTCCTTTAAACTTACCTGGTGCAAGTAACAGGTGTGGGCAATATAAAAATATTGAGAAGTTGACTTAATCTTTGCATTGTGTGTCTGTGTGTGCCACACTAAGCATGGACAACAGAAAGAGGAGAAGAGAACTGTTGGAGGACTTGAGAACCAAAATTGTGGAAAATAATCAACAATCTCAGGCTTACAAGTCCATCTCCAGAGATCTAGATGTTCCTTTTTCCACAGTGTGCAACATTTTCAAGAAGTTTGTGTGACGGCCTCTGCTGTTGGCCTTGGTTACTGCAGCTTGTGGGTTTCCATCAATTAGCAGCAGATCGTTAACACCTGTGTCCAGTGCTTCCTGTGTTCTTTAAGAGAGACTGAGGAATTGGAAGTGGAGGAGACTGAGGGAGTCTGGAGACTGTGAATTCGCCCTTTGTTTGTTTGGACTTGGTTATGTTTTGTTTGATTGCATTCCACCTTCATCTCTCAACATTATATTACACTTTCAACCATGCACCTTGCTTTACATGTTGACATTGCTGATGGTTCCAGAAATATAGTTATTTTCTTTATCTGTTTTCAATGATTTAATGTTATCTTAATTTAGTAATAAACCTCTTTTTTGAGCTTAAATATTCGGTTTGCGTGTGTCCCTTGTTTTTGTTGCGTCCCTTGAGCCAGGGGTCATAACATTTGCAACCCATGGCACTGTAGCTAATCTCCCTGGACGTGGACGAAAGAGAAACATTTATGAAGGGTTGCAACACAGGATAGTCCGGATGGTGGATAAGATGGAAATTCAAGCTGTCCTGCAGGCTCAGGGTGCGTCAGTGTAAGTGCGAACTATCCTTCGACATTTGAATGAAATGAAACGCTATGGCAGGAGACCCAAGAGGACCCACTGCTGACACAGAGACATGAAAAAAGCAAGACTACAGTTGGCCAAAATGTACTTGAGTAAGCCAAAGTCCTTCTGGGAAAACATCTTGTGGATAGATGAGACCAAGAAAGAGCTTTTTGGTAAAGCACATCATTCAGTTATTTTTTCCAAAGGGTGTGCAACTAAATCTTAATTTAAGGGTGCCAATAATTTTGTCCAGCCCATTTTTGGAGTTCTGTGTGAAATTATGTCAAATTTGCTTTACACTCAAAGGAATAGAAAAAAAAAACTGTTAATGCAATACTTTTCTGTGAGCAATACTTGATTTTCTGGAACAATTTCAGGGGTGCCAACAATTTTGGCCAAGACTGCAAATGGTGCTATACTGTGAATATAAATAGAATTTATTGTCTGTAACTATATGATAGCACAGCCTCATTTGCCTCATTGCTTTTGTAAAGTAGTTATTTAATAATAAATTATCAAGCATACAAATTTTCATCAAAAGGTTTTAGTTTTTAGACAATTTAATGTTCCAAGGCTGATTTTTATTAAAACAAACTTTGATTCTTTTTTTAACGTTTTGTTATTAAAGCATCACATTAAAACTGTCTTCCAATGTTTTTTTTTCCAATCTTAAAATCCATCATAAGTGAATTATTATATGCCAAAAATGGTCATAATCCAAGTAACATTACTACAGTCTTAATTGTCACATAATCCTTCATAAATCATTCTAATATGATGATTTGCTGCTCAAGAAATATTTCCTGTTAAGGATGTTTAAAATATAGTTAATATTTTTGTGAGAACCATGAAAAATGTTTTCAGGATTCTTTGAATAGAAACGTATAAAAAAAAAAATTATTTGATTTATTTTAGTCTTTCCTGTGATCAATTTAATGTATCCTTGTGAATTAAAGGTGTCATTTTCGTTTAAACATTTGATCATTTGACATTTTATCTTTAGTTTATACAATAACTAATGTTTTACATCATAAATGTTTCAATATATATGGTAATATATTGTATTTTAAATCACCACCAGAATTCAGTATTAACCGCTCCGGGGGACATGAAATGGTTCGTAATGATAATTACATATTTCCTTAATTAGAGGACAAAAGCTACATCAGTGCTGTAATGAAAATGTATAGAGGTATTGCTTTTCTACTGGATCGATACGCATCAGACTCCTGGTTCTCTCATTAACACCCTTCAGAATGAACTGGAGTGAATGTGCAAAACTGGCAACCAAACTATGTGACAACCTGAGCCCATCAAATATATGTGCTGGATTATACGTCCAGGCCTGAAGCAGAGGTGAATATATCTGTGTCAGGCCAATGTGACAGAGATATATGAGGTCTGATAAAGTGCAGTGAAAAACAGAACTGTCAAGAGAATAAGTTCCATTAACCCTATGCATGTGTAATCTGAGGCATAGATCAATAGATAGAGTACTGAGCAGAACAGTGAATCCAGGCAGAAATCAATACAAACCACTTCCAGGCCGTTTAGCATCAAACTGCCGCCCACTGCAATAAAATGCTGTACGCTCAGACTGAGCTTAGAGTCATGTCATTAAAACAAAGCAAAATGTCAGCGCGCTCCCCCATCCTATGCTCATAGAGACCTGAATTTGACAGTCAACTACTCATTCGGGCTTAGAGCGGGCATCCTGCAGTAAACTAACTGTGATTACAAACGGTCTTCTCAAAGGCAGTGCAGCCTACCCTCAGGTGGTGTGTGGTTCAAGCTTAAAATTAACATGATTTAAAAAGATAAAACTGCAAAATACATTTGATTTAAATTGTTACTTTCCATATTTTATTTCTAACGTCTAATTAATTTATAAATCTTTATACATATAAGTGTTAGGATTATGTTGGTCTGTCATGGACTAGTTTGAGATTCCTTGTTTCCTGTGTTTTTGTTCCTGTTTCCTTTATTCTGTATGTTTCTATATGACTCATTTGTTACCAAGGTTACAGATTATATTCACCTCCTCCTCATTGTTATCTCAAAGATCAATTTGATTCTATTAACACTTTATTTTGAATTTTACTAACTATAAGTAAAATAATTATATTATTATTATTATATAGTAAAATAAATTTGCAACCCCAATTGTCATATGAAATAAGAGTATAATGTATAAGAAAGGAAGAGAAGTTGTTATAAATTTGTAATTATAAATGTTAAACAAGGCTAAAGTGCTCTAGGTGGTTTCTTAATATAGAGTTCAGTTCTCGTCTTTATAATCTTCTATAGTAGGTCTATGTGAATTTCTTTCCGCAATAAGCCCCACAATTTGAGGTATTATCAGTGCTGGTCGAGGTCTTTAAGGTCTGGTTAAATGCCTGACTCCAAGCATGAACAATAATGCAGAAATCATTGTGTGAAATTTGAGTAGCAGAACAGGTCAGCCATTGCTCAACATCTTAGGATAGTGAACAGTCTGCACTCCAACACTTCTGAGTGCAATAGTGTGTATCACAGACAGACAAGTGCGAGTAGAAGTTAACACACATCTGTTCAAGAGTGTGTGAACATGCAGATAGAAACAGACTTCAGTGAGAACAGCATACAATGGTTGTTGATCACACAGTATCAACACAGAAACTTTCAGACTTGCATGGGTGGTGAACTAGACAGGTGATGACATGGTGTACAGAATGAACCAAATCTCACACACACAGTTTTAAACATTGAAACACACTTTAGTTTCATACCCATCATATAATATGCAGAACTTCAGATGCAACCTAACAAATAGTTTTCAATCTTTTTGACTCAAGGGCCTAATAACTTTTCCAGCATGGATTTGAGGAGTTCTAAGGATAAAAAAGTCTACCTGATACAATATTTTAGTGCTTGGCTTTTTTTTTTTTTTTTTTTTTTTTTTTTTACAATTTTATTAATTTAAGGTCTAAAACTTCACACTTTTAAACTTTGAGATTTAAACTAAGATTGTGGACAGTGGCATAGCTTAAATTCCATTAAACAACATTTATTATACATTGATTTAAATATTTATATAATATCTACTAAACATACTTGAGAATATAGTAATAAATAGAAAGACAAATTAATATGTTTAGGAAAATCACTTTTACAGCATGATAATATGATATGGCTGCCTAAATAGTTAGTTGCATCAATGTAAATTCAAAATGAATTATTTAAATGAGAGAATCCAGTGAAATACTTGATAATTATGATGTTTAGTCCTGATAGACAGTGTTGCTCATGAAATTCTTATGAATACGCTATGTTGGGCACTACAACTAAAGTCTGATTAAAATCAGGACAGTTCTGTGGGTGAGGCTGTATAATAATAATTCATAAATTAATCAATGGCCATGATGTATATGTTTACTCACCAGCAATGGAAAAGTGCACACAGAGAAAAGAAGACAGAAGCACATGTAAAACTAGATTTAAAGCGTGACACAAACAGAATGACAGGCACAGGAAGCTGAAGAAGAGCCCGTTCCCACCAAGGACGATAATAATTACTATAAATATTCTGTCTATCAGCCGCTTTAAATGCTCAAGCTTTTTAAAATCTGGTGAATTTTGATTGGCTTTTTATTCGTTTCTATTGGCGTTCTGAAAGTTTTTCCAATGGTATTGTTCATCTGTGTCGCATAGACTCTATACATTTTTGTTATTATTATATACAGTACACTTCATTAATAAATTATCATTATAATTATTGTCCTTGGAGTGAATGGGCCTTAAATCTGTTCTAATCAGATACCTGCATGAAAATGTTTAGGTGAAAGAGCCATTTAACAGGTTTGTATAAATCATTAAAAAACACTTTCAGCTATTTATTATAGTAAAGTTAAGAATAGGGACAGGGGAATGTTAATAAATATATAAAAGACAATGCGAGTGAGTTTACCAAAGGTCATACATGAATGTCAGATAACATAAGAGAGGGTTTATAACATCCTCATGTTTTAAGTCAAAGTGGGTATGCATTGCATGGTGGGAAAATGCATTTTGAACCATGTGGCTACAATGAGCTTCAAAGAGAAAAACAGCTTCCAAGATAACACATCCTACCTCTCTTTGCACGCCAATCACATAGAATGTTTTCCCTTCAAACTTAAATTTGCTGACATCTGCCCTGCAAGAGTGAGACGTTACAAGTGAGACACTCAAAGCAAAAACTTCATGTCAACAGTCAGATATAAGAGAGAGAGAGATTTATAGACACGTAAATGATAAGAGAGAGAAAACTCTTGAAACGTCTGGCCTTGAGAGCATTCATCTGCTCGTTAACTGTGGGCTGGTGGAAACAACTCTTGCCTCTCACTGATCAGCCGATCTCAGACACTCCATCTGATCGACCCGCCTTACATAATGTCTGTGAGTCAGAGCGCTTTGAACGGTCTGTCAGAAAACAGTTTGGTTTACAAGCTCACAGGCTGATTTTGAGGAGGGACAGCTCCTAGTCGCAGCTCAAAAGATCATGGCACTAAGTCTTTGAAAGACTTTTGTTTGAGATACTTAGCAGCAAGATACCCTTAAGCACTATATACCTTCGGCTTTGTTCTCAGAATTATACCAGATTTCAGATTTAAGGCCTGTTCACATCAAGGACACCAGCTACAACAATAACTATACTTTTAATAATTCATAGCATTTAAAGTGGCAGACAATAAAACTGCAGCGTGTGCTTATAATTAACAAAACGTTATCTAGAAAGTTGGTGTAGACGCTAATATAGTTGGCGTGAACTTTAAACGGTGTTTAAGCACTTTAGCAAACAATCTGGGGCTTTTTTAATGTCTAGGCCCGTTCACACGGGCAAGAACAATAACCATTATAATAATAATATAGCTATTTATATCCACACCAACGGATTACAAGTTTCTGTAATTTATTGTCACAGTTGCATTCAGTGAGTCCAATAAAAAGGAATATGAGAAATAGTCACTTCAACATTGATGTTGACGACACTAAACCATGAACAGAAAGAACTGAGGCCTTAAATACACAGAGATGATCATAAACGGGACCGGCACCGGTGAGGAACTTAATTGCAAACTGTAACTACATACTAGAATAGAATTAGAAACAGGGAAAACCATAAAAAAAGAAATTAAAGAGAAAGCGGCTATACAACATTTAAACTAAGATTGTAACGTAGCATCTCCATTATAGTTATCGTCCTTGGTGTGAATGGTCTATAAGTGGGTGTTTCTTTCCATAAAAAATTGAAAAATTGACTTTTTGCTGGCAAAACCCAGTCAATTCAATAGGAATCCACGTGACTGGGAATTCCGCCATGTTGACCAACAGAAAGCTTCTTGGTTTGAAACTGGGTTCTGTGTGAGCTGTGCTTCAAACATCACTAGACTATTGACAATAGCCCACCTTTTTGTGATGGCACGTTAGAGAGTGAAGCTAATGATAAGATGGGAATAGTTACCATTTTAAAAGATGTATCCGCTTATTTCCCTGGAAAACTACAAACCCTCTTGCAGTGAATCCTAGGAAAGCTGTGGATCCAGTGAAATCCTGAAACATATTAAGTCAAACTTTAAGATGTTTTAGCAACAGCCAAAAGTAGTTTTTGCTTAACAATAAACTGCTTTATTTTGGGGGGGGGGGGGGGGGGGGCATCTTTGATTGTTGCGTAGCTTCTTGCCGTTTTTCATCACCTCACAACACATTCAAGATGTTAAAAGAACTTTTATTGTATTTTTTATGTACTAGACATATACTAAACACAGTATAGAGTAGATATTTTGTAGATTTCTGAGGCGAGTCAGTACCTTGCAGGGGTGTGGGTCCACTCCATATGTGTCTAGTGTGTGGGCTCTCTGAAGAAGGTTTAACTCTGCGAGTGCAGGACACTGTCCCCTACAGAAGTAATGTAAATTGTACATTTTGCATTACATTCAGTATAGGTGTGTGTGTGTATGTGTATATATACTCAACTGAAGGATTATTAGGAACACCTGTTCAATTTCTCATTAATGCAATTATCTAATCAACCAATCACATGGCAGCTGCTTCAATGCATTTAGGGGTTGTTCCTGGTCAAGACAATCTCCTGAACTCCAAACTGAATGTCAGAATGGGAAAGAAAGGTGATTTCAGCAGTTTTGAGCGTGGCATGGTTGTTGGTGCCAGACGGGCCGGTCTGAGTATTTCACAATCTGCTCACTTACTGGGATTTTCATGCACAACCATTTCTAGGGTTTACAAAGAATGGTGTGAAAAGGGAAAAACATCCAGTATGTGGAGAAAATGTCTTGTTGATGCTAGAGGTCAGAGGTCATGGGCCGACGGATTCAAGCTGATAGAAGAGCAACATTGACTGAAATAACCACTCGTTACAACCGAGAGTGCAGCAAAGCATTTGTGAAGCACAACACGCACAACCTTGAGGCGGATGGGCTACAACAGCAGAAGACCCACCGGGTGCCACTCATCTCCACTACAAATAGGAAAAAGAGGCTACAATTTGCACGAGTCACCAAAACTGGACAGTTGAAGACTGGAAAAATGTTGCCTGGTCTGATGAGTCTCGATTTCTGTTGAGACATTCAGATGGTAGAGTCAGAATTTGGCATAAACAGAATGAGAACATGGATCCATCATGCCATGTTACCACTGTGCAGGCTGGTGGTGGTGATGTAATGGTGTGGGGGATGTTTTCTTGGCACACTTTAGGCCCTTTAGTGCCAGTTGGGCATCATTTAAATGCCATGGCCTACCTGAGCATTGTTTCTGACCATGTCCATCCCTTCATGACCACCAAGTACCCATCAGCTGATGCTGCTTCCAGCAGGATAATGCACCATGTCACAAAGCTCAAATCATTTCAAATTGGTTTCTTGACCATGACAATGAGGACAAGGAACGGGAGCTTCGTGTCCTGGATGTGCATCCCACAAATCTCCATCAACTGCAAGATGCTCCTATCAATATGGCCAACATTTCTAAAGAATGCTTTCAGCACCTTGTTGAATCAATGCCACGTAGAATTAAGGCAGTTCTGAAGGCGAAAAGGGGGTCAAACACAGTTTTAGTATGTGTTCCTATTAATCCTTTAGGTGAGTGTATACATTTTGCTTGATATTTTTGTAGAAACCATGATGAAATTTTTTTTTTTTTTACAATATGAAATTCATTACTATCACTTTTGATCAAATTAATGCATGTTTGAGATTTATTTTATTTTAAACTGCAGTTTATGTGTAACATTAAAAAAATATATACATACAGTATGTGTGTATATATTGTTACGTCCTCTGACGTATTGTTTAGGACATGTGTCATTGTGGCCAGGAGTTTCTGTCTCTTTCTCTCTCGCACTCTCTCTCATACCAGGTGCCGGTGATAATTGGTAACGACTGCGGATTCGTTCATCACAGGAAGCGCACCCTTTAAAAGCTGGAGTCTGCGCAGAAGATCGGCGCGGAAGAGAGAGGAAGCTAGTGGCTCAGTGTAACGGCGAATGTTGTGCCGGCAAGACGTTTTGTTGATCGCGTTGCAAATGCCTTGTAAAAAGAGTCTTATGACGGTGATTTTCTTGTTGGTAATTGTTGAGGTAGTTCAAAGGCTAATGTCAACTGGTGCCACTTTTCCGCCTAATACTTGTTGTGGTTGTTAAAGGTATTAAGAAGGTAATCTGTCATCTGATGCCTCTCTTCCGCCAAAAGCTGTTGTGCTGTTGTAAATACTTTAGTTCTGTTTGTTTTCACTTCCCCATTTTGGATGGTGCCTATTTTTGTTTATAGAAATTTTCTCCTGTTTTTGCTTAGAGAGGAAGTAAGGGAAGTTTTGTGTATTTTCATTTTATTTATTTTCGTTAGGACATGTAGATTTAAAAACTCAGCTAGTTTGTTTTGTTTATTGTTTTGGCACATTTATTTTATTAATCGGAGGCTGTGTCCCGAATAAACGAATTTAAGTTATACCTTTCAGTTTTTTCGTTAATTTATGTTCCACCCCGTTGCCCCTAGAGCGGGGTCGTAACAATATAAATATATATATATATATATATATATATATATATATATATATATATATATATATATATATATATATATATATATATATATATATATACACAAACACACAATATATATATATATATATATATATATATATATACACAAACACACAATATATATATATATTTTGGTTTCTACAAAAATATTAACCAACACAAATGTTTTCAACATGGATAATAAGAAATAATAAGAAAGTTTCTTGAGTGGCAAATTATCATATTAGAGTGATTTCTGAAGGATCATGCGTCTCTCACCTCAGCTCGCTCTGGTGGATATCCATGATCTTTCGCTCTAGTTTGAGGGACTGTTTGGGGAAGAGCTTGAAGTCGCTGATGTAGTCAACAGGATGTTCCTCAGGATCATAGTCTCCAAGTTCAGCTAGAACAAGACAAACAGCTCATCAAATGACCGCGTGAAATAAAAGTGCCGCAATTTGCAATGGCCACAGGTGAAATGATAATACATGTTTTGCTTTTTGTGTCATTTTTAAAGGTTTGCAAAACAGCGTCTTGAGCCTTCTTTCTCCATTGTGCCATTGAAAAGAGTCATTTGATCTTAGTTGATGTCCATCTGATTTGACTTAATTCGCCATCGTTGCTTTTTCAATGACGTACGACTCGCACTGACGGGAATATCTGATCTATTCCCTTACATGACAACTCAAATGCACATATTCGATTCATATCAGCTTTTACTTTCCACAAATGAATGAGGCCTGAAACCGTGGGTTACATTTGATCTGTGCCATGTGTGAGGAGAAAAAAATGGAATTGGGTCACTTGAACCATGCATTGTAAATGCGGCATAAATGAAGTTCATATACGTTAGAAACACTCTTTGTTGTTCATTTTGAGCAGGGAAATATGGAAAGAGGTTTGCAATACGACTACACATTTAGCAGTCACTGAAAATTTCTCAGGAACACCATGCTACTGGTGCTGTCAATCAAATAACTCTCAGGCAAATGTAATAAAATGTGTGATTAGTAGTCAAAGTTGTATAAAGACTGTATTCTTACCTTGCACTATACAGGCTCCAAGATATGCAGCATCAGCGAACGGACATAAAAGCCTACCATGGTACACGTCTCTTTTCAACTGTAGGTACAGAAGATACCTGACACAGAAATAACAACAGAGGACATATTTCAAAAGAGTGTTATTGTTATTTGAACATGAAACATTCGCCATGGGTTCTATTTCTTCGGCTGCATTCAAACTAAAACCTTGGTGCAAAAGACATACTTTACTTCAGCATACTTTCAAAAAGACACTTTCAGATGCTGTCAAAGCAGAATTTATCCACTATATTCAGGCTTAAACAAACACAGAGACGAAAATTGCGGAATGCTTCTTGCTGTTGTCACGCTGGGGTTTAGTGCGCGATGCGGAGAAGGACGAGGAGCCACAGGTTCACACTGAAACTCGTTTTATTGGTAAACGCAAACAAAAACACTTTAAATGCAAAACTCAAATGGGTACGGCATCCACACACATGCAACGTCAACAAGAGACAAAGACATGGGAACACAAGAGGGCATTTATTTTTCACAAGGGAAGCCAAAGTACCCAATTCAATTTAATTGTGGTCTATATTGAAGACTGGTCTGAATTGAGACTTTCTAAAATAAAATAAAAAGTAGCCTTATCCCAAAATGTTCATTATAATACAGTACAATACAATATCTTATTTTGTTATTATATTAAAAAACAAGAACTTCCAAACATCAATCTATGCATTATTATTTTAACTTAAAAGCAACTTTAAGATACTTTTCATGTTATTGTGTCACAACATTTGAGATCTATTGTACCACATATAGTATTTCACAATATATATTTCTGCAACATCATATAGTGCAAATCTTAAATTAAATATTTGAAAAAATCTTCTGAATTGATATTATTAAGGTCAATGAATAAGTGCAAATATTGTGCATAATGATGTTTGACATAAAAAATGACTTGAATCCTAATCTGACTATTCACGATGAATTGGACATTCTGACATCTGATTTAGAATTGAACAGCTGAAAATGTCAGGTTTGGTGTGGTTAGTTCTTCACGCTTGGATCTAAAAAAAACTACCCGTGTGAGGGACTTGGAGATCTATTCTATAGATCGATGAAAACAAATAGATCAGTAAAACACCCCAAAGTCCCCCTGAAATATGTGGAACATCTAAAACGGCAGATTACTGAACAGGATGCTTTGTCTCAAAGCTGTAGAATGACCTTCTAGTATCACATTTGGCTGGTATTAATAAAAGGAAAATGTTTTGGCATCATCTCCTGATTTTCAGAGCAGAAATATCTACCAGATGGTCTGTGCTCACTAGCAAACTAGCCCTGCTTTAGTACACTAACATTACTAGGAACTGAGCACTCAACCCTACTGTTTCCTTTAAGAAATGTTCATTTGTAAGGCAAAAAAATAACTGCAGACACCATACATCTCACAGAACTACACGTAGTCTGAACTGATAATGACATTTAAGATGGAATACTGACATGTACATCGAAATATAACATATTTCCTGTGAGAATCTTTACTTAATTTTTAATAAGTACAAAAAAGTGCATTTGGTTGTGTTCTAGGTATGTAGAAGCTCAATATAATTAAAAAATATATATCAAATATTTAAAAAAAAATTAACTAATGGTCAAATTTGAAAATGCACAATGGCTAAATGGATAATGTTCTAGCAAGTTGATGCATAAAGAATGCAATAGTGCAAAAGGAATTTATAAACCTATTTCACTTCCCTTTGGAAAAAGAAGTTTTCTTTAGCACATTATGGCTTTGTTACTTATGGAAATAATATACATTAAAATAATATACAGTACTTGCATGAAAACTGAATACAAAGATGACACACTGATAATTTTCATTTTTTGACTCCCTTGAAAAGGACTTAACTACATCTTCATATGCAATTCTATAATTACTTACTAATGGTAAATTACTTTTAAAGTGTGAATGTACTTGCAAGCATTCATGGTAGGTTATAATATACTTTAATGTCTACTGAAATGTGTAAGTAATGCATTTCAATAGATTTGTAATTACACATTTGTAATGATGAAATTGCAATTTATTTATTTAATTCATAAATGTAACATCGAATAACAAAATATAGTTAAAATTATAATCAAGTGATTTAGTTCAATAACAAATCTAAACAAGTATACTTCTTTAAAGCATGACAAAAGGCTAAAACATAATTTTTTTTTAAACTAGCATTGAATTAGTCAATGGAGGGACTTGAAATTATCCGGTGAAACCATTTCAGAGGTAGAGTGAGTTCTTTCACATTTGATGAAAGATTCTAAAAACGTGTAATATTTTTGGAATAATGTACACTGATAATACACATAAGTATCATTCGCAATAAAAATAACAGTGTCCATTTTATGGTGGTTTCTGAAGTTTGCATTGCTACAATGCATTGGCCAAACATTTGCATCTATACTTTCATGCTTCCGTTTTCTCCATTCTCGCTCTTTGTAACTCACTGCACTCAAATCCATTCTTTAAATTAAATATTAAAGAGAGAGAGAGAGTGGTAGAAAAAAATATAGCTGTTTTCTGTGTCAAACAGCTTTAACAGGAAAAAACCCTTCCTTCCTCTTTCACAAGATGTAACCACTTAAACTCTGACAACCTGGGCTCTCCAATACACATATACGCCTCGCACTCTCTAAAGCTTCTGTCTGGCCACAGGAACATTCTCGTTTTCCAGCACACACAGAAAGCGTGGAAGATTGAGAAAGACAAATGCATTTATCTTGACAGTTCAGATGGTGTACATGCACTGAGCACCATGTTCTGAGAGCAGCACTAATGATTTAGTCACACTAACAAGCTGTGAGTGTGTGTTTGAACCTATGCAGATGTGTGTGTGTTTGAGAGAATTAGCAAGATGGAATCAAAGCTCGTGTTTGGAGCGTTGCTCTCTGTTAATGTAAGAGGAATATGTGACACACATTGACACTGACAGTCTATTCAGAATATTTTTGCTTCCTTTTGAAGGGAGAAAATCTTATTAACATAAAATTGAAGAGCAAACATGTTTTAATATTAATTTATGAAAAAAAGGATATCCAAAATTATGAAAAGAAAAATCTTTTAAAAATCAATTTAAACAGAAAATATCTTGCATAGTTAAAAAGTTCTTGAAATCTTTATCAAGTTGGTATGATAATTAAGGTTACGCAAAATAATATGTACTCAAACTAACCTTGTCATTGTCAAATTTAACTGATTTTAACTGATTTGATTTTTTGCTCACATGATCTGGCCTCTGTTTCATATTTCATGTTTTATGTGTTTTTTGTCCCTTCTTAATAGAACTGGCTTCTGCAGTGTGGTTTGGAGAACTTTATATATACACTCCACAAAAAAATTAAGGGAACACTTAATCATCACTGTATAGCAACCAGTCAGTTAAACTTCAGGGATCTCAATCTGTCCAGTTAGGAAGCACAAGTGATTGTGAATCAGTTTCAGCTACTTTGGTGCAAATGAAAGTGAAAAAGATGCACTGGAGAGGAAACCCCAAAAAGAGAATGATGTTTCAGGTGTTGGCTATAGACAATTGTTCTCTTCTTATTTTTCCTGAATACTTTGTCTTTAGTTTTGTGTTTTGTTAGGGTCCTTGTCACTGTCTGCAGCATGAGGCAGTTCCTGCAACCCAATCAGGATGAACAGGCCATCCTGCCTCCGCAAGGAGGTTTGGTGTTTCTCCCAGCACAGTATCATGGAGCATGGCGGAGACACCGGGAAACAACTTATTACACGAGGAGAGTTGTACAGGGACGTAGAAGAGCAACAACCAGCAGCAGGATCGGGACCTGCTCCTTTGTGCAAGGAGGAACAGGAGGAGCATTAATAGAGCCCTACAAAATGACCTCCAGAAGAAACTGGTGGCATGTTTCTGACCAAGTTGTCAGAAACAGACTTCACGAGGAGGCATGAGGGCCCAACATCCACTTCTGGACCTGTGCTCACAGATCAGTACCAGAATTGGCATTGGCATGGCACCCCGTTCTCTTCACAGATGAGAGCAGGTTCACACTGAGCACATTTAACAGACGTGAAAGAATCTGGAGATGCATCATCATCCAGCATAATCTCCAGTTTAACGGTGGGTCAATAAAGGTCTGGGGAGGAATATCCTTGGAGGGTTGCACAGACCTCTTTGTGCTGGCCAATGATACCCTTATTGCTGTCATTCCAATTCATCTTCATCTCTGCTGATTCAACCTAGTACCAAGTTGTCTTCATCCCCACTGGATAAGCCCAATCCCAAGTAGCCTTCACCACTGGTTAAGTGCAGTCTCAAGTCGTCTTTGTCCAGCACCTTTGTAGCAATTGGTTCAACCCAGCTCCACATCTCCTTTGTCATGAATGCTCCTGTCCAGCCATCCTCTCCATCCTCCTCTGCCTTGGCCATCCAGTTCCTTGGCCTCTCCTCTCCTGTCTACCTTCAGCCCACTGTACTACTGTAATTATTTTCCTCTGTGTACTTCTGTTCTTTGCATCACGTTAACTTTGTTTGATATGTAATGTTTAATGTACTGGTAGTTTATTTAGTATCTTAATTCGTCTTTCTGTGTCACATAACTTTATTGTTGGATTCTGAAACCCATGACAAGAGTGAGGGCGATGGGATCCAGATGAACCTCAAGGTGTCACGCCTTCACTAAACGGGACTCTTATTTTGTCTTTTTGAAGTGGCATGTTCTTTAGTTCTAGATCTTTCTGTCACTCATCAGTTGCCATGGTCACTAATCATCACAGGTGTTTGTCTTTTGTTCATCACAGCTAGTATATTTAGTTCTCCTTCTCCACTATTCAGTTGTCGGTTGTTGTTTGTGTAATACACTTGTTTGTGTGCACTACTGTTACGCTACCTTTGAATTCATTATTAGTCCCATTGGATCTCATCTTCGTCTTCGTCCTTTGCCTACCCGTGACACAAGGACACTGACTCTGATATAATATAATTTTAAAGTAAAAATAATTATACTAAATATGCCAAACCTCATAATTTTTTTCTTGCTTTTGAATGAAACCTTTTATCTTCAATAACTCAGGATGCTTGCATAATCTACGTTTAAAAAATAATAATAATATTGAATATAAATCTTTAACAATATTAATTACAATGTACTTTCATTTAAATGCAATAAATATCAGAAAACATATATATATATATATATATATATATATATATATATATATATATATATATATATATATATATATATATATATATATATATATTTATTTTTTATGACCTCGACACTGATTACAGTAATGAAAATTTAGCGGCAAGTGTGCTCAATTCTAAAAAACAAAAAAAATGTTATATATATATATATATTTCAAAATATATGTTAAATATGACCATACATGTTCTTGATTTCGTGGAATAGACTGTAATGAGATCACAATGGTTACTTTGACATGAAAGAAGCCACAGATCAGTCATTCTGGCTTCAGCTGCAAAGTAAACATGCTCTTTCAAAATGGAAGTGGAACAATCTGCCCAGGAGGCATTTTTAAAATGCAAATCTCTTCCAGAGAATCCTCAATCTCATATATTTGACTTGAGCAATTTACACTGTGATCGGCCGGTGTTGTTTTCATGTTATTCCAATGCAATTTGAACATTAAATCAGAGAACTGTTACCTCGTCAGCTCTTCCTTGATCTTGATTGGCTCCTGAGGGTAGAATTTCACCCTGAAGCACATAGTGTATGGCTGCTGACCTGAAAACAGCACAACATCAACAATCAGATGAAGGGGGAGAGAGACCACTTGAGCGTAAGCTAGTAAATGTGAGACAGATTATGCAGAGAACAGTATCCAAGGGCATGATGGGAGCTAAAATGATTATATTAATCCATGAGATGAGGGAAACCCCTCTGGTGAAGAATGAAATGAAGTCTTCAAAGATAAACGTAATGAGTCTGAGAAGTTTTGAGCTCAAAGGGAAAAGCTGATTTCATTGACGTCACTTTGTCTGCGATCTCTCTCTCTCTCTGTTACTTTCCACCACGTTTGAAAGCCATGTTTCTGTAAAACCGCATTACGACATATGCTCTCAATGACAACTGCAGAAAAGTTAGTTCATGCGTTCGTGAGCTCTGGAACTTCTTGTCCTTGTTTGAGAAGCAGACACACTCTTTCCGTTTAAATCTAGACTAAAAGCACATCTCTTTAACCTGGCATACACATAACACATAACACAAATTCTATTATTCCTATAACAACCAATGTAGTTGTCACATCGTAAGAAGAATGGCATCCACGCTAATATTAGTCTGTCCCTCTCATTCTTATCCTGAGGTTATCATAGTCAGCCAGATCCAGTTCATATCCGATCTCAACTATATCTCTTTATTAATATAGAGTTTTTTTTATAATAGAGACTTTTTCAAAGCAGCTTTACAGAGATAACAGGAAATGCAGCCTGAATCATAACCACACCGTGTTCGTCCATTGGCCAAAGGAGATCTGATGGGAGTTTGGGTTCCTTGCCACTTTCACCTCTGGCTTGCTTAGTTGATGACACTTAATCTTCAACTTATAATTTAACTTATATATTTAACTTATTAAACTGACTGTACTGTATGAGTAGTGATACAATTGACTGACAACAGATGAAATGCATAATTCTACTGTTATCACTGTAAAGCTGCTTTGAAACCATCTGTATTGTATAAAGAACTACATAAATAAAGATGACTACTGTAAATAGCAATGTGTGCTGCAAAGTTTACGCATAAGTCACTTTCAAACCAAAAAGCTTAATGTTGGTCAAAGCAACAAATCCATATGACCAACTTGAACCCATTTGAAAAATATATTGGAAAATTATTCAACCTTGTGCTAAATTCTGAAAAAACGGATTTTGCCAACGAATAACAGTAAAAGTCTCTTGCTGCCATCTTGAGGGAAAGAACGAGATGAATTAAACTTACATTTCATTTGTTTCACTACTGGTTTGCTTGGGTCCAACCAATGCTGTAAAAATGACAAGAGAAAGAAATGATTCACTGCTGTGCACTGACAAGTACAAATGGTGACAAATCAAGAATATTTATGGTACGCAAAAATTATCGTAAAAACAACATTCCCACTGATGAACCATCCCTTTTTTCTATAACGGGCATTAATATTACAACATAAATGATTGTAAATAATTCACTGCAGTGCTGCTAGGAGATTTTCTGCTCGACTGAAGAAACATTGTCGTAAATACAGGAGGGTAAAAGCCCTTGGTTGGTTGTCATGGTAACATTGTTCAGAATTTAAAGCCAGTATGATATGCTACTTAAGGATTAAATATCTACCCTGGTGTGAATACAGAAATAAGCGTTTACATAATGTTTAAAAGTTGTTGTTTTTTTATAAATAAATTAATACTTCTATTCAGAAAGGATGCATTCAATTTATCAAAAGTGTCAAAGACTTTCAATACAAATTTTTTTTACATTCTCAAATATAATATTTTAAATTGTACTCATATTTCCCAGTGGTTTCTTAGCACAAACTAAATGCAGCCTTGGTGAGCATAAGAGACTTCAGCAACACTTTAGCTTAAGGTGTAGTTACACATTACAATTGTAACTAACCCTAAACATAACTTTAACCCTAAAGTAAATACATTTATTTAATATCATGCAGTTATTTGTGTACAAGCACAAATTGTTAGTCACCTTACAATAAAGTCTTCTTTCAAAAGAAAAAACCTTACAGACTCCACATGAAACTGTCGCAGCTTCATTCAGTTTGAACTTCGTTTCTCCCTACCTAGTTTGTTGTCATGGTTTCTGATTTGAGCCGTCGCTGTCAGCTGTGTGTCGCTAATCACCTCATTTGAACCTATATTCAAGTTCCCTTTGTGTCTGTTCATTGTGTCAGATCTTGTCAATGTTTGGATTCATTTACATTTATCAGACGCTTTTATCCAAAGCGACTTGCATTGCATTCAAGGAACACATTGAATCAGCTCTTGCTTTCCCTGGGATCGAACCCATGACCTTGACGTTGCAAACACCAACGCTCTACTGATTGAGCTACGTTATGTTCTAGCAACACAATCTGTGACTCGGAAACAGAATTGTAAGTTGTATGTCTGAGGTTTCATTATTTTAAAAGCTTGTGCAGAATTTGATCGCAGATTCCACTTGTCTTGAGTTTTCTGCTGGAGCCACAGCCACTATCTTCTGAAGTTTTAATAAACAGAATTAATGTCATGAATACTTAGGCCAAACTTTAGAAGTGATGAATGTGTAGTTACCCTTTGTTTCTCTGGGTCCACATATCTGATGCCAAAGTAATCTTTCTCCAGCAGGCTGTAGTAGTTACACACATGATCCAAAAGAAACTGCCCTTTGGTGTCTCTCTGTGGGGAAAGAACAATCAAAACCAAATCATTACAACAGAGATTTAAGAAACTACAATAGTGAGCCAGACAGTTGTAATGAATATATTGACAGTTTATATATATATATATATATGATAGGTCAATATTTTTTGATGTAGGCTAAATATAATTGTCATGAGGTTGTGCTCTGAATTAAATGTGTATTTACTACAGCACAATAAAAAGCAATGCTTCATCCAATGCAGTCCAATTGATGAAAAAATGATACACAAGGAAATTATTTTATTGAATAGCACAAGACGAGTTATCGGTCTGATTTAGTCTGACAAATCCCTCACTGAATGAACTTAATGAATCCTTCAGAACTGCTACATCTTACTCTCTCACTGAACAACAAGTATTCATTTTCAGCAATCACTGACTGACTCCAAATGAAGCTAGAAATATTTTATGTTCTTATTGCTTGTGAATCCTAAACCAGTATCGTAAGTGACTGGTTATTCATTTGAAAATGTACAATTGAAAATACATTGACAATATAAAAATTTGAATCTCAAAAACATATAAAACATTAAAAAAAATTGGATAATATGTTATTATAATATGGTGATTATAATATGGTTCATGCCCAATCAAAGGGTTGCAGATGTGGATAGGCAGATCCCCATCTACAAACACGTAATTCTGCAGGAAACACTGGCATGCAGTGAGTGATGATGGGTGTATGGTCTCATACAGGACACTGTCTCTGCCAGCAGCTCTGGTTCAGCTCTGATGACCATCAGCTTTTGACCTTGCTGTTATTACCTGTGACGCAGGCTGCTATAGCACACTTCTATGTGAAATACGTTTCACTGAGGGGCTCTGATGCCACTAACAATACAGACTCAAATGGAGGTTCTGCTCTCGCAGTATGAAAGAGTTTTCATTTTTAAATATTAATACAAAATGTAAAATGTCTTAAATAAATATGAAATGGGGATCAAGCACTACAGTGGACAGAATAAAGAAGAAAATGTCTTCTATCAACACATATGTCCTCTCTTACAATGACAGGAAGAACTACATTTGGTAACACTTTATTATACAGTGTCTTTGTTACACGTTACATGTACCTAAAAATTCTGCTACTATTAAACTAAGATTCAGGGATCTCAACCTGTCCAGTTAGGAAGCACAAGTGGTTGTTTATCAGTTTCACCTACTTTGGTGCAAATGAAAGTGACAACAGATGCACTGGAGAGGAAACAGCAAGAGAAGCCCTAAAAAGAAATAGATTTTACAGGTGTTGGCCATAGACAATTGTTCTCTCCTTTTTCTTCCTGACTGATTTGTCTTTAGTTTTGTGTTTTGTTAGGGTTGAACAGGCCGTCCTGCTCCTCCAGGATGATCATCCATACAAGCCGTCATAAGGAGGTTCGGTGTTTCTCCCAAAACAGTTTTAAAAGCATGGAGGAGATACCTGGAGACAGGCCGTTACATGAGGACATCTGGGACGTAAAAGGGCAACAACCAGCAGCAGGACCGGGATTTGCTCCTCTGTGCACGGAAGAATAGCAGGAGCTGCCAGATCCTTACAAAATGACCTCCAACAGGAACTGGGGGCATGTTTCTGACCAAGCTGTCAGAAACAGACTTCATGAGAGTGGCATGAGGGCCTGATGTCCTCCATTGGGACTCATGCTCACAGATCAGCACTGGCAGCTCGATTGGCATTTGCCAGAGAGCACAAGAATTGGCAAGTCTGCTACTGTCACCCCGTTCTCTTTACGAATGAGAGCAGGTTCACACTGAGCACATGTGACAAATGTGAAAGAGTATGGAGATTCCCGCACGTCATCCAGCATGAGTGGTTTAGCTGTGGGTCAGGAGGAATATCATTGGTGGGTTGCACAGATCTCCACATGCAGCCAATGCTTTCCTCAATGCTGTTAGGTATCGGGATGAAATCCTCAGATCTTATACTGGTGCAGTGTCTCTGGGTTCCTCCTGGTTCATGATAAAGCCCGGCCTCATGCGGCTAGAGTGTGTAGGCAGGTTTTAGATGACAGGCATCAATGCCAAATAAATAAAGATTTTCAAATTCAAAATTCAAGATTCAAGATTCAAAGTGTTTATTGTCATGTGTACAGACAGAAAGCATGTTTCCCTGTACAATGAAATGCTTACTTTGCCGTCCACAGTAAATGTCGCACAGGTAACACACAAGTAAAATAAAATAAGATAAATATATAGATTATAAAAGAGCAAATATATATGTATATATACAAAATGTAAAAGGGCAAAAAGAGTAAAGTAGTAAGTGAGGTAGTGCAGTCTTGACAGTGTAAAGTGAGGTAGTGCAGGTCTTATGGTGTAAAGTGAGGTAGTGCAGTATGTAAACAATTGTTCATGTGATGTTGTGATTGTAGACTCCTATCTGCTGTTTAGGAGTCTTATGGCAGAGGGAAAGAAAGAGTTCTTCAGTCTGGCAGTCCTGGATTTCACACTTCTGTACCTCCGTCCTGAGGGTAGAAGTGTGAACAGTCCATGTTGGGGGTGGGAGGGGTCTTTGAGGATGGAAGCAGCTCTTCTGTGGACTCTGCGGTGGTAGATGCTCTGCAGAGAGGGCGGTTGAGTCCTGGTGATCTTCTGTGCAGTCTTCACCACTCTCTGCAGGCGTTTGCGGTCCATGACAGAAGCGCTGCCGTACCACACAGTGATGCAGCTGGTCAGGACACTCTCAATGGTGCAGCTGTAGAAGTTGCTGAGGATCTTAGGCGACATGCCGAACTTCCTCAGTCTCCTCAGAAAATACAGCCGCTGTTGAGCCTTCTTGACCAGCTGCGTGATGTGAGGTGTCCATGTGAGGTCCTCACTGATGTGGACACCCAAGTATTTAAAGTTGCTCACCCTCTCCACTTCAAGCTCCCGGATGAACAGTGGCTGAGGTGTCCTCCTCTCCTTCCTCGTGTCCACTATCATTTCCTTTGTCTTTTCCGTGTTGAGGGTGAGGTTATTGTCTTCACACCATGACACCAGACTGGCCACCTCCCACCTGTAAGCTGCCTCGTCATCATAGGTGTACAGGGTGTAGAGGATGGGGCTGAGTACACAGCCCTGGGGAGTGCCAATGTTCGTGATGGTGCTGGCTGAAGTCCTATTTCCAATCCTGACAGACTGAGGCCTGCCAGTCAGGAAATCTAGGAGCCAGTCACAGAGGGTGGGATGCAGACCAAGTGTGGACAGTTTGTGGGTGAGTTTATGTGGGATGACCGTGTTGAAGGCGGAGCTGTAATCTATGAAAAGTATCCGTAGGTATGAGTCCTTGTTTTCCAGGTGAGAGAGGGAATAGTGGACTGCAGCAGCGATGGCATCCGAGGTGGACCTGTTGGGCCGGTAGGCATACTGCAGGGGGTCAATGGTGTCCGGTATGCTGCTCTGAATGTGGGCCAGCACCACTCTCTCGAAACACTTCATAATGATTGGAGTGAGTGCTACTGGCCTGTAGTCATTCAGGCAGGTGGGTGAGTTCTTCTTGGGCAGGGGGATGATGGTCTGTTCTTGAAGCACGATGGTACGGTGCGCTGGCTGAGGGAGAGGTTGAAGATGGAGGTGAGAACATCAGCTAGCTCGTTGGCACATGCTCTGAGGGCCCGCCCAGGAATGTTGTCTGGTCCTGCTGCTTTGCGGGGGTTGATCTTCCTCAGAGCTTTGTGTACCTGGGTTGATGTGATGGTTGGTGGAGGGGAGGGGGGTTGGGTGATCCAGGTGTTTATGTGGTCCCTCTCTGCAGTGTCGCTGGGGGCCTCAAAGCGGGCGTAGAAGGTGTTGAGATCGTCCGGCAGGCTGTCCGCTGAAGTGATGATGTTGGTGGTGGTCTTGTAGTCTGTGATGTGCTGCAGGCCTTGCCACATCCGCCCTGGATCAGCAGTAGAGTAGAAGCTGTCCAGCTTCTCTCTGTACTGCCTCTTGGCCGCTGTGATGGCTTTTCTCAGTCCATACTTTGCAGCTTTGTACTCGTTCTCATTGCTTGATTTAAATGCAAGAGAGCGAGCACGCAGCATGCGACGTACCTGACCGTTTATCCAGGGCTTCTGGTTGGGAAACTTCCTGATTTGTATGGTGGGCACGATGTTATCAACACAAGTGCTGATGTACCCAGTCACATACTCAGCATAGTCCTGTACGCTGACGGAAGAGTCCTCCACAGTGGCTGCAGCTTTAAACACATCCCAGTCTGTAAGCGCAAAACAGTCCTGCAGGGTGATCTCGCTTTCCGGGGTCCAGAGTTTAATCTGTTTGGTGACAGGGTGTGCTTGTTTCAGTCTTTGTCTGTAAGCAGGGTACAGGAACAAAGAAATGTGGTCCGAGTGTCCGAAGTGGGGGCGGGGTGCAGCCCTGTATGCACCACGTATGTTGCTATAGACGTGGTCAAGGGTGTTTTTATCACGGGTGGGAATGTCAACATGCTGGTGGTATTTGGGGAATACAGTCCGCAAACTACACTGGTTGAAGTCACCAGCAACAATAAAAACAGCGTCAGGATGAGCCGTTTCTAGCGCGCTGATGACGTCATGGAGTTTGCCGAGTGCTGCCGCGGAGTTAGCACGCGGGGGGGGGGTGTAAACAGCGGCCAAAAACACAGCAGTAAATTCCCTCGGTAGATAATAAGGACGGCACTGCAGCAGTAAAAACTCCACATCTGGTGAACAGTGCGCGTCAATAGTCCGTATATCTTCGCACCACGAGTTGTTTACAAACACACACACGCCTCCCCCTTTCGTCTTACCGGACGCGGCCGTTCGATCGCCTCGGTGAACCGAGTGAGTTTGTAGCTGAATGGCGTTCTCTGGGACTTTGTCTGAGAGCCAGGTCTCGGTGAAAAACAGGGCGCAGCACTCTCTAATTTCCCGATGTGTTGTAATCCTGGCTCGAAGCTCTTCCAGTTTGTTTTCCAGAGACCGCACATTCGCTAGCAGGAGGCTGGGTAGCGGTGGTCGGCAAGCGCGAGCTTTTAGTCTGGCATGAAGCCCTCCCCTCTTGCCTCGCTTGCGTCGCCGTCTCCGAAGCACTCTCCTGGGGTCAGCAAACTCACTCGAGACCGGTGCTTCGTGGTCCCCGGGGTAGTTTCGGTGGCGACTCTGTGGGCGAACAATGAGTTGCAGCTCCAGCGGAATATTACTACTAAAAACAAAGTTACGCGAGTTGGCGATGTCCAGTAATGCCTGTCTGTTGTATGTTAGCAGTGCATGGCATTTGTGCACTTCAGAAAAAACGAAAAATGTAATAGTTCATTCATTAAGATCCTATTTAAAGTTCCCTTAACTTTGTAGTGTAGAAAGCAGTGTACAAATTGATAACTAATATTACTCAATGCTTAAGTACACTAAGACACCTTAAAATAAAGTGTAACTCTAAATTTTTACATAGAAAGAACCAAATCTGTATCCCTAGAAAAATGTGTGGTGTTTGCCTGTCCAAAATCCATTGCCCACAACCATATGGTATTTTTTGTGTTAGATAAAAAGGGTGTTGCTAGGGTGTTGCTATGTGGTTGCTAATGTGTTCTTTGTTATTTTTGATGTAGTGACATAATGCTCAGGTGTGATTTGTGGTTGCTAAGATGCTCCGAGTTGTAGTGAATGTGTTGTCACAATGTTATTTGTGGTTTCTTGGGTGTTTCTATGGAGTTGCTATGGTGTTCTGAGTGGTTCTGTTGCCACAGTTCCAGGGTGTTATTTGTGGTTGCTATATGGTTGCATAATGTCCCTATAATGTGCATTTTCAGTACCTTTATTTTCAGTATATAATGTATAAGGTCAGATTACTGATGTAAATAACAAATATTATATTGGTGTTCTTAATCTTATCCCGTAAGAGGGAACCAGGCGTAAATTTCATACACTATCTTTATTTTTTTGTTTAACTGTGTCACGATACAAGTAGGGAGGACTCAGAAATACAGGTGGGAAGGGATATTTATTTTAATATAAATAAAACAAAACACAAACAAAAACTACCGAGGAGAAAACCATAACAACATAAACTAGACTTACAAAACGTAGACAAACAGAACAGGACGGGAGTCCGCAAGAGACAAACGAACCCAAAAGAGCCACGTCACTCCACTCTTCATCTCTCTCTTCATCACTGGCTCCCACTTGCAGCTCGCAACAAAGCACTGACTCTTGCATGCAGAACTAACACAGGCTCAGAACCCTCATACTTCCAGACGCTGCTTCAAATCTACACACCTACCAGAAACCTTCGATCGATCAATGAGAGACGACTTGTGGTTCATCACAGAGAGGCAAAAAAATCACTCTCAAGAACATTTTAATTCACGGATCCTTGCTGAACGACCTCCCAGCCTTCATCCAGAATGCAGGATCCTTGACGATATTCAAAAGACTACTGAAAACTCACCTTTTTCGTGAGCACCTAACATGACACACACCACCTCAACTTAAAACACTTTTTTTATTTAAAACAAATTCCTTCTTCTATTCTCCAGGCTTGTACTACTAGTATGTGTAATGTTTGAAACGTTGTATTGTAAGCACTCTTATGTACTTTTGCACCTTCAGGATGAATCGCTTTCTGTTTTCCTCAAGTTGTAAGTCGCTTTAAATAAAAGCGTCTGTCAAATTAATAAATGTAAAAGTAAATGACTAATCCTTTGTTTGAGAAATAGTAACAGTGCTGCTTGCTGTAGCAAACACCTATAATGAATAAGCATGCATGCATGCATGATGGAGAGAGAGATGCCGTATGGGGAAGAGAATATCAATTATTAAGGAGTCTAACAAGATGACAAGTTTAAACAACACAACCACACTGCATTGCTGCTCTTTCTTTAACTCTCCATCTTCCAAAATCCATCCAAGATTGACTTAGCATTAGCAATGCCTCTATCAGCCGCTCCAGTATAAACAAGCAGAGTTTAGGACCATGAAAGCTCTGCCCTAGATAAAATGTTCAGTAATTAATACCCATGCCATATCAATTATGAGTGTGTCTTCCTTAGAACTAAATGCCCAATGTTTGCTAATCCAGAGGTCACAAGGATCCTTTCATTTCATTAAGCAGAGGATGACACGGACCGTGAGCAAAACAGGGAAGAGTGAAAATTAGTGAGAGATTTATGTGAGCAAGTAAATCAGAGCACAATTTCTTTATGCAGAAAATCAAAGAAATAGAAAAACTGAGAAAAAAGATGATACTGGAAAAGGCACATGTTAGTATTCCACACCATGCATACTTGCCTTACTTGAGCAGCCGATGGTGAAAAGACAAACCCCTCGTCGATTCCCATTAACCACTAATTTTCTCAAAATGGTTTAGTCTGTCCTTGGCACAAATACATAGGAAGGACTGGTCAATGTTAAAGGCTTGGAGGTATGGTGACATATAAGTATATATAGCAAATCTTAAAGGACCCGCCGCATTCAGGATTCACTAAATTTCTGCAGTGCTACAAGAATCAAAGAAGCCTTAATCAGTGAGGATGCCATTCAGAAGGCCGAACACGAAATAAAGTCTCAAATATGGGATGTCATTTTTATGTAAATGTATGTCTGTTAGCAATTAATTTGCACACAAAAAAGTAAATTAGATCACCCTTCTTCACAACTGAAATGAAGATATTTTGAAGAATGTCAAAGGGTTCCAAAAGGTGCAAGCTCCAAAAATGCATCAAATTAAAGCTACGCAACTCCAGTGGTTTAATCCAAGTCTTCAGATGCAGTTACATTAGTGAATCTTTGTGAGGACAAAAGTATATTTTTACTAGTGTAGTATGAAGAACACCTCACAAAACAAGCAGCTTTCCGTTTTCAATGAAGTGCATGAAATCTGCATGGGGAAATATTGTGCAAAATTCCCAATCACTTGGAATAATGTTGAAATAACTGGATTTCGCCAACAAAAACTGACTGTCTTTTTTGGATCATGAAACTTTTGGACCCCATTGAAGTTCTTCATATAAGTGACCTTTATGTAAATGTAAATTCCTTAATAAAGTACCACTATGAAATATTTCTAAATGCACATATTATCTTATCTTATATAAAATTGCTCATTGCATGAGATACTGACATTTTTTTTTTTTTTTTTGCATTTTTGTTTAGTGACGCCAATGACTACAGATTTAGAATCCTTTTAACAGTTCTCCAATATTGGTGTGGATCTGACCTTATGACCCGTACAACATTTATGCCTGTAATGAGAGCAATCTTGAAACCAGAGAAGCATTTCTCTGTTCGCCCTCTAAGGAAAGTGGATTATGCTGACGACAGGTCTGATGTGAAACTGACCTGGTGTGGTAAGACAATCCCTTCTTTCTTCTTTTACCGTTTATATCGCATACTCGATTCATAATTAAAGATCTAAACATATTCTATATATGACAGCTTAATTTCATCATCAACTCCCTCAGCTCTCTTGTGTATTGGAAGGACAAGTGGACTTTAATGCATTCAATGAATTTTTCATCTTTGCATGATTTAACGTGCAACTTAAATCCATGTTACTTTTGATTATGCATGTAGACCTGCAGTCTTCATATATTGTTGGCTGTATATGAATTATTTGTGAGAGCACAGACCAATTTTTGCTTAAGAAACTATCTAAATTATTAGTGTGCCCAAATCTGGAACATCAATAATCAGTGTTATTAAGGATGTTAAAAGTTTAAAAAGGTTGAGTTGAATACAGAAACTAATTAGCAAAGGAACATTTAGGAGGACTTACTTAGAGAAATGCCAGAAAAATGCAAAAAGATTTTATCTATTTATTGTGAATCTTCAAAGATTAAATTGATTTATTAAACCAAATAACGATACAGTTTGCATTTTAAGTGTAAATGATCATTAACACCTCTTATAAAGACTGGTAAAGATTGCAAATGTGGTGCTTTTGTTCTTAAAGTGAATGAAACTCTACCCATCACAAATGTTTGTGGTTCATAAAACATTCATTCATTTTACATTGACAGCTTAAGTGAATTTCCGTGTTGTTGTTTTTGTTCCCTTTTGGGGGAAAAAGAAACACACTTTAGCATATTTTTATACTTATTTCAGAAATAATATGCTTTAAAAAATACTTAGATGAAGTAAAACACATAATTGCAGTTAAAAGAAAATGTATTATAGTTTGACTTTAACTTTTATGGTAAACTAATATATACTTTTTTGGCAATGGGAGGAAGGAGATTGTGACACATTTATGTGGAACATTTGAAATATTTCAGCTTTATATGTAATATGAAATTACACACTACATTTGAATTAGAATCAAGTACAAGTGAATTAGTATGTTAATCAACAAAGTAAAAGTTTTTATTCCACTTTACAAAGTGTGTGTTACCGTTAGTCCTGTTTGTCGTGTCATCTGTGCACTTCCTGTGAGGTCAGTGTTACACTTCCTGTCTGTGAGGTCATTTGTCACTTCCTGTGTGTCATGTCCTGTTTGTCACTTCTGCTTCCCCCCCCACCCCACCCCACCCCCGTTACTCATCCCAGGTGTTCGTCATTCCCTTGTGTATAAAAGCCTCTTGTGTTCCCTTGTCTTTGTTGGTTGCTGGTGGTGTTCTGTGTATGGATGCCGCGTTACGTGTTACTAAGAGTGCCGGTTTCAGTTTGTATTTAAAATATTTTTGTTTTCGGTTTTGAATAAAGTTAAGTTTCATTTGGAAACCTGTTCTCCTCATCTCCCTCTCCGCATCGCACACGTTTTCAAGATAGTGACAGTGTGTTAAGAAAAATAATTATGAAAGCTGTAAAAATTTGTTTCACATGTTCTTTACTTGCATATATTTACGCATTTATCACATGTTTGTGACCTTATATGTGTATATATGTTTTATATATATATATAAATATATAAATATATATATATATATATGTATGTGTGTGTGTGTGTGTGTGTGTGTGTGTGTGTGTGTGTGTGTGTTTGTTTATGAAAGTAAAACACTTAATACATAATATTTATGGTGTTGTGCATCAGAAAGTACTTGCAGGAGTTCTATAGGCTGTAATGTACTTTTATTCTAGTTCAACTGCTGTGAGTGACAGATATCAGTGTGTGTTTAACAGGTCATATATCCCCATTGGCCAAACATGCTGTTGTCTCTTAAAATATCTATCACACACCGCACTCTGTCACTGACTTCACTGCCTCAGGCTAGTGCTGTACAAACAGAATGGGAGGACACTTCATCACAAACACACACACACACACACACACGTTTTCATGTTTTATGGGGACTCCATATACATAATGATTTTTATACAGTACAATCTGTATATTCTCTCACCCTACACTAACCCGACCCCTAAATCTACTCATGCATTTTCAAAAAATGTCACTTTGTCTGATTTATAAAAAAATTTCCTCATGGGGACCCAAAAAGGCCCATTTTATCCCCATAATGTAGGGTTTATCAGGATACACACACATTTACTACATCTACATAAGGACATATCAAAGACTTTTTATAGCAACTATATAGGCACACACATATAGTTACTATAGAATATTGACTGATTCTTCCCTACTGCCTTACTTAAAATGAAAAACAAATGATTTATTTTATGTATGAATACATTTTCTCAAAATCCCAAAAATTCCACATTTCCACATTTGAACAGGAACAGGAACAGCCTGTGAAATAAAAAGTGTTGCAGTCTCGGCACAGACGCACACGCTCTCTTTGAACCGCAGCGGTTCAACATATGCGCTGCACATCACCGAGACATCATTCAGCACGAGTGCAATGACGTCATTCATTTACACCCCTCCTGCTCCCCCTCTCTCTCCTCCTTCTTTATGATCTCTTTTTTTCTTTCTTCAGTCATTCTTACAAAAAAATCTCATCAAAGGGCACGGAGGAGAAGGATAAGAATAGCGTGTGCACTATTTATAGTCTCCACCACAACAGCACCTTCTCTCCTTCTTACTCTCCGGACATTTATTGATGAAAAGAGGGAATGAGAGAAGATGAGAGATGCATTTCTGCAGATGGGGTGATTTGCATTTGGTGTAATACAAAAATAGAAATGTTTAATCGATGATGGCACTGCTGCATTATTAAGCGAGTGGAGAATGTTCACACTGGCATCTTAATAACCCTAACAAGAAAAGTACTGTGGTGGAACCATGACACAGTGATGCTATCAGAGGGTAAAACCATGGTACTTTAATATATACCATGGTATGTCCGAATCATATGGTTCTATCTTAGGATTTTATTGTTAGTTAATATATTTGGTCTCACATTGTGTTTACGAAATTTCATTTATATTTCAAGAGTTACTTTTCAGTTATTTTCTTTTAGTTGTTCTGATAAAGGTTTGAGCAACCAAGATATTTCAATAAAGTTTGAGTTCTTCATTCAACAAGTGTTTCTGACTTACCTTCTCTACAATGGTGTCCAGTTTCCATCCATTCATCCCTTGTTTAATTCAGGGTTATTTTTGTTTATATACTATTATTGTTCTATTATTCGTATCATTTTTATAGTACTATTTAGATTTAATGTAGTTTTAATTTTTATTTATTTTTTCTGATAGTAAATTTAGGCTGTCAACATATAAATAACATGTTGAATAACTGAAATATAATTTACTTGTAAAATGTGCACCAATAATTCAATAAGCATTTCCCAATAATCTAAGATTCTAACCTAGTGAAGACTAGTCAAGATTAAAAAAGACAGCTATGCATAAATACATGCGTATACTCAAGAAATGAAATACAGCTGATGATAAAATGATTATTTTACAGCTCCATATACCATTAATGATTACCATATTCATTTAACATGGCATTTACATACTGCAAAGGTCATTCAAAGAGCATCATTGTGTTGCCCTGGTAATAACCTCCAGTTACTTATTACTGAAAGCCATTAAACCTGAAATTATGACCTTCTATCTCAGGAAAGACTCACATTAAGAGGCACCTCAAATGTTCATTTTTGCCTCCATGAGGAGGTTTCTCAGCAGAAGCTGAGCGCAGCATCAGTAGCACATGAGTGATGCAGCAGTCACACTGAAGAGCATGATCTGCCTTAATAATGCATGGCCTATCTGTCCTTCAGACACTGAGAAGACACTCCGTACCAAATGACCCAAAGAAAACTCACACATCTCATTTACTTTAAGATAGAAATATGCTGGTCAAGTTATCACTGACCCAGTAAACTGGACATTGCTTGACATGCTTTCAGCCAGTCCAAAACAGGGAGATGCTGATTTTTATTAGGACCAGTGCAGTTCTCATGACTTATAACTAAAATACACGGCCGCAAAGATCTATGACAGCCTAATGCTGTGTCCGAAATCGACACAATTTAAGAAAACAGTCATTTGAAGTGCTGTCTGAAACCATAATGGACATTATCAAGTGCACTCATTCAATCCCATAATGCACCACAGTAATGAGTAAAAACACTCAAAAACTAATGAAATACCCATAATGCACTTTGAATTCTGCATCTGACCAGTCCAACGTGGGTACAGTGTAATATCATACAGGAATAAATTCCTTTTTAATTGATTATTAAATTGTTTAATTAAGGTTTATAGATGATTAAATTCATGATTAATTTCAAATGATTAAACAGCACTAACTAAGCAAAAGTAGCAGATCTTCCAGCGCATTCGTAGTACGTATTCACTCACTCATTTTCATTCACTCCTTCAAGTGACTATATTAGAGGAGAAATGTAGGGAATAGTGAATGAGGGAATGGGGGGCAATTTTGAACACAGAACTGAAGGCTGTTTCATGGCAAACATATAGATAAGATTTGTGAAAAGTTTATATTTCTGAAAAACAAACAGAAACTAGATTTGTGATTGCAAGGGTTTTCCTATTAAGATAAGGTGTATATAAATATATATATATATATATATATATATATATATATATATATATATATACACATATATTTATATGTTATATATCGGTGTGCGATGCAGAGATATACGGGGAGAGCAGGTCACCAAGAATCTTCACTTTATTGAAAACGAAAACAAAACACTTGGAACAAGAACATAAACGACACGTAATAGTGCAATCTCTGAGACACACGGAGAAACACGGAGTCGGCATCCACACACTACGATTAACATCAACAACTGATCAAGACAAAGGAGCACAGGAAGGTATTAAATGACAAACGTGGGATTGGGAACAGCTGACGAGACTTAGGCAGTGATTAGACACAGACGGGAGCGTGCAGGACCTGGAAGATACATAATGGGACTTGGAAGGGAACAGCACGAAACAAGACCGTGACAATATATATATATATATATATATATATATACTTTTTAATATTTACTATGAATTTAATATACTTCTTTGCAGTAGGTAAGGTGTTTGGGGGATGTTAGGTGGTTGTGTCGCAAGTGTTGCTATGATATGATCCAAAATAACTTACATTTCAACCTAGTTACGAATATTGAAAGGATCATGTCAAACTATATTTTGTTCTTTATGTAATAATTTGTTTTATTTCATTTTTGGCATCCCTGTTTTCATGTTTTTTTTATTGTTGCCTCAAAAATGAAATGAAATTTTGTAATAATATGACAGTCACGTAACATGACAGAGACTACTAGAGAGATTATCATAGTCTTTAAAGGGACATGGTAACGGGGGGGAAAATTCAATTATAAAATTATATTTCAATGCCTTTTCCTTCCCCCGAGAAAGTTTGCTGTTGCTCAAAAAACCTTTGTGTTCTTCCATAACTGGTGATGGAAATACTAAGAAGCTGGAGGGAAAACGATCGTTTTTTCAGTGCTTTAGTGAGTAAACACAGAGTTTCTCAATGGACCACAGAAGTGTTGCGAAAGAACAGAAAAGTTTAGCAAGGGGAACGCAATATATTTTCCTCCTATGTTTCAAGACTCATTTAAACTGTATCACGTGAGAAAGAGATTTTCTGTTCATCGCAGGTGATCACAGTCTAATATTTTGATTGTGATATGACATTACTTTTATTCAAAAGTTTAATAAAGGAAAAGTTAATATTGGCAAAATGACGTTTTACCTTGTCTATTTTTGCCTATAAAAAGAAACACAATACAGCAATACACAGCAATACACAGTGTCTATTGAAGAATGAAAGAATCCGTTTCTAAAATCCCATTCCTAAACGAAAGAATCAGTTGAGTGAATAATTCAATGACACAGTCACTTGTTGCCACGGGTCTACCGGTGTAACAATGCAATCTTTACTGTAGCTCAAATAGTAGAGGGTGGACCGTCATGCTAGCTTTTTCCTTAAAAATATACATTCCTGTCCAAATCACAATGAAACCGACACCTTGTAAGCCAGTTACGTTTTCTCATGAGATTGGGTTGGACTGACAGTCTATCTGTAATGTGGAAACACTATATCAGCACTCTCTAGACCAATCAAATCCAGAACTATCTGCTGACCGGCACTGTACGCGAAATAGCAAGCGTAAACTCAGCGTTTAACTCCTCGTGTAGCTGATAAAAAAGTAAGAGCTGAGCGCGTATAACATGTAAAAGTGCAGCCTCTGTCTATGAGGATAGTCATGAAATATGCAGGAGAAAGCCATCACAGAACAAGAAGCCATTAGAGCCTCGTGGATTCCTAAAATATTCATAAGACCCAACAGAACACTCCATTCTTTAGCTCAAAAGTTTATAAACACAACACCGGAGAGAGATGCAACTTCTTAGGGATACACATCACTCTCTCTCTTCCACTTTGTTCCATTAGTACAGATATACATAAATGGACCATCAGAAATTGACTCAGAAAAGTTGGTAGAAACTTTTAGGTCTAATCTAGGATTAGCTTACCTCAGGTAGAACCACAGTAAGAGGACAGTTTCCTGACTCCACCATCATTGTGTGGTTTTCTCAAAAGCATAGAGAGGAAATGGTTGTGGCGTCTATTAGTCTATTAGTGTGTAAAGTGCCTGGATACTGATAGTGATACTGTAAAGCGCTACACATCCACATCATCATCACTTATCATCAGACACTTAAGCTGCAGCCGAGCTGAAAAACTAGAACTGCATTAAGGCCTTTATAGATTCAATTATTTTTATATTAGCAAAACTATATGCAGATTTTCAGTAGATTGGATGTTTTATCGTTTCCAAGAATGTTTTGAAAGGAAGTGCATTGGCAAGAGTAATTCCCGGAAATGGGTTTGCTCATTTGTCTTGACAGGAACATGGAGAGCATGATGGAGAGACTGGCTCCGTCTCAAAACTTTACGAGCTGCCTACCCAGGCATCATCGACACTATGATGTTATGCGGTGCTTGCACTGGCTTTTTCCGGAGGTCTCAAAAGGCTTGGTCACGAATTGAGCGAGTCGTTATAATCTTGTATTCAAGTCATAAAGGGATAGAGACAATTCTGTCATTAATGTTGTTCCAAAGACCTTCGTTCATCTCCAGAACACAAATGAATATCATTTTTATGAAACCTGAGATATTTCTGTCCCTCCATTGACATTAACTTCAGAAAGTTCATAAAGAGTTCGTAAAACTAATCCATATGAATTGAGTTAAGTCACAATTCTCTGAAGAGACTCGGCCGCTTTATACGACGAACAGATTTATGCTTTGATTCACATATAATAATCTAACATCAGGGTTTTTTCCATGCCATTATTGCCTTTGGTTTGTTGTCATTGGGGATTTCTAAGGTGCTCCCTTGTGAAAAACAAGTGCACTTTAAGTGTAATCTTTGGTAAGAAGCAAATAGATTTTGATGTGTTGACTAATGTACTAAAGCACATGTAAAGCAACTTTTAGTTTACATCATTTAAATGTGTAAATGCGAACATATTTAAATGCATGACAGACGTTTCAAAAGAAATTGCATTAAATAACATTTTAGTTTGTCGATATAGGCAGAACATTTTTACCATATTTTAAATACAAGAAGTGATCATGAAAGTCTCTCTAACTTCAAATTTATAAATTTTGAAACTATAATAGATTTCTATTTTTAGGCAATTGATAGTCTGAAAACATTCACACTTATATTCCTTTAAAGTAATGAGTTTCCTGTTATTTGTGAGCATGATGAAGTGTACCTCTTTTTCATAATTGCTAATGAGCTATACAAATAAAAGTGACTTTTCTGATGAATCAAATCGTTTTTCATCAAAGTCTTCATCAATCACATGAAAAGAAGGATGAGAGATGTTCCATCAGTGCGCGAGGCATACATCATGCTCTCCATTCACAAACACTGCATATTAAATCATACTATTCTCACTCATTCTATTAGGCCTATTTATACATTATAAACATGTTTTGAATATGAATATTTCTCTAGTGCAGAAAGTCAAGGGCGTAACTGTTTAACAAGCAATGAGACGAGCAAAGCATGACGAGCGCGTCGCCGCTCCCCGGTCCTCCACCTGAACCCGTCCGAGAGGCCAGCCGACGATACACGCTCCATTCGACGCGTTTAAAGAGCGTTTTGTTTGATCAGCGCGCGCACGCGCTCGCTCGCGCTTACCTGGATGCTGCACGAGATCTCGGAGTCGTCGAGCAGCCGGACGGTGCACTGGACCTCCTGCGCGAGGGAGGAGATGCTCGGACTCCGAAAGCGAAGCATTTTCATGGCTCCTGGTTCCGCATAGCAAAGCAAAACAAGCGCCTTTGGTTTCGGAGAGGACGGTGTGTGGGTTACGCGTTGCCTGTGTCGCCAGCGGAGAGGAGGAGAGAGAGATGTCGCGTTACATGACCGGGAAAACGATCCCCCTTTTCTTTCTCTCCCCCCTCCCTCCCGAACGCGCGCGCGCCTCTCTCCATCAGTTCTATAACATAAGCGAGTTCAGCATCACCTGTAATGTACACACACACACACACACTCTCTCTCTCTCTCTCTCTCTCTCACACACACACACACACACACACTCACACAAACACTCTCTCTCTCTCTCTCTCTCTCTCTCTCTCTCACACACACACACACTCTCTCTCTCACACACACAAAACTCACACACGTACACACTCATCTCGCTCTCACATGCACACACACACATTCACCTCTCACACACACACAAACACAAACTCTCACACACACGCACAAAACTCACACATTCTCACAGAAACACACACACTCATCTCTGTCACAGACACACTCATACACTCTCACACACACACTCATCTCTCTCACATGCACCCACACAAACATTCATCTCTCTCACACACGTTAACATATCAACAGGCGTTCACGTTCCACCTAAAGATTACAGTTTTTCCTCGATTGCTAAGACACATTTCTTGAAAGCTGCTCTCCTTTTCTCTAAACTGTGAACACAAAACCCTATTTTCAAGCGACATTCACAAAACCTCAGACTCCTCTTGCAAAACCAAACTTTCATCTCAAAACAGTTCAATCTGTGCTCAGAACTGAACTCTGTTGTCAAATCGTGCCTCGAGTCAATCAAAATTAAAAGCACTACGGAACAGCCACTAAACACTACGTAGAAAAAAAGAAAACACAATGCTCAGGACATGAAGCTGCAGAAATAAATGTTTATTGTTCACTGTAGGCTAATACATGTTGCAAAAAAATAAATAAAGTGCATTTACCACTTTGTACAAAAAGACAAAAAAGGAAATCTTGTGCATTTACATGTAGTACTTGCAAAAACAAACAAATCTCTTTATTTGTAAAAAATAAAGTACATAAATTTACAAATAAGTGCATTACTCAGCCACAGCACCATGTCTCCGTACTGGGTCAGGCCACAAAACTTCATCCACGTCACAGGCCACATTTTGTCTGGCCAGGCAACGGGGGAAAAAACCCCTGGCATGCCGTATCCAGGCTTGGCATGCCTCCACACCTATGTCACCACAGGCAAGTTCCAAGGCTTGCAGGAGATTTACCCTGGTGTAAGGTTGACGGTCATATACTTTCCACCGCCATGAGGAGAAGAATTCCTCAATGGGGTTTAGGAAAGGAGAGTATGGTGGAAGGCAAAGATTGATAAAACCTGGGTTCATATTGAACCACTCTCTAACCTGGAGAGCTCTGTGAAAACTCACATTGTCCCAAACAACAACATAGATGGGATGCTGATCCTGCTGCCCTAACAGAGCATCTCGCATGTGAGTGAGGAAAATGAGGAGCTGGTGAGTGTTGTAGGGCCCCAGTTTGGCATGATGGTGGACTACTCCATGACTGCTGATGGCAGCACATAATGTGACATTGCCACCACGCTGCCCAGGAACACCAACTATGGCCCGATGGCCAATCACATTACGGCCTCTCCTTCTCCTTTTGGTGAGATTAAACCCAGCTTCATCCATGTAAATGTATTCATGGGGTCTTTCCATTGCATCCAGTTGGAAAACCCTCTGAAGAAATAGATATAGTTTTGTAAGTGATACGGAAAGTGATTTAGGCCACTACAATAAATCATTACTTGGAGTAATCAACATTTAGGTAATGTGTCTGGATGTATACCAACCTGTACATACTGGAATCTTTTCTCTTTGACTCTGTCTGAGTTGCGATCAAAGGTTACTCTGTATAGCGGTTTCATGCGCAGTCTGTTGCACTTGAGGACACGATCGACAGTAGAGAGGCTGACACTGTTGATACCTTCAAAATTTACATGGTCCTCAATGATCTTCTGCTGAATTCCCCTCAGTTTAATGGCATTGTTCTCACGGACCATATCAACAATTAGGGTCTCTTGGTGTGGGGAGAACATACTTGTCCTCCCACCCCCATGTGGCAGTCTTTCAATTCTACAAAAAAAGAACATGGAGTTACAATAAAGAAATCTGCATGAATACTAGACCCACAAACAGTTAGACAACCCTCCATTACAATACTACAGTACACTGGTACAGTGATGTACTGAAACATGCATTTACTTACAGTATACTGTGGTACAGCATATAGTATGTCATCCAGTAATTGCTGTCAATATTTAAATACTGTACTATACAGTAATGTAAAAAAGAAGGTAATTACCTGTTCTCTTCTCTAAATCTTTGGATTATGGTGGACAGTGAATCTACTGATGTTAGGTTGTACCCTTTGTCCAGCCTCCCTCATACTCATACCATGGACGAGAACATGGTCAATCACAGTAGCTCTGATTTCATGAGATAGTACTGTTCTTTGTCTTTGCTGACCACACTGACCACCTCGACCACCTTGACCACCTCTCACGCAAACTCTTCCTCTCAGATATAAATCCATTGTAGGGCCTCACAAACCAGTGCTCTCTGAACTGGCTCACTGCATATGTTCCCTCACATCATTAGACACAAGTGTGATCAGTTTTGAGTTGTTGTGTTCAAGTGGTGACACCTGTGCTTTAATTGTGTCTGACTTTTGTCACCTGTGCTCAGCATTATGCAGCACGGGTGCATCACAATGAAAATGTGTTGGGAAGTTGTGTCTAAACAGGTGAAAAGTGCTCATGGTTTTGCCAAAAGAGTGATTGATTCAATCAGTGTGTTCAGGCAACTGAGAATTTGGTTCAGACAATGGGGTTTAGTGTCTTAGCAGTTGAGAAAAACTGTAATAGTTAACACTACTATTTGTGCTACAGCAAAACAATATTGGAAAATAAAGTCCTATGGGATCAGGCTTCTAAAGTCCTTGTTATTTATTTATGCATTTCACTGTGGTTTATGGGGTTCAAAAGCACAGAGAGCTTTTTCTGGACTCAATTGTTTTATATGATGAACAGCTTTTATTGACAACATCGATCAGTGAACAAAAAGAAAAGCTCAAACGTGATGCGTAACAGGACAATGAACCTCATTGGTTCTTTCTGCGCTGTTTAACACCAGAATTAACCTTACTGTGTTTTGATGGAAACACAGACTTTAGATAGCAGGTTTATTGATGGCAGAACACAAGACAGTAGCAGGGCAGTGTAATGGGAAGTGCAGGGCAGAGGCAAACAGACACACTGTCTAATCTGAGTGGTATGGAGGAGATGGTTGATGAAGACAGATTCAGAAAGGGGTACACAGAGGTCCAGGAGGAAGCGCGTAGAGAAGGTGCTTGGACTGCTGGTAGAAGCGAATCGCAGGTTGAGTCCGGGTAATAGTGACGAGACCTGACACTGTGAGTGAGGTGAGTGCTGGCTTTATAGTGCAGGGGGAGATTGCTTGCAGGTGCAGGTGCTCAGTATTCTGGTGACGAGGATCGTGTGGGCGGAGTGAAGGGAGAGTCTAGTGCCGGGGTCGTGACTAAGTCCGTTACATATTGGTTAATTCTTGTGTTATGCATCGCGTTTGAGCTTCAGAAAGAACCAAAAAGGTTAATTCTTGTGTTAAACAGTGCAGAAAGAACCAATGAGGTTCATTGTCGGGTTACGCAGCACATTTGAGCTTCAGAAAGAACCTCGTTGTTCTTTCTGCGCTGTTTAACACAAGAATTAACCTCATTGGTTCTTTCTGAAGCTCAAATGTGATACACAACAGGAGAATGAACTTCATTGGTTGTTGCACATCAAGCAATCATGAGCTTTTCGTCTTTCGGATGAGACGTTAAACCGAGGTCCTGACTCTCTGTGGTCATTAAAAATCCCAGGATGTCCTTCGGAAGAGTAGGGGTTTAACCCCGGCATCCTGGCCAAATTTGCCCATTGGCCTTGGTCCATCACGGCCTCCTAATCCCCCCCATACTCTAATTGGCTTCATCACTCCTCTCCACCAATAAGCTGGTGTGTGGTGAGCGTTCTGGCGCAATATGGCTGCCGTCGCATCATCCAAGTGGATGCTGCACATTGGTGGTGGTTGAGGAGATTCCCCCCCTTCTATGTGAAGCGCTTTGAGCTCTGGAAAAGCGCTATATAAATGTAACATTTCTTCTTCTTTTGTTTATCTCAACTGATGCCTTAATTAAATTCAGCACATAAATTGATCCAGTCTCATTTGGACTTAACCACTTGACTCATATGGATTAGTTTTACGACCTTTTTTATACACTTTTTGAAGCGTTCAAGTGGTAGTTGCATAGCTGTGAATGGAGAGACAGAGAGCTGTCAGATTTTATTAAAATTAAGTTAATTTGTGCTCTGAAGATGAACGAAAGTCATACTTATGGGTTTGAAATGACATGATAGGTCAATTATGACAATTTTAATTTATGGTTGAACTGACCTTTAATAAATGCCATAGAAATATTGTTAATTCTTAGTCTATGTTAAAGTAGCTAACTAATGAAACCTTATTAGAAAATATACTATATATCAAATTAGATCACATGTAAAGTGATCAAACATGTCAATTTCAATGTCCTCTTAATTTTATTATGTGTTTGTCTTAAAGTATATCCCACTCTAATCATTAAGGATTTATTGAGCAAAGGAAATGGACTTTACACTTTCAATACATTCATTACACAACTGAGATTTGAAAAAAAAAAAAAAAAGCGTTTCATGCAGACAACACCTGCACATACTGTGAGAAATAAGATTAACATCGTTATTGAAAAGAAAAGACTGTATTTTTTGATGGTGCAAAGAACAGAAGTAGATTTATTCTGCAGTGTAGAAACAGAGAAGTCCTCTCCTGTTTTCATAAGCCACTTTGATCAGGCTAACAAAACTATGCAGCAATAAGCAAGAATACAAAATGCATATATGAAGGTGGTAGTTTGGTTAAGAGTGTATGTGGTGTTTTGAACAGATGTTAAAAAGCAAATAGCAGCTTGACAAAGGAGGTGGAACATTCAAGCTGTCCGTCCTTCCACATGCAGCTTCATATATCTCCTTCTGACGCTTTTTTACCCTTCCGGTTCCCCTGTAAAAAACAAAAACATAGCCAATTAAATATATTTCATTATATTAGTGTTAAAATGAAAACTTTAAAAACAGTAGGCGCAGCAAGTCACTGTCTTAATGACTGAATGACTCGCTCATTAACTCAACCAAATCATTCAAACGGCTAATTCAATCAAGAGTGAAGCAAGTGACCGTCTACATCAGGGACGTCCAATCCTGGTCCTGCACAGTTCAGCTCTAACACACCTACCTGGAAGTTGATGAGCTGGTTCAGGTGTTTGATTGGCGTTGGATCTGAACTCTACAGGACTGAGTTTGGACACCCCTGGTCTACAGGAAAGCGTCACTGAATCATTGGCTCAATTTATTCATTGAGAACCCTGGATTCATTCGGTAATGAAACAACGCTGTGTGTTGCTCAGAGACTCACAACAATTTTACTGTGGCTTTGTTTGCCATTTTCATTAGCAAAATTGAGCGAAAACGGACAATATTGTGTCTAAAATGCAACAATGGCCTTGTTTAATGAATGTCACATTTATAATCGTGAAAAAAGCACTCCCTTCTCTTGTGATATTGCAGAACTATATCATATGACATAAAATATATAATATAAGGGGATATACAGGGCAAATGTATAATCTATCATTGATTTAATTTTAACGATATGGCAACAAACCGCCAAAAAAAAAAATCAATCAGGCTTCATGAACCATGCATTTTAATTTGGGTACGCCATTTCTTGGATTTAGGTTCCAAATGTGGATGCAAGTTAACAGGTTAATTAAGATATTAGTTGTGCTGTTAAAGCGGTTGAACTTGACAGTATTTTTCACATAGTTTTTTTTTTTTCCAAGGTCATTGTGACCATCATGTTCATCATCAATTCATCATGAATTCTCATATTGATCATGTCAAAACTAGTTTACAATTGATTGAATGTATAATTTGGCAAGACAAAACACGTGCAAATGATAAACTTTCACTCCAGGACAGTTAAACTTCACATTTAATCGGCAAATCACATGCATGCTAAACTGCGAGGCCTGGTCCGTACGGATCAGTTTAACCCCTTGAAATAATGGGTCCAAAACCAGTCAAAACAAGCCACTGACGCACTGGTAAGTGGCCCATAGATACTCCAGAATTTCTGCGGTACATGATGTGATGGTCATACCTGATGTTTCGGTTGGTCGGACTGCAAGCCCTTCACTTTTGACCTCTCTTGCTCCAGAGCTGTGTGTAATTGTGTCACCTAGAACAGGGGAAACAAATATTGGTACACACACAGCATCACCACAACACAACACTAACGACTGCATCCAGAGAACGAGTGAAAGTACAGACACACACCTGCGAGGACAGCTCCTCTTTAATGTTCAGGAGCTCCTCCACCTGCAGCAGAATCTCAGCCTTGTCCTTCACTGAATATAAATACACATTACATAAATAACAAGAATAAATGCTAGATTTCAGTCTGTCCAGGTGTGTTTGCCGTTCTGCACTCACTCTCTCCCTGTTGAAGCATTTTGAGCAGCTGAGCGTTTCTGTTCTTCACTTCCTTGTATCTTTCCTGAAAAAGACAGGAATAAAACACTATTGAAACACACTCTTCATCACACTGAAATTGTCAGTTGTTAAATTAGCATGTGTCAAAAAGACAACCCACAAAGACAGCCGAACATTTTTTTACTTAACTTAATCCTCATTTACATAAAGTGAGTTTTATTATAAATTTAATTCACATTAAAATAAAACGTATATGTGCGTGTGGCAAATGCAATCACTTTCTGCACAAAAAACAAAATGACGTCGTCTACACGAGTGACAAGGTGCACCATTTGATTTGATTTTTTACTTAATGACGTTTTTAAATATCATTCATCTTTTATAAAGTTCATAAATGTAATCAAAGTCAATAATAATAGGTCATTATCATTCAAGAAAAGTCATTTTTGAGTCACAGTGAGTCATTGAATTATTCATTCAACCATTCATTCAAGAACGCAGCCAGTGTATCTCTTCATTGGCTCTTAAGCCGTAATCAGACAGGAATAGTTTTCTAAGCGATGTTTCTTATCGCTCAGTGTCTGTGACGGCATGGAAGGATTTGGACAGGATTTACTTCTCCAAGTTTTCTAGATGTGGGCGTCACAGAAGATCATCTGCTCTAGTCTTTTAATGAATGACTTACTGATCTTCATCAAAACCCGGTTTAAATGAACTTCATGTGAGTTTATAGAAGTGGCCGTTTATAATAAACCCGCATTAGAAATCTAGACAAGTATCTGACCCCAATATTAAAAAGTGGCAGTCGTCACGGATATCCATATTGAAATGAAAGCAAAGCACTTTGAAGATTGGTGCGCAAACGTTTGCTCAGGAAGGACAAAAACCCAGAGGAGAAACATTCAGATGGTAGAGTCAGAATTTTGCGTAAACAGAATGAGAACATGGATCCATCATGCACTGTTACCACTGTGCAGATTGGTGGTGGTGGTGTAATGGTGTGGGGGGTGTTGGCACACTTTAAATGCGTTTAAACGTTTAAATGCCACGGCCTGCTGGGCATTGTTTCTGACCATTTCCATCCCTTTATGACCACCATGTGTCCATCCTCTGATCTGCTTCCAGCAGGATAATGCACCATGTCACAAAGCTCGAATCATTTCAAATTGGTTTCTTGAACATGGCAATGAGTTCACGGCACTAAAATGCCCCACAGTCACCAGATCTCAACCCAATAGAGCATCTTTGGGATGTGGAGGAACGGGAGCTTTGTGTCCTGGATGTGCATCCCACAAATCTCCATCAACTGCAAGATGCTCCTATCAATATGGCCAACATTTCTAAAGAATGCTTTCAGCAGCTTGTTGAATCAATGCCACGTAGAATTAAGCAGTTCTGAAGGTGAAAGGTCAAACACAGTATTAGAGTGCTGTGCATCTGCACACTGAAGCTTGATTTTCACCATGTCCTCACTCTGTTGGATATGATGAAATTAATTTGTGAATGTCCAATTCTCGCTGGTATTGAACAGATTTCTTGTGTGCAGTGACTCATTTAAACATCTTGAAAACCCAAAGCACTCATGCTCTCCACAGACGTGTGCGGTTGGTTATAATGCTAAATGCTGGGAAAAACACACACATTGTAAATGGAAACTTTAACTGACACTTTGCATGATCAATCGCTCCAGCTGTAATCATGATTTGGTTTATTAATGCTAAATGAAACCCTAGCATTTCTAAAAATAACAATAATGATAAAAAGTTTCCTTTGGTGCCTATATAGATTTATCATATTTTTATTGTTTTAAATATTCTTTAGACCCAAATATGCCAATGAGGACAAAAATACTGCCACGCTTCATCTCTCATCGTCTTACCTCCCACTGCGAAATTGTCTTTCTCAACTTTCCAATTTCCTGGTCTTTCTTTTCCAGTTCATATTTTAACTGCTCAGTTCTCACATCCTGATTTTTTAGACAGAAAACAAGAACAGTTTTGGTGTTACACTACGTTCAACATTACGGTACACCTGACTACAAACTCTGCATGCGTTTCAGGTGTTTTTTCTTCTTTTATCAGGTGAAGGATGACTGACCTGCTCCTGCTCCGAGGAGGTGTTGACCTCCTGGCCGGCGCTGTTGCTGTACAGCTCTCTGCGTTTGTCCCGCTGGACGATCTTGCTCACATCGTCCTCCAGCTGGTTAAAAAACTTGTCGTCACGCAGCGCAGGATTCACAGGCTTAAAAAGAAACAGGAAGACAAACACTTCATTCCACATTTTCAGTCAGTTTCCACTTATCTCATAATGTCATGTATCAACATGTGACTCATGAAGAGTTTTCCCAAATATGCCAATAAGTCATAAAACATAAAGACAGCTGTATATTTCCATGTATACATATATTTATAGCAGTTTTGTAATTAATTAATTGGGGAAAAAAGGCTAAAATAAAAATCAAACATAAATATGAGATGAAAATCTTAAAATAATGAATAATTATAATTGTTGCCTTAGCAACCAATTGAAATTGTGTAAGTTTAAGTATCAAACTTATTAAAACTGAAATAAAAATGAATCAGATTACTAATAGATATACTATTAGTTTTTATTAATATTTTGAATCAGTTAAAAAAAATCATTAAAAATATATATATATGTCAAATGTAAATGTCTATAAAGGTTTTACTAATTTTAATTTCAGATTAGTTATTTTAGCTCAAGTTAAACCAAATTAATATGAGAAATGTTTGTCAACCAGATGCGACAAAATACGTTGAACCTTTTTCTTTTTTTTTAAATGATTTTAGTTAACTATAACGACCCTGATTAGAACTAAATGTAAATATAAAGAAACAAAATGACAAAAGCACATAAACAAATAAAAGCTCATTCAAAATATAATATTAATAATATTAACTAATTCATGTCTTCATTGTACCAAAGACATAAAAGTTAATTTAGAATTAGATCATTATTTGGAGAGGATTTATTTTGTATTAAATTGACAGTCTCTTTTTCTAATCAGAAAAATAAGACGTAAAAAAAACAAAAAAATAATACATTTAATTAATATCTTAACACATCAACTTTGAGAGCCCTAAAAAACATGCAGTAAAATAATTTTACTCTTCTTCAGGTGTCCCAGACCCTAGATTGAACATTTTCTTTATCTAAATTACACCAAGAATTAAGTGCTTATATGCAAATGGCGTTTATTTCAAACTTTAGATTCAGGATATAATTACAGTAATACTTTGAGATACGAGCGTCCCGACATACGATTATTCTGAGACACGTGCCTTCGAGCAATTTTTTACCGGGGGCGATGAGTGAGTCACAAGTATTAAGCTGGGAGCAGCACGAGTTATGTGTGTTGCACTAATAAGGGAGTTTTTTTAGAGGGCCAGAACCCGTTATTTCTTATGGAAAAATTCTTTGAGATGCGATCAATGAGTTACGAGCTCGTCCTGGAATGGAATATGCTCATATCTCAAGGTATCACTGTAGTCAGCAGTTTCCTCATGTTTCAGAAAATGCTGTCCCGAGTGAAGTGACGCCCCACTCTCCCCTCAATCCAGCCTGAGCTTGCATGTTTCACATCGATTGCACCTCTCCAACTACACGCTCACTCACCTCTCTGTCAGGCCTCTTATTCAGCTGATCTGCAAAAAGACAGTCAGTCAGAACGGCCACAGTCCCTCTCAGTGTAGAAACAATGATTCACCACCATCTCTCTCTCTCTCATGCTCACCCTCCTGCTGGAAGTCTTTGAGAGATACTGTGACTCGTTTGTCTTTCTGCTGATTCTTCTTCCTGTCCTTCTTTCCTCCTGCCTTTGTCTTTGGTGACGCAGTATCTGTTCTTTCAGGATCCTTGAGAGATTATAACATTAAACATTAATAATCATGCAAAACATGAAAATGCTAAAAGTAGTAGTGTGGTAGTTGTAATTAATAATAGCTTAGCAGTTATACAAGGCATTATAGACCACTTCACTTCTAATAAACCACTGTGACCACAAGAGGGAGTTGTTACACTTCTCGCTACATTTTAAACAGTTAGAAATGAAAAAGCAGCACTGATGTTTTAACAGAAATAGAAAATTTTAATCTAAAAAGAAATCTCTTTGTACATGTGTTTTATGCGTTTTAAACATTAGGCTTTTATGACTCATATAATATGATATTGGAGAGTACAGAGCTCATACTCGGAGCTAAAACTTCTTAGGGTTAAGAAGAGTTGATTGTGTGCTTCTAGTAGTTTTGTGTCAATGTTTTCGCAGTGCAATCTCCATCCCTACTCATGACGATCTCATAGAGAAGACCCACAGGCCTTATAGACTACACTAGATCAGGGCTTCCCCAAAACACGTTCTGGACTATACTACAACTTTCGCTGACTTGGACTTGCATTTGTACTCAGAAAAAATGAGTCCCGGGATCCTGTGAAATATGCTCAGGACAGGTACAGCTGTCACTGGCTAGATCGGTTCAGTTCAACACTGTCATGAGAGTCAATCATGTGCATGCATTTTTAAGTCTATCTTTTAATTTTGATTTGATATTTGCAAACTAAGACGAGTTTCTATGCTCACACTGAGTCAGGGTGCAAATACCAGTTAAATACTCGTTCGTCTCATTTAGCTTAAATGCACACAAAGTTGTCAAAACGCCCGTCACACTGAGTGTCCATACTATAAACACTGTCAGTTATGTCTGATGTGAACAAACAACTGGGAGAAAATCAGATCATGCATTAGATCTCAGGTGACAGCAGCATAATAAACCTGCGGCTATCTTACCTTAATGACAATCAAACAATTAATGAAAATGAGAGGATGATTCACTGCTCTTGACTGAATAACTTAAATAATAATCATCTATTTTTAATGCATACAGAAGATTATAAAGCAAATCATTTACTTAAATAGCCTATTTCTATAGTGTACTATAGAGACCTACATTAAATAGAGTTTAATATGAATATATTTGTCCTTTTGCTTGTAATAGACTTGTTTTTAGAATTTTTGCCTTGCAATTAGTTTATTTGCACATTACCGACTTCCTGAAGTGGGACTGAAGTGGTTTCTGCCATTTTTTCTAGAAAAGAGCAGCTTCCTCAATCTCTGGGTCCACAGAGGGTCTCGACAACTGGCTCATCCTGGCCCACATGCAAGATCAGTTATGCAAACACAGGGACCTGGTGTTCAGGCCTGTCCTGAGGCTGCGGGTCGACTGGGGAAAGAACAAGCTCTCCCCTGAGCGGAGTATCTTTTTCCTCAGTGTGTAGTTGGTCAACATGAGAGCACGTCTCACAAGAGAGCAAGCTCAGGCAGCAGTGAACTGCTTGAATTTGTTCAAGGGCAAGGGACTGTGCTCCTGGACAGGACTTCAACTGCAGTGGCATATCCATTGCTCTGAGCTGCTAGCAGTATTCCTTGCCCTGGGCCAGTTTTGACCGTTGCTGTTGGACGAGCTTGCACTGGTCCAGACGAACAACACATCGACCGCTAAGTATATTAATCGTCAGGGTGGTCTACGCTCCCGCCGCATGTTGCAACTCGCCAGCCATCTTCTCTGGAGTCAGAAGCGACGCTTTAAGCCAGTCATATTCCAGTGCAGCCACTGCACTCATGACAGTTCACACTCGGGGAACCGGTTGCCCCTCCGGACACATCCCACTGCCAGCTGTTTTACTCCCTGACCGAGGAGATTCTGGGATGCACTAGCACACAGCTGACCCCGAGGCTTCAACACGTATGCGTTTCCCCCAGTGAGTCAAGGAAGATGAGGAGCAGGTCTTGATAGTGGCATCGCACTGGCACAGCCGGATCTGGTTCCCAGAACTGATGCTCCTGCCTACATCTACACTTCAGCGAGATCCCCCTCCATGAGGCACGCTTATGCTGGGAAGTGGAGCTTGTTCATTGATTAGTGTTCTTCACAGTCGCCTCTTGCTTTTAGTTGGGGACACTTCAATTTGAACAATATTACTGATCTGGCTTTTCGGTGCATCTGGCTTTTAACGTGCATTTTCGGTCAACGAAACATGCCTGGGATTGGGGCCGGCCAACTCTCACATAAGACCTGTTCACGATTGTTGATGGGGTTTATCAGCCCAATGCTTTTTCCCGGTCGTTAAATCGCGCAAGAGGTTCTGTTAAAAATACATTGCGATTGTAAACAGAACTTGTGGAGACTGAAGAGGGTTGACCACCCCTGTGCTAGACCCTGAGTACATACTTCAATCTCATGTGTCAACAGAATAACTATAAATATCTTGAACTAAACCAAACAAACTTTATTTCAGCATAAATTTATATTCACATTCAGAAAGTGGAGAAATCAAGCCAGCCATAACTTTAAAACAAAGTTTGCTAGTTTGCTGATCAGGATACTAACTATGAGATGACGTGAAATCCAAAAGAGCAAGATGTAATGGAGGTTTGCTTTTGCTACATTTAAAATGTACGTTGTTGTTTTTTAATAGACATTGACTTAATGAGTTACAATATTGTTTAGTTGGACACAGACTCAAACTCTTACCTTTTGGTTTGGGGGGGGGCTTTCACACTGGCAGTTTAGTTCGAAACAGATCAGACTAAAAATGACTAATGTGGAAGCTGCACTTGAACTGTGGTTCACAAGAATGGTGCACACGTGTTCATTAACGGTGCATTTAGTTCAAAAAAACACATTTAAGGGATGATTTAGCTTGAATACAAGCAAGAGTGAGCCTGAAGTGCAATCAGGGAGGCAAGTTAATGGCAATCCAAAAGAGTCTGTTTACAGAACTATTCTGTAGAACAGCAAATTAATAAAAGCACAATATATTGACCCCCGTTCTGTCCTACATGACGGGCCTTGCTGTGATGGTGTAAGATGAACACAGACGCACCAGGCCTCGATAGAATCAGGTTTGTGTGAGTGTGAATCCAGACCAAGCAGCACCTGGATCAGTCACGCGCAGACTGAAAGCCCCCGCGGACTGAAGTCCCACTCTCTGACACTTTTGAACTCAAACTCGACTGATTAAAGACTCGACTAAGGTGGACGGGAACCCAGCACATCATTTGGGAAACAACTTAAGTGTCTTAAAATCATCATTTAAACGTATGAAAAAGCAAGTTCAGTTCATGCTGTAAAATGTCATGTGGTGTGAGAGCAAAACCTTGAATATTAGTCATGAATGAATGAATGAATGAATAAATGATATGTTTAAAAACCAAAAAAGATCTTTACAAACCTGTTACATAATATATAAAATACATGTAACTTGAAATTAGGACGTGTATCTTGTGCATTTGAAATGTGAAAAATATGTTATTAGTTTTAACTTGACGGTTGTATGGCATGACATTTTTAGTCATTATAAATGTACCTTTTTATGCTGCTCAAACTCCAGTTTACTCAGAATCAAGGCTTTCTCCAGATCTGCCTCGTACAGGTCACTGGTCAGCTGTGACAAACACAAACATAAACATGCTTGCACAGGGCAAGGAGAGAAACGGGCTGTAGGAAAGTTTTTGTGAGAAAGGTGTACCTGTTCATCTCTCTGTTTCCACTCCTGCCAGTTCTCCTGGGGCTTGGAGCCATGCTGAGCCGCGGCCGGGCTGATCAGGTCGTTCGCTAACTCCTGCAGCGTGAGTGTGGGGGGGGGCGCCGGGCACTTCTGAGGGAGCTTCTTAAACGCAAGAGTCCTGAGCTACAGTGTGCAACGACAAATACGTCTTGTTAGAAGGCTGAGCTTCATCTAAAGTGACTTTATCCCAAAACATACCCACTACACCACCCTCATCACAAGAAAGGATGTTATAAACATCAACACTGACTCATCGTCACTGCTTTCAGAAACATAAATGGGGCCAACAGCCTTTTTAGAGAGAGAGAGAGAGAGAGCGCCTGGTATTAAGATCTGTTTGGTCAATCTAATCACAAGTGGACAACACTAAATGCAGGTGTAAACAGGGTCTAAACCAGTTTGAGATTGTTCGCTCTTCACAACTTCCAGAGCTAGTGGAAAATCGGATTGCTTTCTTAGTGTAAACGCACATGTGGTCAATCATGTTTGAACAGCCGCTAAAAGACCATCTACTCTCCATCTACAGACCTAATGCGTGAAGATTACAGGAGCTCTAGCCAGACAGGACTTAAACGGGATTTAGACCCAAGTTTGGTTTGAAGATGAAAAAAAACGTACCAATCACAATGTTCTCTCATCATTCCTGAATTCTGCTGGTCTCGTGGCTGTCAGAGTAGAAGTAAACGCTGATGCTCTCTGTGTGTTTCTCCGGGTGTTAAATGTTATTTTGGCCATTAGATCGAAAGATCTGAAAAAGCTCATCTGCCCATAGACCCTCTAATTTAAGAAATTAGGACATAAATGTTTGAAAGTGTAAAAAAAGGGATGGATTAAAACACCAGGTGTAAATGCTGTACATGCTTCCTTTGGGTGCAGTTATTAGGAAGCATGGCATTAGCTTTCATTGTTACGCTGATGATACTCAGCTCTATATTTCTTCTCATCCTGATGAAACGAACAAATTCACTGAATTAACAGAATGCATAACTGATATAAAAAATTGGATGACTAATAACTTTCTACTGCTAAATTCTGAAAAAACAGATTCTAATTATTAGACCAAAAAGTTCAGCACATAATAATCTAGACTACTGCCTAACACTCGATGGCTGCTCTGTCAAGTCTTCGTCGTCAGTTAGAAACCTGGGTGTGCTCTTTGATACCAATCTTTCATTTGAAAGCCATGTTTCTAGCATCTGTAAAACGGCGTTCTTCCATCTTAAAAATATATCTAAATTGCGACATATGCTCTCTAAGACAAATGCGGAAAAATTAGTTCATGCGTTCATGAGTTCAAGGCTAGATTATTGTAATGCTCTACTAGGTGGTTGCCCTGCACGCTTAATAAACAAATTCCAACTGGTCCAAAATGCAGCAGCTCGAGTTCTTACTAGAACCAGGAAGTATGAGCATATTAGCCCAGTTCTGTCAAACCTGCACTGGCTTCCTATTAAACACCGAATACATTTTAAAATCTTGCTAATTACTTACAAAGCATTAAATGGTTTAGCTTCACAGTACTTGAGCGATCTCTTAACACATTATAGTCCTTCACGTCTATTGCGATCCCAAAATACTGACCAGCTTATAATACCTAGAATATCAAAGTCAACTGCTGGCGGTCGATCCTTTTCCTATTTAGCTCCTAAACTCTGGAACAGTCTTCCTATTACAGTCCGGGAAGCAGACACACTCTGTCAGTTTAAATGTAGACTAAAAACACATCTTTTCAACCTGGCGTACACATAACACATTATACATACATTTTTAATCCAAATCATGTAAAATGATTGTTAGGCTGCATAATTTAGGTAAGCCGGAACCGGGAACATTCCCATAACACCTGATGTACTCGATACATCAGAAGAAGAATGGCATCTACGCTGATATTGGTCTCTGTTTATTCCGAGGTTACCGTGGTCAGCCGGATCCGGGCCGTATCCAGATCAGATGAAGGACCTGGACACGAGCACAGCACTGCCCTGAAGTGTCTGCGGAGACCGTGACTCTACTGGACCCTCCCCTGTGACGATCATGAACTCATCTCTAACCGGACCAAATTGGACTTCATATTGGACTTGAATTGTTGTATAATAATCATGTACTGTTTGGCTGTTGGCCAGAGGAGAACTGGTCCCCCGACTGAGCCTGGTTTCTCCCAAGGTTTTTTCTCCATTCTATTCTTCATTCGTTACGTCACCTGCCGGAGTTTTGGTTCCTTGCCGCTGTCGCCTATGGCTTGCTCAGTTGGGGAAACTTAACACTTAAAATTCATCAATTGTATTGATTCACCTGCTCTTTTGGGGCTTCTGTTCAGCCAAACAAACTTTGTTTATAATGTTTTTCCTGTAAAGCTGCTTTGAAACAATCTACATTGTAAAAAGCGCTATATAAATAAAGGTGACTTGACACTCTGGATTATCACTTTGTTTGTTTTCTGCAATATTATAATAAATTCACTCATTTGCACTTGAATCCTTGCTTTCCCCCCTCTCGACTCCTCCACGCACACTGCACAAAGCTGAAGTGCATTACAGTAAATTGTCAAGTATTTTTAGAGTTTAATTGTCAATTTTTGTTTAATTAGTATTTATATGAGATCTTAATGGTTATAATTTTAACTGCAATTAATAGGGTAAAACCAAAATAATATTTAAAATGGGCATTTATGGTCGTGTGGAACGAATTAATTGATTTTTAGTGCATTCCTATGAGGACATTTGTTTTGGTGTACAAGCATTTTGGTTTACGAGCTCGCTCTTGGAACGAATTAAACTTGTAGACTTTCTAGATAGATAGATAGATAGATAGATAGATAGATAGGACTGACCTAACAGACCAGTCAGACAAAGAAAGGCAGAGAGAGAGACATAGATTGACAGCTATAGAAAGAAAAGAAGAGACAGAAAGACCTCATTGGCTTCACTCTGCTGCTGTTCCTTCTTTCTTCTTCTCTTCTCTTTCTTTTTATCTGTATTCGGGTTGGTCTTCCCACTGGGTGATTTCCCCGAGCGAGGCTTCCCTGCTGCACGGCCCGTCTTTGGCTTTCCTGCATCCGAATCCGTGTCCGAATCGGAGTCGACCTGCAGAAGAGCGAAGCGGGACGCTGTGGTGGGCACTGAGATCATTGTTGATGCCATCCTGAACCTGCCAACGGGACAAATATATGAGGCTCCGATTGGATGCTGTGGCTCGTGCTGGTGGTCTCCGGGACCAAGACAAAGATGCACCACATATCTGCATCGGCCAATATAGATATATAAACACACACACACACACACATTTACATTTTACATTCATGCATTTGACATTGCATTCAAGGAACACATTTACATTCTTAGTTCTTGCTTTCCCTGGGAATCGAACCCATGACCTTGGCGCTGCAAGCGTCACTCTCTACTGTTTGAGACGCAGGACGGCTGGAATGATACAGTAATTATAATTTCTTTCAGCTGAGGCGCTTCAGTTCATCATTGGCTTGAATTATGATTGAATTCACTTCGAAAAGGAAAACAATTCAGAGTAACATATGCAGCACAAATCTGTCATATAAGCTACATAAAATTATAATGAGAACATCATAATGCTGTGTTTGGGTATCATGATGAGACTTTTGATTTTGTAATCAGGTTCTCACAAATTCTAGATGTAGATTTATTGGCTAATATAAATGTGTTATTGTCTCTCAAACAAAGAATTATCGAAAAATATTTATATATCATTAACAGCGTTGAAGAATCAGAGCAGACACACAACTCACTGCATATGAATCTGTTAATATAATATACACTCACATAAACAAATAAAACCAGCTTTAATTTGTATTGCTCAATGAAAAGATAAATATGTTCGCTGCTGAATTATTATTATAATACGCACTTGTCAATCAGAAGGTTATTAAATCGATTACTATATATATATACACATTAGTCTGTTTAAAATGAACTGCCTAGACAGACTGCAGATCTGTTTATTACATCATTTAACACCTAAAATGTCGCTAGCTCAGACTTTTGTTTAGCTCGCCAGTGCTGAACACAAGTAACAAACGCCTATCCCTGTCCTCTTTCCCGAACATGTTCCCTCCGGCTGCACGTGCCATGTGTGATCCTGCCGGGATATGGAGCGGAGGCGCCGCTGGGATGAACTAAACAAACTTTCACCTGGTTCTGGCTGTCGGTATCCTCGGCTTCGAGCTGTTCACCGCAAACACAGATGAGAGTATGGCGGCCTGAGCACACTCACAGCTTCAGAGCTTTCTTTGAGAGGAAAATCTTGCTTAACCCGCTTATATCGAGGCCTTACTCCAGGGGGCGCTCTGAGGCTCACAGAGGAATATGGGATCGAATTCCCGCCTGAAGTACTGTGGTGGAAAATAATAATAATGTGAATAATGTGAATGTGAACAAGCAACAGTCGTGAGTCATACCGGAGTGACGTCAACTTCCCTCTTCCACTGATTGGCTAGGAGGAGCAGTCAATCTAGAACCAGTGGACCAATGGTGACGCTCATCCCACCCCTAATTTACATGTAACTCGAAGTGCAACTACAGTAATACCTCGGTTTACGAGTTTAATTCGTTCCAAGAGCGAGCTCGTATCCCAAAATGCTTGTACACCAAAACAATTTTCCCCATAAGAATGCATTAAAAATCAATTAATTCGTTCCACACAACCATAAATGCCCATTTTAAATATTTTGTTTTTGTTTTACCCTATTAATTACAGTTAAGATTATAACCATTAAGATCTCATATAAATACTATTTATATGGGAGGGAACATAAAACCTGGATTCAAGTGCAAATGAGTGAATTTATTATAATAGTGCAGAAAACAAACAAAGTGATAATCCAGAGTGAAAGTCGTGGAACGGGAGACGCGCACGCGACCACCGCGAGCTCCGGAGTGGAGAGAAGTGAGGCAGATGATATTAGAATCAGGTGTCGATGATCAGTGACCACGCCCCCACCACTCACACACACAGGCGTCAAGGAGACAATGAATTCATGAACCACATATATATTTCACTACGTGAACATTAGCAATCACAATTAATTCATGTTATCACTTCTAAAAGTATCACTGTGGTGAATGATGCAGCCAAACAGAGGGAGGCTGAGAGAATTAATGATTTAAGGGGTGATAAAGGGGTTGGAACTGCGTGACTGTGTTATGAGAGGCTGTCATTAGGATATTTCCAGTAAAAATGCCCGCGACCATACTGAGCGTTAGAACAAAAATGCGCGTGGGTGAGGGAAAAATTTGCTCGCACTCCGATACAATGCTCGTACACCGATTTGACCCTCCATGCTCGTACACCGATTTGCTCGTATACCAAGTCGCTCGTAAACCGAGGTACTACTGTATTTGAAATGTAAGCAGAAAGTGGAAACCAGGGCGAAGGGGAACAGAGCACAAGCGTGCCTAAAAATAAAATATGAACAGAAAATGGAAAAAAACACAAAACACAGAGGAATAAAAGCATAATATTTAAGAATATTTAAGATGCACACAAACAAGTTTAAGCTTTGCGCACAGCATTGTTTTTAATACGTTTAAAGTTTTGATTCAAGCTTGTTATTTTTTTAATGCACTTATTTATTTTTATTAACGTTTACTATTTTTCATCCTTGACCACAATACTTTAGGCGGGATTTTGATCCCATACAGAACAGCCTCATTCACACCTAACACATACTTAATTTATGAATGCATATCATTTATGCCTGGATACTGGGACTGGGTAGCTTTAAACAATACAAATTGAATTCAACAAGTCAAAAAGTTTAAACAAATCTCAGACCCAGACCTGAAATCACATTGGACAAATAATTATTGTAAATTATTAATCTGTGCCAAAGACAAAGACAGATAATTTATTAGTTATTCATTTATTTATTAGATTTTGGTTACAATATATTTTTGAACACAGGTGTTTTACTTATATACTGAACGATACTGATATAATAAAATGTTATTTGGGTGTATGTTACATACTCTGGCTCGATCACCAGTTGTAAGTGTGGAACATATTTCATGTTCACCTGAGAATATAACCAGCTATCCTGCTGTTAACAGACGTTCCAGTGTTTCCACTCAGACGACCTTAAGAGAAAGCACTGCCACCTCCATCACGTCCACCTTCCGGCACAGAATGCTGAATGCACAGGAGTGATCAAACAATACATGGTCCAGATCGCCGAACACCATCCGCAGTTACACCAGGAAGGGGGAGTTGGGGTGGTGGAGAAATGCCAAAAGAACTGTTATAGGACAGATGTAGACATTTGTCTTCTCCGAATTTGTCTTCTACATTTAACCCAAGTTAGTGAACACACATTTGGAGTAATGAGTAGTGGACCCACACACATTAGGAGTAGTGAGTAGTGGACACACACTTTGGGAGTAGTGAGTAGTGAACACACACTTTGGGAGTAGTAAGTAGTGGACACAAACATTGGGAGTAGTGAGTAGTGGACACACACATTAGGAGTAGTGAGTAGTGAACACACACTTTGGGAGTAGTGAGTAGTGGACACACACATTAGGAGTAGTGAGTAGTGAACACACACTTTGGGAGTAGTGAGTAGTGGACACACACATTAGGAGTAGTGAGTAGTGAACACACACTTTGGGAGTAGTGAGTAGTGAACACACACTTTGGGAGTAGTGAGTAGTGGACCCACACACTTTGGGAGTGGTGAGTAGTGAACACACACTTTGGGAGTAGTGAGTAGTGAACACACACTTTGGGAGTAGTGAGTAGTGGACACACACACATTGGGAGTGGTGAGTAGTGGACACACACACTTTGGGAGTAGTGAGTAGTGAACACACACTTTGGGAGTAGTGAGTAGTGGACACACACACATTGGGAGTGGTGAGTAGTGAACACACACTTTGGGAGTAGTGAGTAGTGAACACACACTTTGGGAGTAGTGAGTAGTGGACACACACACATTGGGAGTGGTGAGTAGTGGACACACACACTTTGGGAGTAGTGAGTAGTGAACACACACTTTGGGAGTAGTGAGTAGTGAACACACACTTTGGGAGTAGTGAGTAGTGGACACACGCTTTGGGAGTAGTGAGTAGTGAACACACACTTTGGGAGTAGTGAGTAGTGGACACACACACATTGGGAGTGGTGAGTAGTGGACACACACACACACACACACACACACACATTGGGAGTAGTGAGTAGTGGACACACACACACATTGGGAGTAGTGAGTAGTAGACCAACACACATTGGGAGAAGTGAGTAGTAGACACGCACGCACACACACACACACACACACATTGGGAGTAGTGAGTAGTAGACCAACACACATTGGGAGTAGTGAGTAGTAGACACACACACATTGGGAGTAGTGAGTAGTAGACACAAACACATTGGGAGTAGTGAGTAGTAGACACGCACACACACACACACACACACATTGGAAGTAGTGAGTAGTAGACACACACACACACACACATTGGGAGTAGTGAGTAGTAGACCAACACACATTGGGAGAAGTGAGTAGTGGACACACACACACACACACACACACATTGGGAGTAGTGGACACACACACACATTGGGAGTAGTGAGTAGTGGACACACACACATTGGGAGTGGTGAGTAGTGGACACACACACACACACACACACATTAGGAGAAGTGAGTAGTGGACACACACACACACACATTGGGAGTAGTGAGTAGTGGACACACACACACATTGGGAGTAGTGAGTAGTGGACACACACACATTGGGAGTGGTGAGTAGTGGACACACACACACACACATTGGGAGTAGTGAGTAGTGGACACACACACACATTGGGAGTAGTGAGTAGTGGACACACACACACACATTGGGAGTGGTGAGTAGTGGACACACACACACACACACATTGGGAGAAGTGAGTAGTGGACACACACACACACACATTGGGAGTGGTGAGTAGTGGACACACACACACACACATTGGGAGTGGTGAGTAGTGGACACACACACACACACACATTGGGAGAAGTGAGTAGTGGACACACACACACACACATTGGGAGTGGTGAGTAGTGGACACACACACACACACACATTGGGAGAAGTGAGTAGTGGACACACACACACACACATTGGGAGTAGTGAGTAGTGGACACACACACACACATTGGGAGTGGTGAGTAGTGGACACACACACACACACACATTGGGAGAAGTGAGTAGTGGACACACACACACACACATTGGGAGTGGTGAGTAGTGGACACACACACACACACATTGGGAGTGGTGAGTAGTGGACACACACACACACACACATTGGGAGAAGTGAGTAGTGGACACACACACACACACATTGGGAGTGGTGAGTAGTGGACACACACACACACACACATTGGGAGAAGTGAGTAGTGGACACACACACACACACATTGGGAGAAGTGAGTAGTGGACACACACACACACATTGGGAGTAGTGAGTAGTGGACACACACACACACATTGGGAGTGGTGAGTAGTGGACACACACACACACACATTGGGAGTAGTGAGTAGTGGACACACACACACACATTGGGAGAAGTGAGTAGTGGACACACACACACACACACACACACACACATTGGGAGTAGTGAGTAGTGGACACACACACACACACATTGGGAGAAGTGAGTAGTGGACACACACACACACACACACATTGGGAGTAGTGAGTAGTGGACACACACACACACATTGGGAGTGGTGAGTAGTGGACACACACACACACACATTGGGAGTGGTGAGTAGTGGACACACACACACACACACATTGGGAGTAGTGAGTAGTGGACACACACACACACATTGGGAGTGGTGAGTAGTGGACACACACACACACATTGGGAGTAGTGAGTAGTGGACACACACACACACATTGGGAGTGGTGAGTAGTGGACACACACACACACACACATTGGGAGTAGTGAGTAGTGGACACACACACACACATTGGGAGTAGTGAGTAGTGGACACACACACACATTGGGAGTAGTGAGTAGTGGACACACACACACACATTGGGAGTGGTGAGTAGTGGACACACACACACACACACATTGGGAGTAGTGAGTAGTGGACACACACACACACATTGGGAGTGGTGAGTAGTGGACACACACACACACACACACACATTGGGAGTAGTGAGTAGTGGACACACACACACACATTGGGAGTGGTGAGTAGTGGACACACACACACACACACATTGGGAGTAGTGAGTAGTGGACACACACACACATTGGGAGTAGTGAGTAGTGGACACACACACACATTGGGAGTAGTGAGTAGTGGACACACACACACATTGGGAGTGGTGAGTAGTGGACACACACACACACACACACACCCAGAGCAGAGGGAATTCATGTTTGCTGTGGCGCCGGACAGTGATTGGGGGTTTGGTGCTTTGCTCAAGGGCACCTCAGTCAGTTCCTGCATCCTTCAGTTTACCGGTCGGACTCTCTCACCATTCAGGAATAAAGCAATGCAATGCAATTGTGTGCTGCTCTGAGATGCTCAACTGGTTATTCTGATGACAGTAATGGTTAAAATCTACATTACTTCTTGTTTATGGAAACGTTTTGATTGCTGATATGTATGCATAATGACGGCTTCCCCTCTACTCTCATGTTAACAAAAGGATTTATACCACATGTAAATCACCTCATTTTCATAACTTTATTTAAAGGTTTTTATTTAAACAGCTTGATACAAAACAGAATTTGTGGCAAAAAGATGACGCAGTCAGTAGTAGATGCAGCGTGTGTGATGTATTGGAATATGTGCCATTTCTTTGTGGTGTTCTTTAGCATATGGCCACAGGAAAAAATCAATAAGAGCAGAGTTGATGTGACAGCTCTTCCCATCTCTCTCCTTCACAAGCTTCCACAGATGTTCCCGGATTCTCTCCACACACCAGATGGAGCAACCCCTGATCTCCACCTCTCGCCTCTCACCTGAGCTCAACAACTCACCTGTGAAAGAACTAATAATCACTACAATAATACAGTAATATCTCGAGATACGAGCGTCTCTACATACGAGTATCCCAAGATACCAGCAAGCCTTCAGACAGATTTTTTATTCATTCATTCATTTTTTTAAATATTCGAGATACGAGCATGCGTACTGACGCCAATGCCGACGCACATTCACTTCAGTGTTCACTGACTTCTGTACGCGTCGCCCGCGAGTAGCTGATTTTCTCTCTATTTTGTGCATTATTCTTCATATTAGCGATGATTTCTAAGAAAGTGAGTGTATGGATGGTAGTGAGAAGAAGAAACGCATGATGACCATGGAAATGAAGCATGAAATTGTTGATAAATATGAGCGCGTGAGAGATCTAGCAGCAGGAGCATCAGGAGGAACTGTGGAGTTGATCGAGCTACAGATGATGAACATACGCAGGTGTTGCGAGAGCTCAGCATCGAAAAGAAACACCCTGATAAATCGTCTACTGGTCGTGCTTCGGCGCTTTTTGACGACGCGTACCTTACTTATTTATAAAGAGAGACAGAAACAAATCTCCCTCGATAGGTATTGCGTTAAAAGGTCTGCGCCAAGTGAAAGTGAAAGTGAGGGTAGTCAGGCGAAAAAAGGGAAGAAAACAAGCAAAACAATAATATAAAATAGAAAAGTTAAAACAAAATACGTAAGCTAAGTTCAGTTATGTTAATTTAAGTTTACGTAAGTTATGTAGTGTTCGTCTAAGTTACGATACGGAATCAAGGGTCGACGCACTTCCTCCCTCCCTCCTCCGCAACTGCCGCTACTATCTATAAAAACGTATAATTAAAACCACATTTTATTTGATATCACACGAATCCTTATACTGTATACATGTACTATAATTATGTGTGTCTGTGTGTGTTTCTATACCAATAAAAAAATTTTTTTTCCATTGTTACGGATCTGGAACGGATTAATTTGTTTTCTATTATTTCTTATGGGAAAACATGATTCTAGATACGAGCAATTTGAGTTACGAGCTCCACCCTGGAACGGATTATGCTCGTATCTCGAGGTATTACTGTACTAGTAAGAGTAGTTCATTTCACAAAACCTGTCAAGAAATGTCTGTGTTCAAAGCACTGTGACCTAAAGATATTTTTTATATAATCAAATGCAAATGTTTCAAATTGAACAAATGTTTTGAACTGAACAAAAATAAATAGGACAACTAGAATAAAGGCACAACAAACCGTTTTGTAATGTCTTCATAAGGGCATCAGAGTAGCGTAAAGCCCCAAGGTACACGAGAGCTTGTGGTATCCTGTAGTCAGCGAACATGGTCAGGTGGTCAAGGTTAGGGATGTTGCCCTCCCCTCGTGCCTCCATGATGCCCCAAAAGTCGGCCACAAGGATTTGAGCCCTCTTGTAGAACGAGAGCCTCTTACCCTACAACATCAACAATGATCGATACACCTTGTGAAAAAGAAGTACTTTAGCATACTTTTAAAAAGAGTGCTTATTACAGAAATAATATACTTTTAGTGCCCATATTATGCTTTTTCAGATATCACCTTTCATGAAACGTTACAGCTGTTTGTGAATGTAAAAGCTCTGCAAAGATTTAAAAAAAAACTAAGTGTATGACAAATAAAGTTACTTTCTTCTAAAAGAAAGATAAATAAATAAAATGAGGAAGCTTTAAAACAGCACAAGGGACACTTTAAAAGAATATGCTTAAGTACAAACTAAATGTATTATTTCCATGCTCTTAATAGCATATTATTACATCTATATTAAACGCAATTAGAATTGGATTGCAATTTATGTGGCATACTCAAAAAGACTGTAAAAAATTGTACGATCACAATAAGTTATGACCACATATATTTTTCCATTGCTTTAACTCATCAAAATAGGTTTTCAGCTTTTTTTTAAAAGTCTTTTTTTTTTTATTTAGGTTATACAAGATTCTACTACTTTTATTTTGACTGTTTAATATAATTTAAGGTGAAACAACATAGTCACATATATTTCACTTATTTTTTATTGCACCCTTTTTACCATATAGGACTTAAGTCCAAGTAAATCTAAAGTAATTTCTATGTAAACTGCATTGCTTTTTTAATGTTCATCTTTCTTTAGAGTGTAATGTTGCTGTTTGAGAGTGAAAAAGTTCTGGTCCAAAAGGTTCTTCTCTACATCAGTGTCACTGTTTCTGAACTCCCTTAAACATCTCCATTGTAGTCTAGAGTTTTCTTCCGGAATCCAACACATCACAATATTCCTTATTTGAATAATTCCCATCCAAGGCATACGCGGAATAAAGGGGGATAAGTAGTTTGTTGAAACTCACGGTTTCGGTAAAGTGTGGGACATTTCCAAAACACACTCAAATCATTAGACCAATCACAACACACTGGTCCAGCCGACCAATCAGAGCATTTCAGAAGGAGGGGCTTCATAGAGACAGGAACTAAACAGAGCGTTTCTGACAGACTGGGAAGAGACGAGCTGTAACAATGGAGAATATGTGAAAATCAATGTTTTTTTTGTTCAAACATTCAAACTCTGATGTTTGCTAACAGAACAACTACCGGCTCTGCAACCCTATACCTGAACTCATAACTCCAGACTTATGTGCCCTCCAGAAGCTTGCGTTCTCCAAGCCATCCCATCACTTTCACTGACCTTTACCTGGACTGTTCCTGCTAGTGGAGTGACCAGCCCATCTCTACTCAAGCTGCTGAGTCAAGAAACTGCTGAGGACGCACCCTTTCGGCAGCATTTGACCCATTAAGTTTTTTTGAAATACGGTAATCCCTCGCCACTTCGCGGTTCAAGTTTCGCAGCCTCAGTGCAGCGCAGATTTTTCAAAAATATTCGAAAAATCAAAGTTCAAAAATACCGCCATATCAGCAGCCGTATTGTGGAAAGCAGCGCTGCTTCATCGTGATGCGAGAGAAACGGTTCCCTTTCGAGGGCGGGAACGAGACGGTGCAGCGAAAAGATGCATTTGGGAACCTCCCCTTCACGTAAATTTCTGAAACCTTATAGGATAACGCCAGTTGACAACTGGCCAATTGTCGCGCGATGCGCTCTGGCTGTCAGACAGTATAAATAGCATAAGCGCGGCAATTGCGTCAGATTATTTCCTTCACACGGACTTATGAACAGTTATGGAATCAACAGGAACTAAATGTAAGGTTTGCGCGGGTCCCATTGACCCGCCGGACACCCACGCGTACTGCGTCGCCTGTCTAGGACTGGCCCACGCCGAGGATGCCCTGCTGGAGTCCTCCTGCGCGCACTGCGGGGATCTGCCGGGGCGCGCGCTGAGATCCAGGAGGGACATAGCGCGCAGTATCGCGGGGAAGGGGTCCGCTGCCGCCGTCGAGCCGCTGGCGGGCCCCCCCACACACTCGCGGGGGGACGGTGACGACGCAGCATGCCGTCCTCTGCCGTCTCCCCAATCACCAGTTCGCTTCGCGGACTTCCTCCCGGTCGAGGATGACAGAGACGTGGACTCAGTATCCCTCGCTGCATCAGACAGGGACTGGGCGGCGTCGGAGTGCCTCGACACAGAGGGCCCTCTAGACCTCCAGGAGGAGCTAGTCAGGGTCCTCGAGAGGGCAGTTAAAGAGCTGGACCTGGACTGGAGTGCTCCACAGGAGCCCGCGAGAAGTAAGCTGGACTCCTGGTTCCTCCAGTCCAGCCGCCAGCAAGCCGGAGCTAGGAGGGGATCACCCTTTTTTCCGGAGGTACATGAGCACGTGGTGAGGTCGTGGTCGGCGCCTCAGTCAGCTCGCGCTCACTCCTCACCGCGTGCCATGTTTTCGCACGTGGACGGTGCTGAAGCTCGGGGTTATGTGCGGGTGCCACCCGTGGAGGAGGCGATGGCGGCGCACCTGTGCCCTTCCTCAACCATGCTGAGCGGAGGTCTGGGGCTGCCGTCAAAACCGTGCAGGTTCACGGCGCACCAGGCAGAGAAAGCGTACACCTCGGCTGGCGAGGCCGCGTCCGCGCTCCACTCGATGGCGGTGCTGCAGGTGTTTCAGGCAAAACTGCTGCAATTGCTGGACGCCGGCAGCATGGACGCGGAGGATGTGAGGGACCTGAGAGCGGCAACGGATTTCGCTCTCATGGCAACCAAGCGGTCCGCGCAAGCCATCGGCCGCTCTATGGGGTTTTTAGTGGTGCTCCTGAGGCTCTGGCGGACCTGAGGGACTCAGACCGGAAAATGCTCCTCAACGCACCAATTGCAGCCGCCGGCCTTTTTGGTGGCGCGGTCGAGTCTGTTATGGAAAAATTTTCCGAGGCGCAAAAGCGCGCGAAAGCGATGAGCCACGTGATGCCGAGGCGCGCGTACCAGCAGCCCTCAAGGGCGCGGTCGGCGCCGGCGCCGCGCCTCCCCCACAGACCGGTGACACAGCAATCGGCGGCTGCAGTTCCGGCGGCTTCTCGCCCGGAGCCGGATGTCCGACGCAAGCAATGGCCGGGGCCCGGGAAGAGGCGTCACGCGCCCAGGGGGGGCCCCCGTCGTGACGGCGCACAGCCTCCCGCAGGCAAGCCATCTTCCTGACGGTCCCGTCAAGAGGAAGAGAGAGCTCGCGGGTGGGCCGCCCCCAAAACACCATGTTGTGCGTTATGTCCCCTCTGTTCGTATGGGCGACGATTGCAATGTGTGTGTGTTAAACCCTGTTTGTGTGGATGCAATAATAAAAACAAATGCTTGTTCACAAAAAGAGTTGTTTCTTCCTCATTCTGTCAGTGTTATGTCGCTTGCCCTGCCTCAGAGCGGCGCGGAGCCACAGTATGCACTTGCTCCCTCAATAGTAGCTCAATAGTAGCCTCAATATTTCCCCGCCGCTCCCGATACTTGTCGAGCAGCGTGCAGCCTACCCTCCGCTTCGTCATTTCTTGGAAGCTTGGAGGGCCATTCCAGGCATTTCAGGTTGGTTGCTGGGAATAATTCAGCACGGTTATTCTCTTCAGTTCAGACGCAGACCGCCCCGTTTCACTGGTGTGGTCCCGTCTCTGGCGCTCCCTCAAAGCGCACCTGTTCTGAGACAGGAGGTTCACAGTCTGCTCGCGAAAGGAGCGATAGAGCGCGTCCCTCCGAGCGAGCTAGAGAGCGGATTCTACAGCCGCTATTTCGTGGTGCCCAAGAGAGATGGAGGGCTCCGTCCGATTCTGGATCTGAGACCCATCAACCGCGCGCTCCACAAACGCGCGTTCAAAATGACAACGCTGAAGCAGATACTGGCACAGGTACGTCCCGGGGACTGGCTAGCGTCCGTAGATCTGAAAGATGCGTATTTTCATATTCAGATTGCGCCACGCCACAGGCGTTTCCTGAGATTCGCGTTCGAGGGCTCAGCATACCAGTATGCCGTGCTCCCGTTCGGGCTGGCATTGGCACCGCGCACGTTCTCAAAATGTGTGGATGCAGCACTTTCCCCCCTCAGAGCGAGCGGAGTGCGCATTCTAAACTATCTGGACGATTGGCTGATTCTAGCTCATACAAGGGAGGTGCTAATCAGGCATACAGACATGCTGCTTCATCATCTGGAGTCACTGGGCCTGCGAGTGAACATGCAGAAGAGCATGCTCACCCCGAGTCAGTATTTAACATATCTAGGTGTGTGCTTCGACTCAGTGGCGATGCGAGCCCGCCTCGCCCCGGAACGCATAGAGACCATCTCTTCGGCTCTGCGTGGCTTCAGACAGGACCGGTCTGTTCCCCTGAGGGTTTTCCAGAGGCTTCTCGGTCTTATGGCGTCAGCGTCTTCAGTGTGCCACCTGGGTCTGCTGCGAATGCGTCCACTGCAGTTGTGGCTGAAGACCCGTGTCCCGTGGAGAGCGTGGACAGCGGGGCGCATGCGCATCACGGTCTCCCGCAGCTGCATCAGCGCTCTGGAACCATGGTCCAATCAGGACATGTTCAGCCAGGGGGTTCCCCTTGGGCTGGTGACGACACGCACCGTAGTGACGACAGACGCGTCGAGCTCAGGTTGGGGTGCAACATGCGAGGGCGTTCCGACTTCCGGTCTATGGTCGGAGTCACAGAGCGAGTGGCATATCAACCGCCTGGAGCTGAAAGCGGTATGTTTGGCCCTAAGGGCTTTCCTGCCGCAAATAGAACAGCAGCATGTGTTGATTCGCACCGACAACATGTCCGTGGTTTCATACATAAATCGCCAAGGCGGCGTGCGCTCCAGGGCCCTGTTCAAGCTGGCAACGAGCCTCCTGCTGTGGGCAGATCAACATCTCCTCTCCATCAGAGCTTCGCACATCCCGGGTGTACTAAACCGCGGAGCAGACATGCTTTCGAGGAACGGGATTCCTCACGGAGAGTGGAGGCTTCACTCAAAGGTGGTGCAAATCTGTTTGCGACGAGCGAGAACGCGCACTGCCCGCTGTTTTTCTCCCTGTCGCACGCCCCTCTAGCGGGGGACGCTCTGACATCGCGTTGGCCGAGAGCCAGGTTGTACGCGTTTCCTCCGGTAAAAATTCTGCCTTTAGTCCTATGCAAAATAAGGGAGGAAAGAGCGTCGGTGATCCTAGTCGCCCCGAACTGGCCGAATCAGCCTTGGTTCCCGGACCTACGAGAGTTGCTGGCAGCCCCCCCGTGGCGGATTCCCGTCAGCAAGAATCTACTGTCTCAAGCGAGTGGCGAGATATGGCATCCCAGCCCCGAGCTGTGGAGCCTGCACGCGTGGCCGCTTCAGGGGACTTAGAAGAGCTCGCACTACCTTCTAGTGTGCTGGAGACTCTCGCGGAGTCTCGTGCACCTTCCACGAGACGCCTTTATTCCCTGAAATGGGGAGTGTTCGTGAAATGGTGCAACGAGCACAATATCGACCCGGTGAGCTGTCCCGTGTCAGATGTGTTACAGTTTTTACAGCTCCGGCTGGATGACGGGAGTGTTCCGTCTACTCTAAAGGTCTATGTGGCCGCTGTCGCCTCGTTTCGTTCACCGGACGACGGGCAATCGATCGGGAGGCATCCACTAATGGTCAGATTTCTCAGAGGTGCGAGGAGATTACACCCCCCACGCCCCCCATCGGTTCCGCTGTGGGATTTGGCGCTGGTTCTGAGAGCTCTCTCTCTGCCGCCGTTCGAGCCCTTGGAATCGGTCGCGATTAAGGAGCTTTCGCAGAAGACGGCGCTGCTTCTCGCACTGGCATCGGCTAAGCGCATTGGGGACTTGCATGCGTTCTCAGTGAGTGACGATTGTACTCGTTTCGGGCCCGGAGACTGCAGTGTTACTCTCCGGCCGAGACCTGGCTTCGTGCCAAAATCACTCTCTACTCCATTTAAAGCGCAAGTAGTTTCTCTGCTCGCCTTGTCTTCAGAGCCGTCAACCTCACAGGACATCGGCGCTCAGAGGGCTATCTGCCCCGTCAGGGCTTTACGGATTTACTTGGACCGATCCGCCACATTCCGACAGTCGGACCAGCTCTTTGTTTGCTATGGTGGTGCTACTAGAGGAAATGCTGTCTCTAAACAGAGGCTTTCTCACTGGATAGTGGACGCTATTGCTTTGGCTTATGCGAATCAGGGACAGGAATGCCCTCTCAACATCAGAGCTCACTCGACGAGAGCTATTGCCTCATCGTGGGCCTGGTCTAGAGGTACGTCAATACAGGATATCTGTTTTGCTGCTGGCTGGTCTTCTCAGAACACCTTCGCCAGGTTTTATAAACTGGATGTTCCATCTTTGGCGTCTCAAGTGCTTTCGGTGAGTAATTGAATCAATTATTCCTGGGATATTGCAGTTGTTACCGCCTTGCTGTTGACGCTGGGGATTTCTGTACAGTAGTTTGTGCTTATGTGCTCACTGTCACCGCTTTGCCGTTGACGCTATGCGCTCACATTAGTTGTGCTTTAATGCTTTCTGAATAGTCACGTCTGCCCTGTAATAGCGCAGCCCGCTATTTTTCATGCTGCTGATATGCAAATTTTGACAAGCTTTAGCTTAAGATTTCATTGGCTTAGCTGCACCTATCAGTAGTGAGTACACGTGGCGACGTTGCCATTGGACGAGCTGTGTTTGGTGTGTGTTTCGCTGTATCAGACTGGTCTAGGTCTCAATCACGGCGGGATTGAACACCGTTCCCAAATGCATCTTTTCGCTGCACCGTCTCGTTCCCGCCCTCGAAAGGGAACGTCTCCGGTTACTATCGTAACCTCCGTTCCCTGAGAGAGGCGGGAACGAGACGATGCAGCGTCCGCCGTGTTCGTCGCTTGACCAGCTGTGCCGTGTTCAGTCATGATTCTGACGCAATTGCCGCGCTTATGCTATTTATACTGTCTGACAGCCAGAGCGCATCGCGCGACTTGTCAACTGGCGTTATCCTATAAGGTTTCAGAAATTTACGTGAAGGGGAGGCTCCCAAATGCATCTTTTCGCTGCACCGTCTCGTTCCCGCCTCTCTCAGGGAACGGAGGTTACGATAGTAACCGGAGACGTTTCCCAGGATGCCAGACAAAGAGAGAAACTCTCTCAGAGGCTTTGTACACGCCCACGGCGCTCAGACAAGCACGTAATTGGTTCCCGGCGCGAGATCGACCAATGAGAGCACGAGGGGATATATCCCGTGAGCTGATTGGCTGATCCTACTTCGCGGATTTTCACCTATCACGGGGGGTTCCGGTCCACATTAACCGCGATAAACGAGGGATTACTGTACACTTTTAAGATTTCTAGTACACTAGATGTGCAAATTCAGTCCAATTAAGAAAGCTAAGCAAGTTGAACTAAAGTTATTGAAAAGCCATGCTTTAAACAGCTAAACTGAAATTGCACTATTGACTTAAAATGTATGATGTGAATATTTTACCTCATACGTGGCTTCATCTCTGTATGACGGTATATTCTGAACAATATGCTTCATCATCTTCTGTGCATCATTCTCACAATGACTCATGAACATCCGGAAGGATCCACCCTGCTCCATGAGCACTCGTCCGGCCTCTGTTAGGGCCCGGTGACGCTCTTTCAGCATGGGCATGGGAGTGGCGCTGTCTGAACGCAGGACTTTCGCCAGCTCGGCCTCACTGATCTCAGAGAAGTAGGCGGGGCTCGTAATGGGCACTCCTAAATAAAGACATCACCTACACGTATCATAAAGCTGAACGTCCACAGTCCACAAAATGTTCCTAAATAATGAAAAGGATATGAGTTCCGAGAGACACATTGAATCACCTTCATCCATCGCCCTGGTCACAGCAGCGCAGAGACACATGTACCCTCGATAGGTGCTGCCCCTGCACGTGACCTCACATTGCTCGTCCTCCTTCTCAGGCCAGAAGGAGAAGTTCATGGTGTCTGTCACAAACACCCAGTTGATGGCATCATCGGAGTCTGGTGAAGGTGCCAGCGGATTCATCTTTTTCCAGCCGCTGGCTGTGAAGATTTCGCTTTCACGGAGTTCATAAATCATCTGCGCCGCACGTTTAACACCATCTTCATCCACGAACACGTCTCGACTCCGTCCGGCCACAAACTGACCAGACTCTCGAGGGGACAGTGGCTCCTCCATCGTTTTCTGTTTGGGAAGAACATTACGAGACTATGTTCACAGTTGGCATAATGGTTAGAGTCTGACTGGTAACTGGAAGGTTGCAGGTTTGATTCTCAATACTCTCAGGAACTGATTGAGCAAAGGCCCCTAACCTCTCGCTCCCTGGGCGCATGCATATTGTACTGAATGAGTCAAAATGGTTTAAAAAAATATTGGTTTGATATTGCTGGTTCATTAGTTGCAATGGGAAAGTTGAGTGAACTGCATTGTGGGATGCTATATTTCACAAAGATTGCATCCGAATAGGCATAATTCCCTACTATTGTAGATGAAAAACATTATGTGAAATGAGTAATATGTTGCAATTCAGTGTATATAAATGTACCAGGATGACTTATTTGTGCATACAGTGGACACTTGACTGTACCATTAAGCCACAGAAGAGGATTTGTGAGTGGCAGAGAGTCGATTCAATTGGTGCTGTAGGCGCTTGGTGATGTTTGGGCCCTTGAAGGGCACATTGGGAAGGGGGCACCATTAGTACGGACATTTATAACACGGAAGTGTCCTGCTCCATCCCAAGCCCCCGCTTCACAGCGAGTATATCGGGATTCAACCTAAATGTTGTATGTCCAGATTATATTCATACTACACAAAATTTTAAAGTCGTGAAGTCACTTTGTGAAGTCCTGAATCAAAAGCAGTCCCTCAGACAGGATGTGATGTCAGAAGGCAGTATTCCATGAGCACAGATCTAACTGTCAAGACAATTCCTCCTATCTTTTTAAACTCTGATTTAAATTCACCCTTCTCTGATGGTGATAAATATCATATCTATACTTGTAAGTGGGGAAAAATGTAAGCCTTCTAATATATTCCTATGTGAGTTTGTTGAAATATTTCAGAACTTTGAATGCTTAAAAAAATATAATAAAAAGTCTGAAACTCAATATTCAAATTATGTATTATTTTACTTTGATGTCTATATCCCCTACCTGTGTCTTCACCTCCTCCCCCACTCCTTATTTATGACCATTTTTCAACAATAGTAATATGTTTCATAGTTCTAATAAACTTGCAGTCAGTGTCACGTGCCTCGTTAAATTGTACTTACTGGAAAGCCCGTGTCTAAAACACCGTCGCCACTCAAATGCAGGTGAAAGTGCTTTTAAATGCCAGAAAGCAGCGTTGCATGAGGAGATCCGCAGGGATAGATAAAGAGAGAGAGCAGGAGGAGCTCTGTCTGTGTGTGAAAGGCTCTTGGTTCTTCTTCTTCTTCTTGGCTCATTGCATCCTGTCTGCATATCGCCACCTACTTTTACTGTAATGCAGTCATGGTTTGTCCAATTTTTCCTTGCTTGGCTCTTTTCTAATTTTTCACATATATACACAAAGCTATTCAATATATAGCATGCTTGTATGGAACATAGTGGTGGCCCCACAACCGATTCGGACATGTAAGACACAATTATAAATCTCTTTGCAATTTTATTTAATAATTATAATGCTGTTCAAAATGAATTCAAAAAGTCTTGGACGCTGTTTGGCTGTCAGACTTCATGAAACATGACTTTATGTTAATATAATGACATAAAACCTAAAATACACCATGAAACATGGCAAGATAAATTGGTTATAAATATTTGAAAACGTTGCTCTGAACAGCTTAATCATCGGTATGCTGAGAATACTTGGTTTGATATTTTGCATCTAATGCAATACACTTCAGTTTTGTGTTTTCAGCAACTAATTCGATGTTCATATATGCCTCTGTATAATACGTGCATGCTCAACAATATCTAAACTTCTTTATCACAAATAAGGTGATGATTGCTGTCGGCCAAAGGGCAAAAGTGACTGAGGCAATATTTTAACTTCACAATTTGCAATACTTTGCTTGCATAAATGCGAACAGAATAACAGAAAAACACAAAAGATATATTTACAGCAACAGGTTCAAATATTGCTTTTGTTATGTATACATATATATAACCTTACTAATTATTGAACACCATTTATAGAATAATTACACAATATATCCAGAGCTTTTGGTTTAGAAACTAGTGGCATGCACTTAATTACAATATGTATAATGGTTAACTACACTTTTGCAGGAAACTTCATATTTGTATTTATTTTTAATTGATTACTTATTAAATTAAAATTGAAGAAACATTTAATAGAAGAGCTGGGACATTAACTATTGACAGTTCAATAAACCACACTTGAAAAAAATGGCAATTCATTTATTTCAGACAAATGACAAACTCTACAAATGTTACTGGTTGAAGAACTTCAGCGAAAAGTAATAATTTGAGTAAAAAAATAAAGATAAGAAAAATAAAACAAAGAAAGGGAGAGTGAGAATTGCGGTCCTGCTCTGACACGAATGCGGTCTAAAACTTCAAATCCACTTATGATTTCTTTTCTCCTTAAAATGAAAAACCACATCCAATGATTGTGAAACTTCATTTAGGATGGCAGACCTACAAAAAATTCCAGAGGTAGAGTAATTATTTTCAAAACACTAGATTTTAAAAACCCAGCAAGACAGGAGAAAAGACATACAAAACAGTACTGGAAGCCTTCAGTACCTGGTGAAAACATCTGTATTTCTGGAGGAGAAACGTCACACAAATGAAACCGAGTGTAAAGGATATATTCATATGTCCATCATTGGATATTTACATTTTATTCTATCAAATGCAGTTTTACACTTAGGGACGTAAAAAAAGAAAGCTTTTGGGGTACATTCTGTGGATCAAGCTTTTGGAACAGTGGAAAACCTTCCCAACTCCTTCACTCCGGGGAGGGACAATAACAACGCATTGCTATGGGATTATCCAGGATTTGTGTGAAGCAATAGTTGGCCCATATAAAAATGAATATTTATAAAAACAACCAAAAGAAACAACATTCCCACAAAATCCACAATCAAGGACAAGCAGAGGACTCCCATAAAGGTGACAGACGAGGATGTGTCAGGCCATCACAGGTGACGAGGACTTGAGCTGCGGCTGGATGGATGTCCTGAGAAAGAAGGGCTGCTTAGTTCTGCCGTCCCAAGAGGTGTAGAGCGCTGACGAGAGAAGAGCAGTCAGCACAGGGTATATACAGAACTTCTAAAGTTCAATTTCATACCTTTTACTACCGTCAAAACATTTTCTAATACCAGCGTGACTGCAACTATCTTGACCATCCTCCAAAAACAAATATGCATTGTTTTTAGGGTTTTTTTAGGATTGGTTGAGGCTCTCGTCAAACATTAGGACGAACAGCCCTGCTTCGTTTATGGTCTCCATCAGTTTTCTTCTGAAAATATGGTGCAAAACCAAATTTGATCATGCAAGCGCACTTATCCTTGCCTAAAGCGAAGGATTTCACTGTGTCGGAGTCCGGAAACATTTCTAAACAGCTCTCCGATGCCATCGTTGGAATTGAAAGAGTGCCGTTTATGTGCTCGGTCTAAACACTAGGGACTAGTCGATGCGCGGAAGCACGTTCCAATCACAGCGGTGTGAATGCACACGTCAAAAAGAAAGGGTTAAAAGAAAATGAAAACGTTATTTGAACTATATAGCCTTGTGGGTTTTTTGTCTTGTGTAGGCGACTGGTGTTTTCAGGGTCAGTGAGTCGCAGCTGTAGCGCCGCATATCCCTCTAAACACAACCTCACGTGACATCGCTCAGGTCCTACTCTCAACATATATATATAAATCCACGCGAGAAAAGAAAAAGAAAAAAAGGCCTGCATTTAACAAATTGAAAATGTATCTAAAAAAATTGGGCTCAAAAATGTATTACCTCGTCAAAAGACATTCATTACTTTTTAATGGCCTTGATTTTAGCGGATTTAATTTACTACCTACAACCCCGCGGACACAACGCTTCAGTCCGCTCTGATGTGCTCACTCAAATCACATACCTGTTCTGTAACAGGTACTGAGCGTTCTGGATCTGGTCTTGGGTTCCTGTGATGGTGATGATACGGTCCTCAGAGCCCTGGAGGGGCTCGTCGATTTTGATCGATGCTCCGGACTCGTGACGAATCTGCTTGATCCTCTGACCGCCTTTGCCAATGATCGAGCCGGCCAGCTGAGAATCACAGCAGGAGTTAGAGACACGTCACGCTACGTTTAAATCGGATCCCTTCACGAGCGCTTTACTCACATCTTTAGGAATAGTCACTTGTGTGGTGATCACTGGCCCTTCACTGTAGCTACTCCTTCCACCTGAGCATCAGAGAGAGAAACGCATCACAACGGAGAATCTCAACAAGTCCATGTGAATATATGGCCTCCATTGCCCCGAGACACAACAAACCGACGGTCACGAGAACTGACGAAAGCAAACGACGGCGTGAAGAGGAAACACTACAGACACTTCTTATTTCACCTCAGTTGAACAATTGGATTATTTTAATAGCATGGCTTTGTCAAATTGAAGCTACACAAATTTGAAATGTGTAAACAATGGGAAACTACAGCTTGCTTCGCATATTCAGTTCTAGCTCCTCCAAATACACACTGGGCTTGACATTAACACTTTTACTCAGCAGTTGCTGTAGCTTCTGGTTTCCCAAAGTCACCAGCCACAATGTTGACTTTGATACCCTGGAAGAAAACCTCCATATAGATATTTTTAATATGATCTGATAATTTGGCAGCAGAAATATTAGGCTACTGTCACTTTAAGACCTGACGCATAGATCCAATCAATTGTTACACATGCGTTTCCTTCTAAGCTGTTCCTCTTCAACAGAACGGAGCGCGTTTGCGTGAATGCTCATCAAAACCAGCATATCGACATTATTTCCTGTGTATTAGATTGTAATAAGCACGAAACACATTTACGTTTAATACTTTGTGTGCGCGCACTTTAGAAATATGCAGAATCTCACGGCAAAACTCAAGCTGTGTAACTGCAACACTATTCATCCAGAGCGAATGAAACTAGTGAGTGAGAAGGGCTTGTGTGTCAATCGCTGCATCTATTCTGTGGAAGATTATTTTTCACTATCAATATGTATCGAAAAATCAGACATTTGTCAACACATTATTTCAGGTGCCTTTTTAAAAGACTACAACTGAAAAAGGTTCATGCATATAAAATTCTACTTCCACGTGTGTAATAAGAGTGTGTTATTGCAGAAATCCAGCCGCATGCGGTGGTGTTAACGTCAAGCCCTGCTTCCACCGGCACAGAACACACACGCTAGTCGGCCGTCGGCTCGAGTCTGTGCAGTTGCGGTTTCGTCAGCGCAAGCTCTTTGCCATTGGTTTGTTGTGTCCCCATCTTATAACAGCATGCTGTACTTACCAGACTGATAGGAGGAATCCCAAGATGAATTACTGTCTGATGTGAGAAACACACAAAAAAAGAAAAGTAAATCTTCACTGTACAGCAGTTGTTCTTAGCCTTCTCCATCTCTCGGTCCACACAAGCTTCCACGGCAGCAATCTTACCGGACCTGACTGTCGTGTTGCTTGAGGACTTTGAAACTGAGACTGCTAACAGGCAATGAACAAACAATGGGTTCCCGAGCCCAGGCCCGGTTCCACAATCACATCACACTTTTATGCCGTCCAATTTCAAGAGCTAATTCCACATTTGCAACGATCAACCAAGCAGTCTACTCCGGACAATAAATCTCACATAACGCAGCACTGGGAAAAAAAAAACTCCAACTAAAACTCAGACTAAATGAACTCTGATTGGGCACCGCGTTCAGAGATTGGCTGCATGCCTAACACTGCAAATGTTTCTATTTACAACATGCTTTTGCAGTCACAAATGCACACCGGTGAGGGCACTAACCCCCTGTGGAAGCTGGCCTGACCGAGCCTCGAGAGACTCTTCCACACAGCAATCACACCTTTACTCAAGTCTGTGTGAATCACCTAATGCAAACACTGCTGCTGCTTAGCTTTTGTGTGTCGGGCTGACGAGAAGGAACTTGCAAACCAAAGATCATGCTTTACGTGAAGCTTATCTTCTGCTCCCACACATGTGAAGACTAGCGCTAAGGAGTCACTACTGGATTTTCTTAGTTTAGCTTTATTTTTTTGTCTTTTTGATGTCAGGCGTTGCTGTAGATTTATCCTTACTTGTAGATGAAGAAACATCTGCATTTGTCCTTTTCAGCGACCCTGTTGATAACCATTTGTCCATGTTTAAATCTGTTATATCCTACAGTAACTGTATACAGCAAAATGATGCTAGATAAACTGGTGGCTTATTCTGAACAGCGAGTGGAAATAGTTTAATATTTTTTTCCCATTTCATTTAATATGGAATCACATTTCATTAAACTTCTCCATATTAAATGGCGTCCACTCTGCAATATCAAAAGCCACCGCTGTACATTACAGATGTAAATTGGGCCACTCATATGACAGTCTTGAATGTCAAAGTGTCCCAATTTACTTGCATTCATACAGTAAATATTTTAGTCTACAGAGCCCCTAAAAGGACATGGTGATGGCTAAAAAACAAAGAGATGGGAGAGATACAAATGTAATAAATTATATTTCAATGGTTGTATGCTGTCTTAAAAAACAACAACCGTCCTTTCCCCAAGAAACCGTTTTTTTTAAATGATGTGGGAGGAAAAACTATATTTTAGCGAATGCTAAATTTCTAAGGGAACGCAAGTGTCTCAAGGGAACATCATACTTTAGTAAGAGAACGCAACACAATTGTGGCTGGTTACTCTTCTTAAGTGGACAGTACTTGGCCAGAATAGTTAATCAAATAGTTAATAAACTGTTTCAAAGACTTTGGTGAGACTAAAAGGTGAAACATTTTCCTCAACAAGAAAAAATTATTCAAACAATTGCATTCTGTCAATAATACAATTATCCATTTATAGTTAGATAATACAATCCTTAGAATTCAGAAAAGCAAAAAAAACTTTAAAATATCCAGAAAACTTTAGAAAAACTTACCATATCCATCATTCTGTAAAGCAAGAGGACAGAACAGGGTGAGAATCAGAAACCTCAAAACTTACAGAAAACAACGTTTCCCTTTATTACTCAAACATCATCTAGGATGTAATGAACAAAACTTTTCCTTAAAGTCTGCATGAAATGGAAATTGTGACGTATTTGACTGTTCATCTGGATTTTATTGGATAATTGTTGTTTACGAACTGAGAGTGCAGATTAAATAATTCCTCCTGGAGAAATGAAGCTCGTCTGTCCATTGGACGACGTCTGATGAGATGTGATGCAGGTGAGAAAGTTAATCTGTTGATTATTATTTTTGTAAAATTATGTGTGCAGTGTTTATTTATTAGTCTTTCCTGTGTCTCAAACAGTAGCGCGTGGGTTCGAGTCCCAGGGAAACCAAGAACTGATTAGAATGTCAATGTGTTTCTTGAATGAACAAGTCGCTTTGGATAAAAAGTCTGCCAAATCCATAGATGTAAAAAAAAGTTAAATTTTTTTAATAATAGTAATATAATTAATCCTTTCAGAATTGTCTTTATTTCATTGTAACTAAGTGGCATGGCCTATGTTTGTTTTAAATGTAGGTTTGAGTCATTTTAAAAAAAAACTAAATTAAATTGCAATAAAGACTGAATACTGACCATGCTGCCTCCGTAACGATCATTGCGCCCTCGTCTTTCCCCACTGGAGGAAAAGAACAAAACATCAAATATAGCATACAAAGATTAACGTCCTACACAACACAAGAAAGTACTATAGCCGATATCGAGGGAAAACTTGAAAAGCACTGATGAACTTACTGCCGCCGTTCTTCCATGTGGCCGCGCTGGGAACTGTAGGAGTACTGGTCATCGCTGTAAAGTACAAACACAGCATCCAAACACTTATCCAACAAGACAACAAACCAGAACGGTCATTCTTGGAAAAACATAGAAAGGTTTTATGTTGAGGCTGGAATACACTACTAAACAACCGAGGATTTCACACTAACAGACTTTCGAGTCAAAGTTATTTCAACTAAAAGTCGTTCTGAACAAACTAATGCAAAAGCTCCTAAAACCGGCTCAAAATACTCAATGCGTGATATCATCTGACAGTCTGTGCTCGTCATACACTACGCGTTTTTCTGTGAAGTCTGTCAACACCGACTGCCCAAAACCTGCAGCCTGGCTCTGACTTCCAGCAACTAGCGTTGACTTGTCCTGACTGAAAATAAGGGGGAAAATCAAGGCAAAGGGAATGTAGTGTATTCCAGTCTTTATATTTCAAAGGAATAAATACACGCGTATTAAAGAGACTCACCCTCTCCTGTGGTGTGGGGGTCCCATGGGCATGTTCCGTGGGGGGCGACCCCCTCCTCTCCCTCCTCTTTGGGGTGGAGGGGGGCCCCTGCGTGGGCTCATGTCATCGTAGTCTCTCCTGCTCTGCATGTGGTGTCCACCACGACCCCCACTGGGGGGCATTCGATCAAAGCCACCTCCACCTCCACTGCTACGCCCCCGTGAAGAGAAGCCCCCCATAGGCCGACGGCCCCGCTCTTCATACACCGTACTGAAGCCACCGTAGTCGTAGGTCTCGTCGTAAAAGTTAGGGTCATATTGCTGCGCTCGACCTTTAATGGGAGCCTGAAGAGAGCGAGAGACAGAGTTCATAAGAAACAGGTCTAACTGCACTGTGACAAACAGCACTACCAAATGATACATCGATCTGACCTCCACAATGAGCTCTAGCATGGTCCTAATGCACTGCACCACCCGGTCGGCTTTGCCCCCCACTAGCACCACGCGGTCAGTGGACTGCGGACAGCACTCCTGAAACAGCTTGATGGTGGTCTGGGTGCTCTGGAACAGACGGTTTTCATCAGCACTACATATAAACCCATATTTTATGAAGTTCTCATCTTAGTGTCTTACTTCACGGAGTTCCTTAATCTTGGCACCCTTCACCCCAATGATGCTTCCGGCTAGACTCTGATGGATGAGCAGCCTCAGTTCACAGTCAAAGTCCACGCCCTTATGATGCTGATACTGCTCCAACCAATCACAGACCAGAATCAGAGGACTTGCATTGCATTCAAGAAACACATTGACATTCTAATCAGTTCTTGCTTTCCCTGGGAATCAAACCCATGACCTTGGTGTTGCAAGCGCCACCCTCAACTGTTTGAACTACAGGAAAAGCTATGGAGGATGTGCCGTTCAAACATACACTAACAGCTTCATCGAATGTGCGCCTTCTCATTGAGGGGTAGGTGATATAACGGACCAGATTTTTAATATACCTTTTTCAAATAAATAAATAGGTGTAAATAAGATGGTTCATCACAATACGATATTGATTCTTAAAGACAGCGATACGATATTTGCAGATGCCTAAAAATTCTGCGATACATTTCAATCAATATTATGTGAATATTTTAAAGTTAAAAAAAAAGTGTGTTAACTCACAAATGCAGCCAAAATACAGTAAAACCTTGAGATCCGAGCACACTTCGTTCCAGGACGAGCTCGTAACTCAAATTGCTCATATCTCATTTTTCCCATAAGAAATAACAGATTTTTTTATATCCATTCCTGCCCTCTAAAAAACTCCCTTATTAGTGCTAATAACAATGGAAAAACATGTTTTTAATTGCTATAGAGCAGTGTTTTTCAACCTTTTTTGAGCCAAGGTAAATTTTTTCATTGAAAAAATAAAATTCACATGGCACACCACCAACCGAAAATGTAACAAAATAAAACACTGTAGCCTATATTAACAGGCTAGTCTTATCAATTAGTCATTCTTATCAAAGTGTCTTGAAAAGGAATTAAACAAAGAAAAAAAGTCTTTTATGATTTAGTTTTCAAAAAATATGTTTTTTAGACCAATTAGGTGAAATTTAATGTTCCACGGCACACCTGACGATCTCTCACAGCACACTAGTGTCCCGCGGCACAGTGGATGAAAAACACTGCTATAGAGACACACACAAAATTATATTCTTGTGATATAAAATAAAATGTGGTTTTAATTACGAGTTCTTACCTTCGAAATGGTAATGTGAGGAGGAGGGAGAGGATAATGCAAACACAATACGGAAGTGTAGTGTTTCTTCCCGTATAGTGTATTGGATAAACTACACGCACAATAATGTGCTTCAGAAGCTCATATTGATTATTATTGAACACTCATAACTCGTGCTGCTCCCAGCTTAATACTGGTGAATCACTCGTTGCCCCCGGTAACCCCCGCTGTAAAACCAAGCTGCCTCTAGTGGAGATCATATGCAATTACCCATAAATGAGGAGCTTGAGCTGCTGCGAGTGCTGAACACCTCTAGCGTCTGGAAGCTGCTCGTATCTCAAATATTTACTCGTATCTCAAAGCACAAATTTGCTCAAAGGCTTGCTCGTATCTCAAGGTATTACTGTAATGAAAATTGCACATCCTGTACCCCAATTGGCACATTCACAAAAATGTAATGGGGGGGGGGGGAACATGCAAGGCTCAATATGTATGTGTATAGCGCACCCCTACTCCCATCTCCTATATGAACTGTGGAGAGAAAGAGTGAGAGGAGGGAAAAAATCCTTACCTCTTCTAGAGTAGGTATGATCTTCAGCAATATCTCAGCGACTGTGGGAATATCGGCACTGATGCTTAGGATTCTGTCAAAGTAATGGATCGCATTCCACGAGAAAAGAAAAGAGAGTGGAGATCAGATACACAAACAGCCGGAGGAAAACGGTCAGTGCTTCTGTTAAACAGACCCCAAAGAGAGTCATGCACACCTTTGTCAAACAGGAAAACAAAAACAAACTGAAGCTCCTTCCCGTTGCTGAAATGTCAAGATACGGGGAAGATCAGATATGAAAGGGAGGGAGTGGAGAGGGAGAACATGAATGAAGCAGGTTCCAGATCCAGTAGAGAAGAGAGAGAAATAGCAGACAGATGAGCAGACAGGGGGTGGAGCAAAGGTCAAAAGTCAAATGCCACAGACAAAAGGGAGGAAATGAATTTTGCACTGCCCCTTCACCATAAATAACTAAACTCAGCCAAGAAACCTTTACAACGAAAACTGTGGAGCAAGTAGATTCCCCAAAGGTACAAAAAAAGCTACTTCAGAGAATGTGTCTGACGTTGGAGAGGGAAAAAGGGCGGGAAAGGGCTTCCTCACATGACAGAAAAGGCATTTGAACACAGTACAACAGCATTTTAAATTCACATTGATCGTCATGGCAGCATCATACTCATGTTTCATGGCAGAAAGGGAGCAGTTTGTACATTAAGGATGTTAAAACAGTTCTGATATTGGCAGTAACAGAGCTGATATGACTTGGAGGTTGGAGTATCTGAGTGGCACGTACCGCTCGGGCCCACTGCTGTCTGGGACTGACACAGTGGCATTGTACTGCAGGGGGCGGGGCCAAGCACCCAGAGCAATCAAGCACACAGATGTCAATCAAGTAAGCCGCCCAATAGGAAGGGCGCGATTATGGGTGTGGCCAACCAGGGAGTCAGGAGGTCAGGCGGCACGAGTCGATCCGGAATATGGGAATTGGCCAAAAATGAACAGAAAAATAAAAACAAAAAAAACAAGGAAAAGGGGAGAGGGAGTGGAAGAGGAATACATTTTTAAATTGGAAACACTTTCAGTGTGATTTTCAATTCTCATAATGTTGGAGGAGAATGGAGAACAGGAGAGGAACAGATTATGAGAATATGTACTAGGCCAAAACTACTTCAGCCAGCATCTAAGCTTCATATACTCTTCAATTAACTAGAGAGCACAGGGGTATTTACTACACAGCACTGCCTTGCTTCCACAAAATCTATCTGTTTCCTTGGACAAGGATGATGAGTTTAAAGTGTGCTGATGCTTTTTAATACATATTAGCATTAACATATTATAACCCAGTTCTACAGACATCTGAGCTCCATCTACCACAGTTTGTGTGTGTGTGTGTGGAAAGAGTGCAAACTAAAAGAAAAGAGTACTCACGTCTGTGCGCAGAGCTTTAATATTCTTCCCACCCTTTCCTATCACCGCTCCGGCATTCTGGAGAGAAAAGCCAATGGGCCTTGAGGTACAGCAGGAGAAACCCAACTCAGAAGTGACGGCAAATCCTGGGACTTACTTTGCTCTGCAGCAGAATCCGGAGCTCCACCATGTCGTCAGAGTTTCGGGATCGCTTATGCGGCTTGTCCTCATCGGTATCCTCAGCAGAACGCTTGCCTGAAACGGTCAAATGAAGTCACGTAAAAGTTGCAATGAACCAGAACTGGTGACGGATCTTTGCTTCCATTTTAGCTCAGTGCCTCTCTTATCGGACCCGTATATTTCTGTTCTTGAGAGTCTGAATAAGCAGTTTGAAAATGTGTAGCGTTGGATCAAAACAGGGTTGGGAAAGTGTATCATTATCAAAACAGATAAATATCGGTTGTTGCGATGTGGGCACGGCACTTATTGGGTCTTCAAACCTGCCCCCCAGTGGGGGTCGTGCTGAAAATGAAACCTATCCATCTAGGATCTACAACATGCATTTAGAAAATCGTGTTCACAATTCAAGTTCATTTCATGACGACTCGACCTACTATATGATATTCATAAGCCACTGAAATCATCAACCACATGCATTCTGTCATCTGATTGACAGTTTAAGACTATAATTGGGAACACGACCTGATCACAATGTGTTTGTGCTGATTTTGATATAGAGTAAATAAAGACTTTGATACTGTTAACAATATCTGGAACGGAACAAGTGAAGTAATTCACCCAAACCGACAGAAAAACTATTTCAGGACTTCCGAACACTACTTTAAGGTTGTCAAGGACTAAAAATCAGAGATCTCACTTATCGAACAATACCAGTGTAATCTTTCAGATCATAAAAAAGGTAAATGAATAAATAAAAACAATCTAATGAAACAAAAAGGCCCAAATAAAGTGCAAACTTGAACCACTGAAAGGATACTATGACAAAGATAACGCTTTCCTTATTCAAAATGATTTTTCTCTCCCATCAATGTATGATTGACCTGAAGAGTGAAAACTGTATCACACTTGTATATTTCTGAGCAAAATCACGATTAAAGCCATGCAAAATGGCTCTATATCAGTGTTTTATCAGTAAAATTAAACTCTAATTTCATATATACTGTCCCGAAGGGTTACAAAAGATAACGCACGAGAAGCAGCAGGACTTTATCCATTGGGAAGTTGATGGTAGAGATTGGATGTAGATTTTGCACAAAAACCTTCAGTATTTGGACTGGTCTCACCGTTGCTGTCTTTGCTGCTGTAGGTCTCCTCTTCCTGCGGGTCGCTTTCTGGATCCATCATGCAGATCTACAAACGTGGAGATGAACAGATCTCTCTTTCCTGAATGCCTGAGGGAGAAAACACAAACAGTGCATGAGAGAAAGTGGCTCATCTCTCTATGGATCTCATCAGATGAACAGCGCAATAACGTGACAAGTCAAAGCAGAACTGAAACTAGACGTCCTGGAACTCTCCAGCCATACAAAACAAAGAAACATTAAAGACAAAGTACGCTTGGGCTGCATATATAGACAGCACAAACTATTCGCCAATGATCGCAGTGATGGAGTCTGGACTCAAAAACGCAGCACTGCTGAGAATGAACTGATTAGCCGCCATCTTCGGCCCGACTGATCAACATCAGAGAGCGAGCGACCAACATAACGCTCTTTCAGCAGCAGTACTCGAGGTTTCTGCGCCCCGCGGTGAAGACTAACGCTATAACAAAACTCGAGACTAACGCTACAACAGCACGCAAAACTAACGCAATCACAGCGCGCAAACTCTGTGGGTGAAGCGACGGATTAGCATCGTTAGCTTCCTGTAGCTAACACAGGCTAGTTATCCAGCAAAACATAATTGATGCGAATTGCGACAACGAATCGTGTTCACAAAAACGTAATATCGATAACTTAGAACCGTGACGCTGATTAACACTGGAATATGTTGGTTTATTGTGTAAAAACACTAGAGAAAAGCACCGACCGAGCTGTTCCTGTGCGACTCCCACTTCGCAACAACAGTGACGCACTAAACCTCTCCAGCGCCCAAGAGGAGCGGACCAATGGAAGCACCGCCCTCCGGTAAAGAAACGCACTCTGATTGGTCCAAACTGCAGCGGAACGGAAACTCCAGCAGCATCACGAGCACTCATTGGTCGAATGAAACGTCAATCTTTTGTGGCCACTAACAAATTAGCGCGATTTGTTAGTCTTTCAGAAACTCCTGTTGATGGGAGATTGTGATGTTTCTGAGTAAATTAAAACATTAACTATTAAAAAGTAAGTTGGTCGCTGTAAGCTAGTCACCGGAGGGTCTGTAGTTTGGGTGATGGCAATATTACAGCAAAGTGGCGTTCAGATGATGCAGAAATAAAGATGGAATTACTCATTTTCTGGTAAGATATCCACTATAATCATACAAATGTTGTGTATAGCATTGTGTTGAGTTATACTGTATATAGTATCGCAAACTACAAATTTGTATTTTGAAAAAGTGTATGTATGAATGTGTGTGTGTGTGTGTGTGTGTGTGTATGTATGTATATATATATATATATATATATATATATATATATATATATATATATCCAGCACACACACACACCATCATTTTAATGTATTCTCTCTGTTTGTCATAAAATGTTTCAGATTTGTACGCATTTTATTATTTAATTATAATTGGACGTGGACGCCTTGGAATTAAAATGTTGTGATAAATGTCGTCTTTCTGTGTTTCACAGATGAAGTGGTGGCGTTTGGGACCGTGAGAGGATGTCGGTGGGTGAGGTGCAGGTGACCCGGGCATGGCTGCGCTCTGAATGGCACGTCCAAGCCCCTCCTGCCTGGCTGGACGCTTGTGTGAACTGGATAAAGGAGGAGGCGGACCGAGAATCCGTGCCTCAGTCGCTGCTGAATCGCCGTGTCCTGGAGCAGTGGCTGCTGACTGACCTGCGGGATCTGGCCCACCCAGTTCTTCCCGAAAGGATTTCGAAGGAGCTGAAGACCGAACTGGACAGCTGCTACTGTGTTCAGATGGACTCTCTGCTAGACATCAGCCAGCCTGCGTACACTCAACTTCAGCATGTCCGGGGCACCGACTGCTCCAATGATCAAGTCTCGGCTGTTACGCAGGAGACGCAGAGGCCGTGGGAGGCCAAGCCCACACGCGTGTTGATGCTGCAGCTCACGGATGGAGTGCAGAGTCTGGAGGGGATGGAGTACCGGCCCATCCCGGCTCTGAGCACCAACCTGCCTCCCGGCACGAAGCTGCAGCTGGTTGGGCCGATCGTCGTCCGTCTAGGGGTGTTGCTCTTGAAGGCGGAGAACGTGAAGGTGTTGGGCGGGGAGGTGGAACCGCTTTTGGAGATGTACTCTCAAGGCAGAGTGCTTCGTGGGACACTTGGTTTGCCGGAGGAGAACCATCCACAAGACGAGGAACCAGATGACCGGGAGCTTCTGGCCAGCGTTGAGGCGGTGGGAGATCATCACGCCGCTGACAGTGGCTACGCCAGCCTGACCACACAAGCTTCCTTCAGACCATCTCACCACCAACCCCGTCCTCAAGTGACGCCCGTTTCCAGGGAAGACGACTGGGATAATATCGACGAAATTCCAGATGATGACTTCAGAAGCATTCCAGACAATTTTGATGTTCCACAAAACGCGGCTGATGATATGATGGACTACATTCCCGAGGACTTTGATGACATCCCGTTAGAGGAGCTGGAGAGTGTGTTGTGTCCGATAGACTCACAAGTCTTGCCAAGAACACTGGAACCCTCTGAAGTCAAGCAACCCGACTCAAAGTTTCCCAAAACGGAAGAACTTAACCCTCTTGGTTTCCGCTCCAGAACTCCTCTCAGCAACAATCCCCAAAGCAGAACCTCAAATGAAGCCCTCGACTCATCTGGTGCAAGTTCCTCTACAAACACGGTAGAGTCTTCTGGTTGCGAGCGAGACGCTCCCGTGTACCTCTACACATTAAAGGCAGGGCGTTGGCCGCCCGCCAGCATCCAGGTTTTACGACTACAAGCTTTCATTGTCACGCTGGTGGGAAATTTGCGCAGTAGTGGCGGTGCGTGGAAACTGGGGGCCACCATATCGGATGGATCCGGATACTTGGACGTGGATCTGTCTGACGCCTTGCTGAGCAATCTGATTGGCTTCTCTGCAACAGAGGCCCGATCCCTGCGGAAAGACCCGGCGCGGCGCGGCGAGGTGGACGGCGGGATACTGCACTGCCAGAGAGAGCTGGTGGATATGTGCTGCGTGATGCGTGTGCAGGTGGATCAGACGGGCAGAGGAGTCGTGCTGTGTGCCACGCCGCTCTCCGACAGGGAATGCTCGCAACTACAGAAACGAGTGAGAGAGAGGAGGAATTAAGCGCTACGGTTTCTCTCGACTCTCTTTTTAATCGTTCCGTCAGTGGCTTCAACGAGATTTGAGTTTAAGAACTTGTTTTGGTTCTTAGTTTCAAGAAAACAGCTTGTTAAATCTCAAAATTCATTTTTTTTCGTAAATTGTTTTTATATTTTAATGTCTTCTGTGATTTAATAAATTAAAAGAATAATAAATATATTTTTTAATCACTTTCATTTTTTTCACTAGCAATTTTTTTTTTTTTACATTTTCTGTAGATTTTAGCATACTTTTCCCAATAAACCAGATGATTATATTTATTACTATTATTATTACCAGATGATGATGATGATACAAACGACTGCTGAGGCAATGTGCTTTCAATCCTAAATATTAGAAACGATAATAGTGCTGCTTGGCTTTAACAGACCAGGGTTCCTCAAATCCAGTTGTGGAGAACCGTTCCCTTGCAGATTTCTCTTCCAACCCTAATCAAACACATCTGAACAAGCTGGTGAAGGTGTTCAGAGTCACTGGAGCTGCAGGATGTGAGCTCAACTCTCCAGGACAGGATCAGAGGAACCCTGGGATGGTGAGCAGTGAGGACCGGTAGATGGCAGCAGTGGAGAGTAATTCTGCAGACAAACATCCCATGCGCACAGCAATACAGAGCTTTTATAATGTTTCAAAGAATCCCACACTCCATCTGTTAAATTCAGGCATATAGTCCTGGCTTTAATCACATACACTACATCTTTATGGTTTATGGTCCTAGCCTGAAGACACTTGACCGAGTGCACGTAAACGCTCATCTAATTCTCCTTTGATTTATATTCCCGCGTCGTGCGTCAGTCCTGACGTCATCGGGATGTGTGTATGGGTTTGAGCCGCCGTTCTGAATCGGTTCATTTGAACGATTCATTGACTAGCCAGGTGTTTTGAGCGAGTCATCATTAGATTCGATCTGAAAGCGCTCTTCCACACACACACACACACACACACACACACACATACACACACCACTCGACAGCAGAACTGGCCTTTCTTTTAGCCTGTTACATTACAGGGTTTCTGCTCACTATATCCCACTGTAGCCTTTCACTTCTAAAAACTATTATTTACTTTTTAATCAATTTAAATTTATTGTATGTTTTATTTATAGGTATGATTTATTTAGTCTAGCACTCCCTTGCAGCCCCTGGGGGTCCCGGGCCCCTGGTTTGAAAACACACTTTAAAAGAGAGAGATGGAGAGGGAGAGAGGAGAGAATGAAGTATTGTGGGAGAGAGGGATGTGAGAGAGAAAGAGGGACAGAGAGAAAGAGGGAGGGAGAGAGAGAGAAGAGAATGAGGGAGGGTGAGACGGGTGAGATTAAGAGGGAGGGAGAGAGAGACAGGAGAGAGAATGAGGGAGAGAGGGATAGGGAAGAGAAAGAGGGAGGGAGAGAGGAGAGAACGAGGGAGAAATGAGAGAAAAGGGAGGGAGGGAGAGAGACGGGTGAGAGAAAAAGGGAGGGAGAGAGAGACAGGGGAGAGAGAATGAGGGAGAGAGGGATAGGGAAGAGAAAGAGGGAGGGAGAGAGGAGAGAACGAGGGAGAAATGAGAGAAAAAGGGAGGGAGAGAGACGGGTGAGAGAAAGAGGGAGGGAGGGAGAGAGAGACAGGAGAGAGAATGAGGGAGAGAGGGATAGGGAAGAGAAAGAGGGAGGGAGAGAGGAGAGAACGAGGGAGAAATGAGAGAAAAAGGGAGGGAGGGAGAGAGACGGGTGAGAGAAAGAGGGAGAGAGAAACGATGAGAGAAAGAGGGAGGGAGAGAGGAGAGAAAGATGAGTGAGAGAGAGAAAGAGAGTGAGAGAGAGAGAGAGGAGAGAATAAGGGATGAAGAGAGGAGAGGGAGAGAGAAACGGTGAGAGAAAGAGGGAGGAAGAGAGGAGAGAAAGATTAGGGAGTGAGAGAGAATGAGGGAGAGAGAGAGAGAGAGAGAGAGAGAGAGAGAGAGAGAGAGATCAGTCGAACAAGTCGAAAACTGCGAGTAGAAACAAGAGCAAAAACCGCTTAATTCTGGAGCGAGAGGTTTTGTGTCCGTCTGCTTCTGTGATCATTATGGCTGTTATTAACATAATCTGAGCCGCATTCCTGAAAGAACAACAATGATCCTTAACCTCTGATGTGCTGATGGCTGTTACACGCCGTCAATGGTCAATGAAGTGCTTTAATGATCTCTGGTCCTCCTCTCATCGTCTCCTCCCCTCAGATGCGCATCATCCAGCGCTCCCTCACTTCAGCGCGCGCGTCTTCTGTCTGCGCACCGCACGCGTCCTTCACCGCCAGCATCACTCCAGACACACACACACAGAGAGAGAGAGAGGCAGGAGGAAGAGAGGAAGAGAGGAACACTTCGCGCAGAGAGACGCCAGCTCGACCGAGTCTTACGATCCGCCGTGCGTGTGTTTTGCGCGCTCTCCAGGGCTGGAGGACCCGGGGATGAGCCTGGTGTCGCGGGGCTTCGGCATGGCGGGCTGGGGGTTCGGCTGGGCTCTGGTGCTGCTCGCGCTCGGGAGGCCCGGGGCCGCTTGTCCGGAGCTCTGCGCGTGCACGGGCGTGCGGATCTCGTGCGTGGACGCGGAGCGCAGCATTATGTCTTTCCCGATGCTGCAGTCCGAGGCAGAGATGGAGAACATCACAGACATGTAAGTCACACAGAAGATGCCAGGGGTCACGGAAGAGGATGATGCGTGCTGAGTGCAATCAGCCAGCCGATGAATTACAGTGTCATTAACTTGCATAACTGTGCCTAGGATTTATGCGATTTGATTTATTGCAGTTGAATTACTGTGCCAAAGTCATTTCATAAGTGCGAACCGCTTTATTATTGTCATACAGCGCTGCTTCTCGAGCGCTGACAGCTTTACACAAATATTTGATTGAACAATAATAAGAATCAGATGCGATTGCAGACATTTTGATGGACTTCAGGTTAAGTTGCTGCTACAAATCACACCAGAGCTTTGTTTGATCAATTACCCTGAGAGAGAATATTCTTGTTGTCGTTTACAGATACATTGCCAATCAAAGCAGCCTCACATCCATTAATGAAAAAGATCTCAACTTATACCGCAACCTCAGAAACTTGTGAGTACTCAAATGTGGAGCAGCTTTAATGTTCTTTCAATGCTGTGAGGTGGAAGTATGTGACATCAGTGTTTGTCTCATCCCTCAGAACCGTAACGAGCACGAGGCTCACGTATATTTCCAGGCAGGCCTTTCAGAGCAACCTGAAACTGCAATATCTGTGAGTGCTTTGGTTTTGGAGGGTCAAATCAGCTTGTTTTGATGGTTTGCAAAGTTACAACATCTGGTATTGTGGGAATTTAGTACATGTTTCTCTACCTCCTTTTTCAGGAACCTCAAAGAGAACAATCTGTCGAAACTCTCCTGGAAGACGTTTCATAATTTAAACATTTCAAACCTGTGAGTTAATGTTTATTACGGTCACCATTCGTTGTTCTTAATCTCGTATTTTTGGTGATAGAAATATTTCATGTAATACTATGACGGCAAATGATGCTTAGCACACAATATACTATTAAACATATATTTAAAAACAGTTAATTTGTTCAAAAATAGTTGTTGATAAATGTGATCATTTTTGGAGTTTTGCTTTCAGCAGCAAAGAGATAATAATAAAGTGAGATGAAGTGCATAAAGTATATTTGTGTAATTATTGCATGTTTTGAGGAATACTGAATCTGTGCATGTGAGATGAGTTAATGTCTGCTCAAATTTAAAAGTGATGGATTAGTTACTTGCAAAGTAATCTGATTATGTTCTTTATGCATATGCATGTAATGACCGATCATGAAAGTCTATCGGATGCATGTATCAGGGCGCTGTCATAATGCTCTATGCATGTATTGTTGCAGGTTGCTGGCAGGCAACACTTTGCAGTGCTCGTGTGAAAACGTGTGGTTGAAGCAGTGGAGAGGAGAGGAGGCCGAGGAGCTGATGTGTGTGGAGGAGGGAGGGAAGAGGAGGGCTCTGTCTACGCTCACACTGCCTGACTGTGGTAAGAATTAGTTGATCAGGAAAAGATGTAGATAACTCCGTCTAGACTGTCCGTCACATCATGAGAAATCACATTTCCCTTCATCTTCTGAGTAAGATGTACAGTACTTTCAGAGCTCAGACCTCGTCCTTTCCGCGCCGTTGCAGTGCGTATGATTCGGTAGGATCCTGACTTTTGAAACGAGTGGCTGCATTTGGTTTCTAGCAAGGCACTTGATCATTCCAGTCTGTTTTGAACAGTTTATTTCTCCATAGTTTTGTGAGCATGTCCTATAGACTTTGCAAAGATGGGACAGTTCAAACCTTAACTGGAACCGTCACTTGTGCTGCGTCCTGTCCAGCAAGAATGCTGTTTAATTTGAAGAATCAGAAAGAAAGTCAAATAAAACGAGTATATCTAATAGTAATAAACAATATCTAAGATTATTTGTAAGATAATAGGCTTTCAAATGAGTCCAGTGTTAGTGTTTAATTATTTACATACTCTTTTAGTATTTATTAAAGTAATTTATTATTATTAAGTTTTAGTACATTTGTTACCATTTTACCATTACTTTTTGTTCTATTCAGCTTTATTTTATTTTTATTTTTATTTTTTCAGTTAGTTGCCAAGACACGATTTCTAAATATTGTTTGAGTTTTTTACACTTGAAGTTTTTCAATTAACATTTAGATTCTATTGTATTTTAGCAGTATTTCAACTATGATTTATGCTAATCGTGATTTATGTTCATTATGTTATAAAATGTTTTTTTAGAATTGAGTCACTCAAACCAGATGTGTTTCTGTGACGAAGCCAGCGGATTAGAAAGAATTCTCTAAGACAATCCTCTCTCCTCCTGGATAAGTGGGAATCAGCATATTTTAAGGGAAACTTGCGGTTTCACTCATATAATATTCAAGGCTGAAGTTTAGGTTTGTTTGTTTGGTAAGATGTGATTTGTCCAGGCTGTAGTTTTATGGCTGCGGCTTGAGACGCGGATCATTATTGATCCAAAGATCATCCTCCAGCCAGGCCTATTTTAAGCAATACCACAGCAGAAGGCCCTCGAGGGAGGAAGAGAGGACAAGAGAGAGAGGGAGGAAAAGGGAAAAATAGAGACAGACGGGGGGATCCCCAGAATGCAAAAACACAGAGACATTTAGACTCTGCTGCGAGCGTCTGCTGGCCTGTGGCCAAATGCTCTCTTTCTTTTCCATTTTTTGTGCCATGAAAGAAAATAAGCTGCTGAATCGTTGCAATCATTTTTGGAACATCTTGAGTGCTAAATGTGCATGAGAGATTTATTTGCCAATACGGTAAAGAGAAACTTGAAAGATCAACCAAAAATGATTCATGCCATTCCAAACCTGTGTGATTGAGCACAAAAGAAGATATTTTGAATAAATGCATCAGTGTTTTAATTTTATAATGTCAATGGTGTCCAGTGATATTTTTACACCCCACTGACTTTCATTGTACAGACAAAAACAGTTGGACAATTCTTCAAACAATTCTTCACAATGTCTTCTTTAGTGTTCGGCTGAAAGTCACGGTGGTTTGGGATGATGTGAGCATGAGCAAGGGATGATAGAACTATCATTTTTGGGTGAACTGTTCCTTTAAGAGTAAGAGCTGCTATGGAAAACTGTTTGTCCGGTCAGAACAGGTCGAAGGGATATTTAAAGGCAAAAAAGAAAAATGTGTTTCACACATAAAAAAAACAGCGCACGAGTCTTGAATTGATCATATCTGCATGAGCTGCAGTTTCCAGCAGCAGAAACGCGGTGATAGGGATGTAGCCTGCAGCAGCAGCCATGGGAGCAGATGGAGATAGATCTGATTTGGCGGTCGATTCATGACGGAGAGAGTCAGAGCTGTCTGCACTCTTTGGCCTTGAATTTAGTGGGAGCGCCGAGCGGGTTAAAAGGCAGACGAAGAAGTACAAGTGATCTGAGCTAAATAAAATCTACCCTAAAATTGGCTTAGAAAATAAAAATTTAACTTTTTTTAAAACCATTTTATTCATATAATATAATACGGTAATATAATATAATATAATTAATATTGTTAGATTCTTAATATAGAGTGTATAGATAAAAAAATAATTTTTTAAAGAACTGGTTTTAATTTTTTAGAAATGTTTTCTTGTTAAAATTAAGTTAATTTAATTTATTTAAAGTTGCTAAATTTCTGAATTCAAATATTGAAATACATACTGTATCTCAATCTCCCTTTAACTATACCCTTAAAATGTATTTTAAAGCATTCTTTAAAAGAAAAGCTGTTCTTTCCAAACAAAACAACAGCGGCCAAAATGTATCAAAACTGATATTTGTTTTTAATGTCCCTACAAGTTCATTTGAGCCGTCAATACAATACAAGGAATATGACAAAAATGGATAAAGTATTTATCTGACAAAATTATTTGGTAAAAATAAAAGGCAAACTACAGCTTCATGTTTTGTTTTACTATGTAAATGCATTGAAGTATATTTTAATATTTAGCTGGTTCTCTCTTTTTGCATAGATTCATAATTTCTTTGTGTGACAGCCTGCCCAAGTAGATGTCCACACTATTTGGCATGTTTCATTACATTATCATGAATAAAACAATTGACTCCAAGAATGACTATGGCAACTTTCCTGCGTCTTTTGTCTGTTAACTGCACTGTCTGAAAAAACATCTGATTACATTTGTAAACTGACAGTGTGAACAGTATATATATTTACTGTCAGTATTTTCTGTAGTGATGATGCAGTTGACAGCATGATGCTAAGAGATACAACAACTGAGAAGAGCTATTGAAACTATAAGAAAGGATACAAAACTGGAAAGTTCACTACATAGTGAATGTTGAATATTTAACCAGTTCTAAGTGAATGGATTCAAACACAGATACACAGTTTTTCAGTTACATGTGTGTGACTTGACTACTGCCCAACTGACTATTCAGACTGAAACAAATTGAATACATTTTTTTTTTGGTCAAAAACCAAGACATTGATTCTGACAATTAATTACAGTGGAGTCGGGTTATGTCGACGGCCTCGGGGGTTGCAAAAAAGCGTCGAGATAACCGCTTAGCGAGATAACCCATATAACATATATTACGTAGATTATACATATATATATATATATATATATATATGCCGATTTATTTGATGAAGCGATTCGCATGCTATAAAAATGTACATACACTGTATATGTTTGCTAACAACAAAAGGCACATGTGCACCAACTAACAGCAGAGATTGTACCTCTTTTTGTTGTCTTTTTGTGCAAGATTTACCAGTATACGATAAAAAACAGCTTTGATTCTCAATACAAACCTTTAATCATATTCTCCAACATTGCAAACACAATTTCGCTCACAGCATAAACAGTCACATAAACACATTCACTCAAAACAGCCATTTCACTCTGACACAGTTCTGATAGTATTGCACACGCGGTTACTATGGTTTCTTTAAAGTCTAATGCTTTGTTGAGTTTTAACTTTAACGGTCTGCTTGAAAACAAATGCTTCTAAGCTTCTATCAGTAACAACATCTTTGTCGATGTCCATGTAATCTGCGTTGTGTAATTTTGTAATCCCTTTTGAACACCAAGATTCGTCCCATCGAAATGTCATTTATTGGATCACTGGACTAACTGTCAGGATTCTGTCACTTAAGTTTGGGTTTCTAGTGTGTTGGTTGACAGAGCTCTGACACTGCCCCTTTGTTGTGTCTTGTCTTTGTGTAACCCCGCCCACCTTGTTACCTTGTGTTGTCAGCTGTTCTCTGCTCATTACCTTTCCTCATGTGTCCCTATTTAATCCCGGTGTGTTTGCTGTCCTGTGGGGTGTCGTTGTCGTTTCTCCAGGTCCTGTCTATGTCGTGTTCCTGGTTCCCCCGGCTCATCCGGTTTGTGTTGTGTTTTGTTCTAGTTTTGTTTCTTAGTTATGTTTTCCCCCTTGTGGGTTGTTTCTTTTGTGTGTTTGTTTCTTTTGTTATTATAATAAACCTTTCCTTCACCCCTGCACTTGAGTCCTCCCTTGTACAATTCGTGACACTAAGTCAAATAAGTTTGAGGACTCTGAAGCAATGAAAACAGCGCACGTAGCAATACACGACGCGCTGTGAAAGAAAGAGAGTAAAGAAAATAATTTCAAAGAAGAAAAATGATCAACGAAACATTGTGTATATCACAAAAGTGCTCGAGGTCACAATTATATAACATGAAATCATCAATTACACAGCATACAGCCCTTATGACATGACATGACAAACTAATGGATCCTACCGCTGTAAGATCACAATCTGACAAAATGACAAGTGACCAGAAAGACCAAAAATGGTCATGGCATGACGTGCAGCGAGCTCGGCGCATACGCAGTGAACTAGGTACGATTATGAGTCACGAATTAACCATGTGGAGTGACGAATTTGTCCCTGTTTCACGCTCGAGATACCAGACTTCAGCAACGTAAAAGAATCGATGGAACCGTTGAGAAAATACTAAGACAAATAGGGAGTTTGGCAGTTCCACTTCAAAAACATTGACATAGTAGTATTGGCAAGTTAACCGTGACTCGAGATAAGTGATCTCCACTATATATACTATATACTAATTACAGTAATACCTCGGTTTACGAGTTTAATTCGTTCCAAGAGCGAGCTCGTAAACCAAAATGCTCGTACACCAAAACAAATTTCCCCATAAGAATGCACTAAAAATCAATTAATTCGTTCCACATGACCACAAATGCCCATTTTAAATATTATTATGGTTTTACCCTATTAATTGCAGTTAAAATTGTAACCATTAAGATCTCATATAAATACTAATTAATAGTTGACAATTAAACTCTAGAAATACTTGACAATTTACTGTAGGTTTGAGCAGCCTGCTTGGAGGAGAGAGAGGAGGGAGGAGAGGGGAGCGGGGAAAGCAAGGATGAAAGCAAATGAGTGAATTTATTATAATAGTGCAGAAAACAAACAAGTGATAATCCAGAGTGAAAGTCGTGGAACATGGGAGCCTCTAACGAACGAATTCGCGGGAGACGCGAACTAACGAATTTGCGGGAGCCGCGAGAGAACTAGGGGAGCGCGGGGCACAAAGTAACGCGGGGTAAATAGTAACAGCGATTTTTTTAGATAGTTGCAGGGGCATAAATGTGACGTGCTAAAGGGCTTTTCATCACACTGTTTGCACACGTCTTCTGGCCATTTCTCGAGAAATTTCATAGAAGTTTGGATGAGAACCACAGGAAAAACTCTTTTGGCAGCATGTAAATATTTTTTGTTATAGTAGTTGTTTTTCGATTTTCAAAGAATGTGTGAAAGATTGTTAGTCTAATCTTATATTGTTATGATTACCATCTTCTTGGCTAAAAGATGGTACAATTTTGAAAGACGTGAAAAACACATAGTGGCTTCTATCCGGTCCTGAAGTAAACAAGACAGCGCGGGGTTAGTTGTAAAACTAAGCCGCATTGAACAAGTTGCATCGATAATCATATATTTTGCATTGTATTAACCTATTAAAACGTTTTTCATGTCATTACATTGTTCAAAACACAACAAATGTAAAAAAAATAAAGGAAAAAAGTTATGCTTATGATCATCAAGACGCAACTTTTTTAGACAAATAAAAATACGTGAATGAACTTGCATTGGATAACATGGTGTTACAACTAACCCGCTGTCTGTTAAAACGAGCCCCGCTCACGGGGTAAGAAGTCACATTTTACTCCTTGTGCTTTTGCCGATACTGCAGAGAAACGGCAGGTCCGACGAACATGAAAACAGTGCTCATTTGTAGGAGAGGCTTATATGTTGTTTGTATAAAAATATGGTTTGTCTAACCCTATTACTTTGTTTATTACTTGGCTAAAACCGTGTATATTTCACTATGTGAACAATAGTGATCACAATTAATTAATGTTTAGAATATGAGGTAAAAACTTCTGTAAATCACTTATAAAAATATCACTGTGGTGAATGATGCAGCCAATGAATGAGTTAAGGGGTTATAAAAGGGGTTGGAACCTCCTGACTGTGTTATGAGAGGCTGTCATTAGGATATTTCATGTAAAAATGCGCACAAGGATGCTGAGCGTTAGGACTTTTTCCACACAGAACTGCGCATGGGTGAGGGAATTTTTTCTCGTACACCGATACGATGCTCGTACACCGATTCGACCCTCCTTGCTCGTACACCGATTTGCTCGTATACCAAGTCGCTCGTAAACCGAGGTATTACTGTATATAAAAATTGCATATACATACTATACTATTGTTAGTCTATAAAACGTTCTGGTTTGCGGTCTGTTTTTGTCTCTAGTTCTCCCCACTGTCACTCTCAGACCCATGAAAGTGACCATGGAGAAAGGGTGGAATGTGACGCTGGTGTGCAACACCTCAGGAACGCCCATCCCTAATCTGAACTGGAACACCTGCAAATTAAATTCAAACAATCAGGTAATTATCTTAAGTTGTTTCAGCTTTAATTATCAGCGCTTGTTGCGGTTTCCTTTTATGTGGACGGCACAGATGACATCCAGACTGTGGGATAATTCACAATTTCACAATTTTCTCTAGTTTGTTTTCAACAGTATGTTAAAAAATTGTTTTGCAAAACAGTATTGTTCATTCATTATCCATTTTAATGAAACATTATGAAATTTATGTATTGTAAAAATCGTTCCTTATTTATAACTTTTGCTTTAGATTTTTGATGAGAGCATAGCTTCTAATTGTTTAACACACAATACATTTTGCTGATTTTCACATTTTAAAATTCACCCAAAAAGTCATAATTTACTCACTCTCGTGTAGTTCCACCTATAATATGCAAAGATTGAAATTATCCTTTTATTCACAAATAAACATCATCACCTCACACATCAGTTGGGTTCAATGGACTTTTGAGCTTCAGATTTAGATTTTTTTGGAGATTCAGATTTGAGCTTCAGCAAGAACCAATGAGGTTCATTCTCGTGTTACGCATCACGTTTGAGCTTCAGCAAGAACCAATGAGGTTCATTCTCGTGTTACGCATCACGTTTGAGCTTCAGCAAGAACCAATGAGGTTCATTCTCGTGTTACGCATCACGTTTGAGCTTCAGCAAGAACCAATGAGGTTCATTCTCGTGTTACGCATCACGTTTGAGCTTCAACAAGAACCAATGAGGTTCATTCTCGTGTTACGCATCACATTTGAGCTTCAGCAAGAACCAGTGAGGTTCATTCTCGTGTTACGCGGCACGTTTGAGCTTCATTAAGAACCAATAAAGTTCATTCTCATGTTACGCATCACGTTTGAGCGTCTGCAAGAACCAATGAGGTTCATTCTCGTGTTACGCAGAACGTTTGAGCTTCATTAAGAACCAATAAAGTTAATTCTCATGTTACGCGTCACGTTTGATCTTCAGCAAGAACCAATGAGGTTCATTCTCGTGTTACGCATCACATTTGAGCTTCAGCAAGAACCAGTGAGGTTCATTCTCGTGTTACGCATCACGTTTGATCTTCAGCAAGAACCAATAAAGTTCATTCTCATGTTACGCATCACGTTTGATCTTCAGCAAGAACCAATGAGGTTCATTCTCGTGTTACGCATCACATTTGAGCTTCAGCAAGAACCAGTGAGGTTCATTCTCGTGTTACGCATCACGTTTGAGCTTCAGCAAGAACCAATGAGTTTCATTCTCGTGTTACGCATCACGTTTGATCTTCAGCAAGAACCAATGAGGTTCATTCTCGTGTTACGCATCACATTTGAGCTTCAGCAAGAACCAGTGAGGTTCATTCTCGTGTTACGCATCACGTTTGAGCTTCAGCAAGAACCAGTGAGGTTCATTCTCGTGTTACGCAGAACGTTTGAGCTTCAGCAAGAACCAATAAAGTTCATTCTCATGTTACGCATCACGTTTGACCTTCAGCAAGAACCAATGAGGTTCATTCTCGTGTTACGCAGAACGTTTGAGCTTCATTAAGAACCAATAAAGTTAATTCTCATGTTACGTATCACGTTTGAGCGTCTGCAAGAACCAATGAGGTTCATTCTCGTGTTACGCAGAACGTTTGAGCTTCAACAAGAACCAATAAAGTTCATTCTCATGTTACGCATCACGTTTGACCTTCAGCAAGAACCAATGAGGTTCATTCTCGTGTTACGTATCACGTTTGACCTTCAGCAAGAACCAATGAGGTTCATTCTCGTGTTACGCAGAACGTTTGAGCTTCATTAAGAACCAATAAAGTTAATTCTCATGTTACGCATCACGTTTGACCTTCAGCAAGAACCAATGAGTTTCATTCTCGTGTTACGCATCACGTTTGAGCGTCTGCAAGAACCAGTGAGTTTCATTCTCGTGTTACGCAGAACGTTTGAGCTTCATTAAGAACCAATAAAGTTCATTCTCATGTTACGCATCACATTTGAGCTTCAGCAAGAACCAGTGAGTTTCATTCTCGTGTTACGCATCACGTTTGAACGTCTGCAAGAACCAGTGAGTTTCATTCTCGTGTTACGCAGAACGTTTGAGCTTCATTAAGAACCAATAAAGTTCATTCTCATGTTACGCATCACGTTTGAGCGTCTGCAAGAACCAATGAGTTTCATTCTCATGTTACGCATCACGTTTGAGCGTCTGCAAGAACCAGTGAGGTTCATTCTCGTGTTACGCAGAACGTTTGAGCTTCATTAAGAACCAATAAAGTTCATTCTCATGTTACGCATCACATTTGAGCTTCAGCAAGAACCAGTGAGTTTCATTCTCGTGTTACGCAGAACGTTTGAGCTTCATTAAGAACCAATAAAGTTCATTCTCGTGTTACGCATCACATTTGAGCTTCAGCAAGAACCAGTGAGTTTCATTCTCGTGTTACGCATCACATTTGAGCGTCTGCAAGAACCAGGGAGGTTCATTCTCGTGTTACGCAGAACGTTTGAGCTTCATTAAGAACCAATAAAGTTCATTCTCATGTTACGCATCACGTTTGAGCGTCTGCAAGAACCAATGAGGTTCATTCTCGTGTTATGCAGAACGTTTGAGCTTCATTAAGAACCAATAAAGTTCATTCTCATGTTACGCATCACGTTTGAGCGTCTGCAAGAACCAATGAGGTTCATTCTCGTGTTACGCATCACGTTTGAGCTTCAACAAGAACCAATGAAGTTCATTCTCGTGTTACCCATCACGTTTGAGCTTCAACAAGAACCAATGAGGTTAATTCTCATGTTACGCGTCACGTTTGAGCTTCAACAAGAACCAATGAGGTTCATTCTCGTGTTACGCATCACGTTTGAGCTTCAACAAGAACCAATGAGGTTCATTCTCGTGTTACGCATCACGTTTGAGCTTCAACAAGAACCAATGAAGTTCATTCTCATGTTACGCATCACGTTTGAGCTTCAACAAGAACCAATGAGGTTCATTCTCGTGTTACGCATCACGTTTGAGCTTCAACAAGAACCAATGAAGTTCATTCTCATGTTACGCATCACGTTTGAGCTTCAGCAAGAACCAGTGAGGTTCATTCTCGTGTTACGCATCACGTTTGAGCTTCAGCAAGAACCAGTGAGGTTCATTCTCGTGTTACGCAACACGTTTGAGCTTCAGCAAGAACCAATGAAGTTCATTCTCATGTTACGCATCACGTTTGAGCTTCAACAAGAACCAATGATGTTCATTCTCGTGTTACGCATCACGTTTGAGCTTCAACAAGAACCAATGAGGTTAATTCTCATGTTATGCGTCACGTTTGAGCTTCAACAAGAACCAATGAGGTTCATTCTCGTGTTACGCATCACGTTTGAGCTTCAACAAGAACCAATGAGGTTCATTCTCATGTTACGCATCACGTTTGAGCTTCAACAAGAACCAATGAAGTTCATTCTCGTGTTACGCATCACGTTTGAGCTTCAACAAGAACCAATGAAGTTCATTCTCATGTTACGCATCACGTTTGAGCTTCAACAAGAACCAATGAAGTTCATTCTCATGTTACGCATCACGTTTGAGCTTCAACAAGAACCAATGAAGTTCATTCTCGTGTTACGCATCACGTTTGAGCTTCAACAAGAACCAATGAGGTTCATTCTCGTGTTACGCATCACGTTTGAGCTTCAACAAGAACCAATGAAGTTCATTCTCATGTTACGCATCACGTTTGAGCTTCAACAAGAACCAATGAGGTTCATTCTCGTGTTACGCATCACGTTTGAGCTTCAACAAGAACCAATGAAGTTCATTCTCATGTTACGCATCACGTTTGAGCTTCAACAAGAACCAATGAGGTTCATTCTCGTGTTACGCATCACGTTTGAGCTTCAACAAGAACCAATGAAGTTCATTCTCATGTTACGCATCACGTTTGAGCTTCAGCAAGAACCAGTGAGGTTCATTCTCGTGTTACGCATCACGTTTGAGCTTCAGCAAGAACCAGTGAGGTTCATTCTCGTGTTACGCAACACGTTTGAGCTTCAGCAAGAACCAATGAAGTTCATTCTCATGTTACGCATCACGTTTGAGCTTCAACAAGAACCAATGATGTTCATTCTCGTGTTACGCATCACGTTTGAGCTTCAACAAGAACCAATGAGGTTAATTCTCATGTTATGCGTCACGTTTGAGCTTCAACAAGAACCAATGAGGTTCATTCTCGTGTTACGCATCACGTTTGAGCTTCAACAAGAACCAATGAGGTTCATTCTCATGTTACGCATCACGTTTGAGCTTCAACAAGAACCAATGAAGTTCATTCTCGTGTTACGCATCACGTTTGAGCTTCAACAAGAACCAATGAAGTTCATTCTCATGTTACGCATCACGTTTGAGCTTCAACAAGAACCAATGAAGTTCATTCTCATGTTACGCATCACGTTTGAGCTTCAACAAGAACCAATGAAGTTCATTCTCATGTTACGCATCACGTTTGAGCTTCAACAAGAACCAATGAAGTTCATTCTCATGTTACGCATCACGTTTGAGCTTCAACAAGAACCAATGAAGTTCATTCTCATGTTACGCATCACGTTTGAGCTTCAACAAGAACCAATGAGGTTCATTCTCATGTTACGCATCACGTTTGAGCTTCAACAAGAACCAATGAAGTTCATTCTCGTGTTACGCATCACGTTTGAGCTTCAACAAGAACCAATGAAGTTCATTCTCATGTTACGCATCACGTTTGAGCTTCAACAAGAACCAATGAAGTTCATTCTCATGTTACGCATCACGTTTGAGCTTCAACAAGAACCAATGAGGTTAATTCTCATGTTACACAGAACGTTTGAGCTTCAACAAGAACCAATGAGGTTCATTCTCGTGTTACGCATCACGTTTGAGCTTCAACAAGAACCAATGAAGTTCATTCTCATGTTACGCATCACGTTTGAGCTTCAACAAGAACCAATGAGGTTCATTCTCGTGTTACGCATCACGTTTGAGCTTCAACAAGAACCAATGAAGTTCATTCTCATGTTACGCATCACGTTTGAGCTTCAGCAAGAACCAGTGAGGTTCATTCTCGTGTTACGCATCACGTTTGAGCTTCAGCAAGAACCAGTGAGGTTCATTCTCGTGTTACGCAACACGTTTGAGCTTCAGCAAGAACCAATGAAGTTCATTCTCATGTTACGCATCACGTTTGAGCTTCAACAAGAACCAATGATGTTCATTCTCGTGTTACGCATCACGTTTGAGCTTCAACAAGAACCAATGAGGTTAATTCTCATGTTATGCGTCACGTTTGAGCTTCAACAAGAACCAATGAGGTTCATTCTCGTGTTACGCATCACGTTTGAGCTTCAACAAGAACCAATGAGGTTCATTCTCATGTTACGCATCACGTTTGAGCTTCAACAAGAACCAATGAAGTTCATTCTCGTGTTACGCATCACGTTTGAGCTTCAACAAGAACCAATGAAGTTCATTCTCATGTTACGCATCACGTTTGAGCTTCAACAAGAACCAATGAAGTTCATTCTCATGTTACGCATCACGTTTGAGCTTCAACAAGAACCAATGAAGTTCATTCTCGTGTTACGCATCACGTTTGAGCTTCAACAAGAACCAATGAGGTTCATTCTCGTGTTACGCATCACGTTTGAGCTTCAACAAGAACCAATGAAGTTCATTCTCATGTTACGCATCACGTTTGAGCTTCAGCAAGAACCAATGAGGTTCATTCTCGTGTTACGCATCACGTTTGAGCTTCAACAAGAACCAATGAAGTTCATTCTCATGTTACGCATCACGTTTGAGCTTCAACAAGAACCAATGAGGTTCATTCTCGTGTTACGCATAACGTTTGAGCTTCAACAAGAACCAATGAAGTTCATTCTCATGTTACGCATCACGTTTGAGCTTCAGCAAGAACCAGTGAGGTTCATTCTCGTGTTACGCATCACGTTTGAGCTTCAGCAAGAACCAGTGAGGTTCATTCTCGTGTTACGCAACACGTTTGAGCTTCAGCAAGAACCAATGAAGTTCATTCTCATGTTACGCATCACGTTTGAGCTTCAACAAGAACCAATGATGTTCATTCTCGTGTTACGCATCACGTTTGAGCTTCAACAAGAACCAATGAGGTTAATTCTCATGTTATGCGTCACGTTTGAGCTTCAACAAGAACCAATGAGGTTCATTCTCGTGTTACGCATCACGTTTGAGCTTCAACAAGAACCAATGAAGTTCATTCTCATGTTACGCATCACGTTTGAGCTTCAACAAGAACCAATGAGGTTCATTCTCGTGTTACGCATCACGTTTGAGCTTCAGCAAGAACCAATGAGGTTCATTCTCGTGTTACGCATCACGTTTGAGCTTCAGCAAGAACCAATGAGGTTCATTCTCGTGTTACGCATCACGTTTGAGCTTCAGCAAGAACCAATGAGGTTCATTCTCGTGTTACGCATCACGTTTGAGCTTCAACAAGAACCAATGAGGTTCATTCTCGTGTTACGCATCACATTTGAGCTTCAGCAAGAACCAGTGAGGTTCATTCTCGTGTTACGCGGCACGTTTGAGCTTCATTAAGAACCAATAAAGTTCATTCTCATGTTACGCATCACGTTTGAGCGTCTGCAAGAACCAATGAGGTTCATTCTCGTGTTACGCAGAACGTTTGAGCTTCATTAAGAACCAATAAAGTTAATTCTCATGTTACGCGTCACGTTTGATCTTCAGCAAGAACCAATGAGGTTCATTCTCGTGTTACGCATCACATTTGAGCTTCAGCAAGAACCAGTGAGGTTCATTCTCGTGTTACGCATCACGTTTGATCTTCAGCAAGAACCAATAAAGTTCATTCTCATGTTACGCATCACGTTTGATCTTCAGCAAGAACCAATGAGGTTCATTCTCGTGTTACGCATCACATTTGAGCTTCAGCAAGAACCAGTGAGGTTCATTCTCGTGTTACGCATCACGTTTGAGCTTCAGCAAGAACCAATGAGTTTCATTCTCGTGTTACGCATCACGTTTGATCTTCAGCAAGAACCAATGAGGTTCATTCTCGTGTTACGCATCACATTTGAGCTTCAGCAAGAACCAGTGAGGTTCATTCTCGTGTTACGCATCACGTTTGAGCTTCAGCAAGAACCAGTGAGGTTCATTCTCGTGTTACGCAGAACGTTTGAGCTTCAGCAAGAACCAATAAAGTTCATTCTCATGTTACGCATCACGTTTGACCTTCAGCAAGAACCAATGAGGTTCATTCTCGTGTTACGCAGAACGTTTGAGCTTCATTAAGAACCAATAAAGTTAATTCTCATGTTACGTATCACGTTTGAGCGTCTGCAAGAACCAATGAGGTTCATTCTCGTGTTACGCAGAACGTTTGAGCTTCAACAAGAACCAATAAAGTTCATTCTCATGTTACGCATCACGTTTGACCTTCAGCAAGAACCAATGAGGTTCATTCTCGTGTTACGTATCACGTTTGACCTTCAGCAAGAACCAATGAGGTTCATTCTCGTGTTACGCAGAACGTTTGAGCTTCATTAAGAACCAATAAAGTTAATTCTCATGTTACGCATCACGTTTGACCTTCAGCAAGAACCAATGAGTTTCATTCTCGTGTTACGCATCACGTTTGAGCGTCTGCAAGAACCAGTGAGTTTCATTCTCGTGTTACGCAGAACGTTTGAGCTTCATTAAGAACCAATAAAGTTCATTCTCATGTTACGCATCACATTTGAGCTTCAGCAAGAACCAGTGAGTTTCATTCTCGTGTTACGCATCACGTTTGAACGTCTGCAAGAACCAGTGAGTTTCATTCTCGTGTTACGCAGAACGTTTGAGCTTCATTAAGAACCAATAAAGTTCATTCTCATGTTACGCATCACGTTTGAGCGTCTGCAAGAACCAATGAGTTTCATTCTCATGTTACGCATCACGTTTGAGCGTCTGCAAGAACCAGTGAGGTTCATTCTCGTGTTACGCAGAACGTTTGAGCTTCATTAAGAACCAATAAAGTTCATTCTCATGTTACGCATCACATTTGAGCTTCAGCAAGAACCAGTGAGTTTCATTCTCGTGTTACGCAGAACGTTTGAGCTTCATTAAGAACCAATAAAGTTCATTCTCGTGTTACGCATCACATTTGAGCTTCAGCAAGAACCAGTGAGTTTCATTCTCGTGTTACGCATCACATTTGAGCGTCTGCAAGAACCAGGGAGGTTCATTCTCGTGTTACGCAGAACGTTTGAGCTTCATTAAGAACCAATAAAGTTCATTCTCATGTTACGCATCACGTTTGAGCGTCTGCAAGAACCAATGAGGTTCATTCTCGTGTTATGCAGAACGTTTGAGCTTCATTAAGAACTAATAAAGTTCATCTCATGTTACGCATCACGTTTGAGCGTCTGCAAGAACCAATGAGGTTCATTCTCGTGTTATGCAGAACGTTTGAGCTTCATTAAGAACCAATAAAGTTCATTCTCATGTTACGCATCACGTTTGAGCGTCTGCAAGAACCAATGAGGTTCATTCTCGTGTTACGCATCACGTTTGAGCTTCAACAAGAACCAATGAAGTTCATTCTCGTGTTACCCATCACGTTTGAGCTTCAACAAGAACCAATGAGGTTAATTCTCATGTTACGCGTCACGTTTGAGCTTCAACAAGAACCAATGAGGTTCATTCTCGTGTTACGCATCACGTTTGAGCTTCAACAAGAACCAATGAGGTTCATTCTCGTGTTACGCATCACGTTTGAGCTTCAACAAGAACCAATGAAGTTCATTCTCATGTTACGCATCACGTTTGAGCTTCAACAAGAACCAATGAGGTTCATTCTCGTGTTACGCATCACGTTTGAGCTTCAACAAGAACCAATGAAGTTCATTCTCATGTTACGCATCACGTTTGAGCTTCAGCAAGAACCAGTGAGGTTCATTCTCGTGTTACGCATCACGTTTGAGCTTCAGCAAGAACCAGTGAGGTTCATTCTCGTGTTACGCAACACGTTTGAGCTTCAGCAAGAACCAATGAAGTTCATTCTCATGTTACGCATCACGTTTGAGCTTCAACAAGAACCAATGATGTTCATTCTCGTGTTACGCATCACGTTTGAGCTTCAACAAGAACCAATGAGGTTAATTCTCATGTTATGCGTCACGTTTGAGCTTCAACAAGAACCAATGAGGTTCATTCTCGTGTTACGCATCACGTTTGAGCTTCAACAAGAACCAATGAGGTTCATTCTCATGTTACGCATCACGTTTGAGCTTCAACAAGAACCAATGAAGTTCATTCTCGTGTTACGCATCACGTTTGAGCTTCAACAAGAACCAATGAAGTTCATTCTCATGTTACGCATCACGTTTGAGCTTCAACAAGAACCAATGAAGTTCATTCTCATGTTACGCATCACGTTTGAGCTTCAACAAGAACCAATGAAGTTCATTCTCGTGTTACGCATCACGTTTGAGCTTCAACAAGAACCAATGAGGTTCATTCTCGTGTTACGCATCACGTTTGAGCTTCAACAAGAACCAATGAAGTTCATTCTCATGTTACGCATCACGTTTGAGCTTCAACAAGAACCAATGAGGTTCATTCTCGTGTTACGCATCACGTTTGAGCTTCAACAAGAACCAATGAAGTTCATTCTCATGTTACGCATCACGTTTGAGCTTCAACAAGAACCAATGAGGTTCATTCTCGTGTTACGCATCACGTTTGAGCTTCATTAAGAACCAATAAAGTTAATTCTCATGTTACGCATCACGTTTGACCTTCAGCAAGAACCAATGAGTTTCATTCTCGTGTTACGCATCACGTTTGAGCGTCTGCAAGAACCAGTGAGTTTCATTCTCGTGTTACGCAGAACGTTTGAGCTTCATTAAGAACCAATAAAGTTCATTCTCATGTTACGCATCACATTTGAGCTTCAGCAAGAACCAGTGAGTTTCATTCTCGTGTTACGCATCACGTTTGAACGTCTGCAAGAACCAGTGAGTTTCATTCTCGTGTTACGCAGAACGTTTGAGCTTCATTAAGAACCAATAAAGTTCATTCTCATGTTACGCATCACGTTTGAGCGTCTGCAAGAACCAATGAGTTTCATTCTCATGTTACGCATCACGTTTGAGCGTCTGCAAGAACCAGTGAGGTTCATTCTCGTGTTACGCAGAACGTTTGAGCTTCATTAAGAACCAATAAAGTTCATTCTCATGTTACGCATCACATTTGAGCTTCAGCAAGAACCAGTGAGTTTCATTCTCGTGTTACGCAGAACGTTTGAGCTTCATTAAGAACCAATAAAGTTCATTCTCGTGTTACGCATCACATTTGAGCTTCAGCAAGAACCAGTGAGTTTCATTCTCGTGTTACGCATCACATTTGAGCGTCTGCAAGAACCAGGGAGGTTCATTCTCGTGTTACGCAGAACGTTTGAGCTTCATTAAGAACCAATAAAGTTCATTCTCATGTTACGCATCACGTTTGAGCGTCTGCAAGAACCAATGAGGTTCATTCTCGTGTTATGCAGAACGTTTGAGCTTCATTAAGAACTAATAAAGTTCATCTCATGTTACGCATCACGTTTGAGCGTCTGCAAGAACCAATGAGGTTCATTCTCGTGTTATGCAGAACGTTTGAGCTTCATTAAGAACCAATAAAGTTCATTCTCATGTTACGCATCACGTTTGAGCGTCTGCAAGAACCAATGAGGTTCATTCTCGTGTTACGCATCACGTTTGAGCTTCAACAAGAACCAATGAAGTTCATTCTCGTGTTACCCATCACGTTTGAGCTTCAACAAGAACCAATGAGGTTAATTCTCATGTTACGCGTCACGTTTGAGCTTCAACAAGAACCAATGAGGTTCATTCTCGTGTTACGCATCACGTTTGAGCTTCAACAAGAACCAATGAGGTTCATTCTCGTGTTACGCATCACGTTTGAGCTTCAACAAGAACCAATGAAGTTCATTCTCATGTTACGCATCACGTTTGAGCTTCAACAAGAACCAATGAGGTTCATTCTCGTGTTACGCATCACGTTTGAGCTTCAACAAGAACCAATGAAGTTCATTCTCATGTTACGCATCACGTTTGAGCTTCAGCAAGAACCAGTGAGGTTCATTCTCGTGTTACGCATCACGTTTGAGCTTCAGCAAGAACCAGTGAGGTTCATTCTCGTGTTACGCAACACGTTTGAGCTTCAGCAAGAACCAATGAAGTTCATTCTCATGTTACGCATCACGTTTGAGCTTCAACAAGAACCAATGATGTTCATTCTCGTGTTACGCATCACGTTTGAGCTTCAACAAGAACCAATGAGGTTAATTCTCATGTTATGCGTCACGTTTGAGCTTCAACAAGAACCAATGAGGTTCATTCTCGTGTTACGCATCACGTTTGAGCTTCAACAAGAACCAATGAGGTTCATTCTCATGTTACGCATCACGTTTGAGCTTCAACAAGAACCAATGAAGTTCATTCTCGTGTTACGCATCACGTTTGAGCTTCAACAAGAACCAATGAAGTTCATTCTCATGTTACGCATCACGTTTGAGCTTCAACAAGAACCAATGAAGTTCATTCTCATGTTACGCATCACGTTTGAGCTTCAACAAGAACCAATGAAGTTCATTCTCGTGTTACGCATCACGTTTGAGCTTCAACAAGAACCAATGAGGTTCATTCTCGTGTTACGCATCACGTTTGAGCTTCAACAAGAACCAATGAAGTTCATTCTCATGTTACGCATCACGTTTGAGCTTCAACAAGAACCAATGAGGTTCATTCTCGTGTTACGCATCACGTTTGAGCTTCAACAAGAACCAATGAGGTTAATTCTCATGTTACGCATCACGTTTGAGCTTCAACAAGAACCAATGAAGTTCATTCTCGTGTTACGCATCACGTTTGAGCTTCAACAAGAACCAATGAAGTTCATTCTCGTGTTACGCATCACGTTTGAGCTTCAACAAGAACCAATGAAGTTCATTCTCATGTTACGCATCACGTTTGAGCTTCAACAAGAACCAATGAGGTTCATTCTCGTGTTACGCATCACGTTTGAGCTTCAACAAGAACCAATGAGGTTCATTCTCATGTTACGCATCACGTTTGAGCTTCAGCAAGAACCAGTGAGGTTCATTCTCGTGTTACGCATCACGTTTGAGCTTCAGCAAGAACCAGTGAGGTTCATTCTCGTGTTACGCATCACGTTTGAGCTTCAACAAGAACCAATGAAGTTCATTCTCATGTTACGCATCACGTTTGAGCTTCAACAAGAACCAATGATGTTCATTCTCGTGTTACGCATCACGTTTGAGCTTCAACAAGAACCAATGAGGTTCATTCTCATGTTACGCATCACGTTTGAGCTTCAACAAGAACCAATGAGGTTCATTCTCGTGTTACGCATCACGTTTGAGCTTCAACAAGAACCAATGAAGTTCATTCTCATGTTACGCATCACGTTTGAGCTTCAACAAGAACCAATGAAGTTCATTCTCATGTTACGCATCACGTTTGAGCTTCAACAAGAACCAATGAAGTTCATTCTCATGTTACGCATCACGTTTGAGCTTCAACAAGAACCAATGAAGTTCATTCTCATGTTACGCATCACGTTTGAGCTTCAACAAGAACCAATGAAGTTCATTCTCATGTTACGCATCACGTTTGAGCTTCAACAAGAACCAATGAAGTTCATTCTCATGTTACGCATCACGTTTGAGCTTCAACAAGAACCAATGAAGTTCATTCTCATGTTACGCATCACGTTTGAGCTTCAACAAGAACCAATGAGGTTCATTCTCATGTTACGCATCACGTTTGAGCTTCAACAAGAACCAATGAAGTTCATTCTCGTGTTACGCATCACGTTTGAGCTTCAACAAGAACCAATGAAGTTCATTCTCATGTTACGCATCACGTTTGAGCTTCAACAAGAACCAATGAAGTTCATTCTCATGTTACGCATCACGTTTGAGCTTCAACAAGAACCAATGAGGTTAATTCTCATGTTACGCATCACGTTTGAGCTTCAACAAGAACCAATGAGGTTCATTCTCGTGTTACGCATCACGTTTGAGCTTCAACAAGAACCAATGAGGTTCATTCTCGTGTTACGCATCACGTT
>JAWRVZ010000262.1:675000-686337 GCA_037043235.1 Rhodeus uyekii | reverse complement strand
CTCTGTCGACCAGAACTTAACCAAACCTCTGTCGACCAGAACTCAACCAAACCTCTGTCGACCAGAACTTAACCAAACCTCTGTCGACCAGAACTCAACCAAACCTCTGTCGACCAGAACGCAAACAAACCTCTGTCGACCAGAACTTAACCAAACCTCTGTCGACCAGAACGCAAACAAACCTCTGTCGACCAGAACGCAACCAAACCTCTGTCGACCAGAACGCAAACAAACCTCTGTCGACCAGAACGCAACCAAACCTCTGTCGACCAGAACTTAATCAATCCTCTCTAGACCAGAACTTAAACAAATCTCTCTAGACCAGAACTTAACCAAACCTCTGTCGACCAGAACTTAACCAAACCTCTGTCGACCAAAACCTAACCAAACCTCTGTCGACCAGAACTTAACCAAACCTCTGTTGACCAGAACTCAACCAAAACTCTGTCGACCAGAACGCAAACAAACCTCTGTCGACCAGAACTTAACCAAACCTCTGTCGACCAGAATGCAACCAAACCTCTGTCGACCAGAATGCAACCAAACCTCTCTAGACCAGATTTCAACCGAACCTCTGTCGACCAAAACTAAAAACAATTCTCTGTTGACCAGAACTCAACCAAACCTCTGTCGACCAGAACTCAACCAAACCTCTGTCGACCAGAACTCAACCAAACCTCTGTCGACCAGAATGCAACCAAACCTCTGTCGACCAGAATGCAACCAAACCTCTCTAGACCAGAACTTAACCAAATCTCTCTAGACCAGAACTTAACCAAACCTCTGTCGACCAGACCTTAACCAAACCTCTCTAAACCAGGAGTCAACCAAACCTCTGTCGACCAGAACTCAACCAAACCTCTGTCGACCAGAACTTAACCAAACCTCTGTCGACCAGAACTTAACCAAACCTCTGTCGACCAGAACTCAACCAAACCTCTGTCGACCAGAACTCAACCAAACCTCTGTCGACCAGACCGCAAACGAACCTCTGTCGACCAGAACTTAACCAAACCTCTGTTGACCAGAACTCAGCCAAACCTCTGTCGACCAGAATGCAACCAAACCTCTGTCGACCAGAACTTAACCAAACCTCTGTCGACCAGAACTCATCCAAACCTCTGTCGACCAGAACTCATCCAAACCTCTGTCGACCAGAACTCAGCCAAACCTCTGTCGACCAGAACACAACCAAACCTCTGTCGACCAGAACTTAACCAAACCTCTGTCAACCAGAACTCAACCAAACCTCTGTCGACCAGAATGCAACCAAACCTCTCTAGACCAGATTTCAACCGAACCTCTGTCGACCAAAACTAAAAACAATTCTCTGTTGACCAGAACTCAACCAAACCTCTGTCGACCAGAACTCAACCAAACCTCTGTCGACCAGAACTCAACCAAACCTCTGTCGACCAGAATGCAACCAAACCTCTGTCGACCAGAATGCAACCAAACCTCTCTAGACCAGAACTTAACCAAATCTCTCTAGACCAGAACTTAACCAAACCTCTGTCGACCAGACCTTAACCAAACCTCTCTAAACCAGGAGTCAACCAAACCTCTGTCGACCAGAACTCAACCAAACCTCTGTCGACCAGAACTTAACCAAACCTCTGTCGACCAGAACTTAACCAAACCTCTGTCGACCAGAACTCAACCAAACCTCTGTCGACCAGAACTCAACCAAACCTCTGTCGACCAGACCGCAAACGAACCTCTGTCGACCAGAACTTAACCAAACCTCTGTCGACCAGAACTCAGCCAAACCTCTGTCGACCAGAATGCAACCAAACCTCTGTCGACCAGAACTTAACCAAACCTCTGTCGACCAGAACTCATCCAAACCTCTGTCGACCAGAACTCAGCCAAACCTCTGTCGACCAGAACACAACCAAACCTCTGTCGACCAGAACTTAACCAAACCTCTGTCAACCAGAACTCAACCAAACCTCTGTCGACCAGAACTCAACCAAACCTCTGTCGACCAGAACGCAACCAAACCTCTGTCGACCAGAACGCAACCAAACCTCTGTCGACCAAAACTTAACCAAACCTCTCTAAACCAGAACTCAACCAAACCTCTGTCGACCAGAACTCAAACAAACCTCTGTCGACCAGAACTCAAACAAACCTCTGTCGACCAGAACTTAACCAAACCTCTGTCGACCAGAACTCATCCAAACCTCTGTCGACCAGAACTCATCCAAACCTCTGTCGACCAGAACGCAACCAAACCTCTGTCGACCAGAACTTATCCAAACCTCTGTCGACCAGAACTCATCCAAACCTCTGTCGACCAGAACTCAGCCAAACCTCTGTCGACCAGAACTTAACCAAACCTCTGTCGACCAGAACTCAACCAAACCTCTGTCGACCAGAACGCAAACAAACCTCTGTCGACCAGAACTTAACCAAACCTCTGTCGACCAGAACGCAAACAAACCTCTGTCGACCAGAACGCAACCAAACCTCTGTCGACCAGAACTTAATCAATCCTCTCTAGACCAGAACTTAAACAAATCTCTCTAGACCAGAACTTAACCAAACCTCTGTCGACCAGAACTTAACCAAACCTCTGTCGACCAAAACTTAACCAAACCTCTGTCGACCAGAACTTAATCAATCCTCTCTAGACCAGAACTTAACCAAACCTCTCTAGACCAGAACTTAACCAAATCTCTCTTGACCAGAACTTAACCAAACATCTGTCGACCAGACCTTAACCAAACCTCTCTAAACCAGAACTCAACTAAACCTCTGTCGACCAGAACTCAACCACACCTCTGTCGACCAGAACTCAACCAAACCTCTGTCGACCAGAACTTAACCAAACCTCTGTCGACCAGAACTCAACCAAACCTCTGTCGACCAGAACGCAAACAAACCTCTGTCGACCAGAACTTAACCAAACCTCTGTCGACCAGAATGCAACCAAACCTCTGTCGACCAGAATGCAACCAAACCTCTGTCGACCAGATTTCAACCAAACCTCTGTCGACCAGAACTCAACCAAACCTCTGTCGACCAGAACTCAACCAAACCTCTGTCGACCAGAATGCAACCAAACCTCTGTCGACCAGAATGCAACCAAACCTCTGTCGACCAGAACTTAACCAAATCTCTCTAGACCAGAACTTAACCAAACCTCTGTCGACCAGACCTTAACCAAACCTCTCTAAACCAGGAGTCAACCAAACCTCTGTCGACCAGAACTCAACCAAACCTCTGTCGACCAGAACTTAACCAAACCTCTGTCGACCAGAACTTAACCAAACCTCTGTCGACCAGAACTCAACCAAACCTCTGTCGACCAGAGCGCAAACGAACCTCTGTCGACCAGAACTTAACCAAACCTCTGTCGACCAGAACTCAGCCAAACCTCTGTCGACCAGAACGCAACCAAACCTCTGTCGACCAGAACTTAACCAAACATCTGTCGACCAGAACTCATCCAAACCTCTGTCGACCAGAACTCAGCCAAACCTCTGTCGACCAGAACACAACCAAACCTCTGTCGACCAGAACTTAACCAAACCTCTGTCAACCAGAACTCAACCAAACCTCTGTCGACCAGAACTCAACCAAACCTCTGTCGACCAGAACGCAACCAAACCTCTGTCGACCAAAACTTAACCAAACCTCTCTAAACCAGAACTCAACCAAACCTCTGTCGACCAGAACTCAAACAAACCTCTGTCGACCAGAACTTAACCAAACCTCTGTCGACCAGAACTCATCCAAACCTCTGTCGACCAGAACTCAGCCAAACCTCTGTCGACCAGAACGCAACCAAACCTCTGTCGACCAGAACTTAACCAAACCTCTGTCGACCAGAACTCATCCAAACCTCTGTCGACCAGAACACAACCAAACCTCTGTCGACCAGAACTCATCCAAACCTCTGTCGACCAGAACACAACCAAACCTCTGTCGACCAGAACACAACCAAACCTCTGTCGACCAGAACTTAACCAAACCTCTGTCAACCAGAACTCAACCAAACCTCTGTCGACCAGAACTCAACCAAACCTCTGTCGACCAGAACGCAACCAAACCTCTGTAGACCAGAACGCAACCAAACCTCTGTCGACCAAAACTTAACCAAACCTCTCTAAACCAGAACTCAACCAAACCTCTGTCGACCAGAACGCAAACAAACCTCTGTCGACCAGAACTCATCCAAACCTCTGTCGACCAGAACTCAGCCAAACCTCTGTCGACCAGAACACAACCAAACCTCTGTCGACCAGAACTCAACCAAACCTCTGTCGACCAGAACTTAACCAAACCTCTGTCGACCAGACCTTAACCAAACCTCTGTCGACCAGACCTTAACCAAACCTCTGTCGACCAGACCTTAACCAAACCTCTCTAAACCAGAACTCAACCAAACCTCTGTCGACCAGATCTCAACCAAACCTCTGTCGACCAGAACTTAACCAAACCTCTCTATACCAGAACTTAACCAAACCTCTCTAGACCAGAATTCAACCAAACCTCTGTCGACCAAAACTAAAAAAAATTCTCTGTTGACCAGAACTCAGCCAAACCTCTGTCGACCAGAACTCATCCAAACCTCTGTCGACCAGAACTCAGCCAAACCTCTGTCGACCAGAACACAACCAAACCTCTGTCGACCAGAACTCAACCAATCCTCTGTCGACCAGAACTAAAAAAAATTATCTGTTGACCAGAACTCAGCCAAACCTCTGTCGACCAGAACTCAACCAATCCTCTGTCGACCAGAACTCAACCAAACCTCTGTCGACCAGAACTCAAACAAACCTCTGTCGACCAGAACTTAACCAAACCTCTGTCGACCAGAACTCATCCAAACCTCTGTCGACCAGAACTCAGCCAAACCTCTGTCGACCAGAACGCAACCAAACCTCTGTCGACCAGAACTTAACCAAACATCTGTCGACCAGAACTCATCCAAACCTCTGTCGACCAGAACTCAGCCAAACCTCTGTCGACCAGAACACAACCAAACCTCTGTCGACCAGAACTTAACCAAACCTCTGTCAACCAGAACTCAACCAAACCTCTGTCGACCAGAACTCAACCAAACCTCTGTCGACCAGAACGCAACCAAACCTCTGTCGACCAGAACGCAACCAAACCTCTGTCGACCAAAACTTAACCAAACCTCTCTAAACCAGAACTCAACCAAACCTCTGTCGACCAGAACTCAAACAAACCTCTGTCGACCAGAACTTAACCAAACCTCTGTCGACCAGAACTCATCCAAACCTCTGTCGACCAGAACTCAGCCAAACCTCTGTCGACCAGAACGCAACCAAACCTCTGTCGACCAGAACTTAACCAAACCTCTGTCGACCAGAACTCATCCAAACCTCTGTCGACCAGAACACAACCAAACCTCTGTCGACCAGAACTCATCCAAACCTCTGTCGACCAGAACACAACCAAACCTCTGTCGACCAGAACACAACCAAACCTCTGTCGACCAGAACTTAACCAAACCTCTGTCAACCAGAACTCAACCAAACCTCTGTCGACCAGAACTCAAACAAACCTCTGTCGACCAGAACTTAACCAAACCTCTGTCGACCAGAACTCATCCAAACCTCTGTCGACCAGAACTCAGCCAAACCTCTGTCGACCAGAACGCAACCAAACCTCTGTCGACCAGAACTTAACCAAACCTCTGTCGACCAGAACTCATCCAAACCTCTGTCGACCAGAACACAACCAAACCTCTGTCGACCAGAACTCATCCAAACCTCTGTCGACCAGAACACAACCAAACCTCTGTCGACCAGAACACAACCAAACCTCTGTCGACCAGAACTTAACCAAACCTCTGTCAACCAGAACTCAACCAAACCTCTGTCGACCAGAACTCAACCAAACCTCTGTCGACCAGAACGCAACCAAACCTCTGTCGACCAGAACGCAACCAAACCTCTGTAGACCAGAACGCAACCAAACCTCTGTCGACCAAAACTTAACCAAACCTCTCTAAACCAGAACTCAACCAAACCTCTGTCGACCAGAACGCAAACAAACCTCTGTCGACCAGAACTCATCCAAACCTCTGTCGACCAGAACTCAGCCAAACCTCTGTCGACCAGAACACAACCAAACCTCTGTCGACCAGAACTCAACCAAACCTCTGTCGACCAGAACTTAACCAAACCTCTGTCGACCAGACCTTAACCAAACCTCTGTCGACCAGACCTTAACCAAACCTCTGTCGACCAGACCTTAACCAAACCTCTCTAAACCAGAACTCAACCAAACCTCTGTCGACCAGATCTCAACCAAACCTCTGTCGACCAGAACTTAACCAAACCTCTCTATACCAGAACTTAACCAAACCTCTCTAGACCAGAATTCAACCAAACCTCTGTCGACCAAAACTAAAAAAAATTCTCTGTTGACCAGAACTCAGCCAAACCTCTGTCGACCAGAACTCATCCAAACCTCTGTCGACCAGAACTCAGCCAAACCTCTGTCGACCAGAACACAACCAAACCTCTGTCGACCAGAACTCAACCAATCCTCTGTCGACCAGAACTAAAAAAAATTATCTGTTGACCAGAACTCAGCCAAACCTCTGTCGACCAGAACTCAACCAATCCTCTGTCGACCAGAACTCAACCAAACCTCTGTCGACCAGAACTTAACCAAACCTCTGTCGACCAGAACTTAACCAAACCTCTCTACACCAGGACTCAAACATACCTCACTAGACCAGAGGTCAACCAGACCTCTGTCAACCAGAACTCGAACAGACCTCTCTGGGGACTCAAACATACCTCACTAGACCAGAGGTCAACCAGACCTCTCTAGACCAGAACTCAAACAAACCTCTGTCGACCAAAACTTAACCAAACCTCTGTCGACCAGAACTCAAACAAACCTCTGTCGACCAGAATGCAACCAAACCTCTCTAGACCAGAACTTAACCAAACCTCTCTAGACCAGAACTTAACCAATCCTCTCTAGACCAGAATTTAACCAAACCTCTGTCGACCAGAACTCAACCAAACCTCTGTCGACCAGAACGCAACCAAACCTCTGTCGACCAGAACGCAACCAAACCTCTGTAGACCAGAACGCAACCAAACCTCTGTCGACCAAAACTTAACCAAACCTCTCTAAACCAGAACTCAACCAAACCTCTGTCGACCAGAACGCAAACAAACCTCTGTCGACCAGAACTCATCCAAACCTCTGTCGACCAGAACTCAGCCAAACCTCTGTCGACCAGAACACAACCAAACCTCTGTCGACCAGAACTCAACCAAACCTCTGTCGACCAGAACTTAACCAAACCTCTGTCGACCAGACCTTAACCAAACCTCTGTCGACCAGACCTTAACCAAACCTCTGTCGACCAGACCTTAACCAAACCTCTCTAAACCAGAACTCAACCAAACCTCTGTCGACCAGATCTCAACCAAACCTCTGTCGACCAGAACTTAACCAAACCTCTCTATACCAGAACTTAACCAAACCTCTCTAGACCAGAATTCAACCAAACCTCTGTCGACCAAAACTAAAAAAAATTCTCTGTTGACCAGAACTCAGCCAAACCTCTGTCGACCAGAACTCATCCAAACCTCTGTCGACCAGAACTCAGCCAAACCTCTGTCGACCAGAACACAACCAAACCTCTGTCGACCAGAACTCAACCAATCCTCTGTCGACCAGAACTAAAAAAAATTATCTGTTGACCAGAACTCAGCCAAACCTCTGTCGACCAGAACTCAACCAATCCTCTGTCGACCAGAACTCAACCAAACCTCTGTCGACCAGAACTTAACCAAACCTCTGTCGACCAGAACTTAACCAAACCTCTCTACACCAGGACTCAAACATACCTCACTAGACCAGAGGTCAACCAGACCTCTGTCAACCAGAACTCGAACAGACCTCTCTAGGGACTCAAACATACCTCACTAGACCAGAGGTCAACCAGACCTCTCTAGACCAGAACTCAAACAAACCTCTGTCGACCAAAACTTAACCAAACCTCTGTCGACCAGAACTCAAACAAACCTCTGTCGACCAGAATGCAACCAAACCTCTCTAGACCAGAACTTAACCAAACCTCTCTAGACCAGAACTTAACCAATCCTCTCTAGACCAGAATTTAACCAAACCTCTGTCGACCAGAACTTAACCAATCCTCTCTAGACCAGAATTTAACCAAACCTCTCTACACCAGGACTCAAACATACCTCACTAGACCAGAGGTCAACCAGACCTCTGTCAACCAGAACTCGAACAGACCTCTCTAGGGACTCAAACATACCTCACTAGACAAGAACTTAACCAAACCTCGGTAGACCAGAATTTAACCAAACCTATACATTTTGATCTCAACATATTTTCTACACTTTATATTTGTGTTACATTTATGTTTATGCATTTATACCAAATTACTTTATTTCCATTCAAGCTTTAGATTTTTTCAACACATACACACTCTAAACAACAATAACCATAAATTGTAACATTTAAAAAATCCAGTTCTTCAAATTTTATTCGCATCACTGAATTAACCTACATGCATTAATTTATACCAACAAAGTTATGTATTCTGGTAATTAAATCTGGTAAAAATAGCTTTGAGTTGGTCACTTTTTACATTGCATGCATTCACTGGGAATCAAACCAGAATAAACTACAGCAAGAATCCAGAGTTGTATAACAATTCTTTAACCTGGACATTAAAATTAATGACAAATGAGAAGGTGTGTCCAAACTTTGGGACTTTGTCGCTGTTTTATTGTGGAAAATTGCTGATCTTCAGGTTTAATTGTAGCTTTTAATAATAGATTTTACTTTTTATTTCCACCTGACCTTTAGACCAGCACCATCCACAGTGTCTATGTGGCTCTGAATTATTAATCTAATTATGTTGATAAGCCTCGTTAAAATGCAGTGTAATGGCCTGTGACCAAGTGACCCTCCTTCATCTCAAAAATCAATCAAATGAGACCAGGAAATCTCAATAGATCAGTGATTCTGTGACACATTCACATTCTCTCACGGCCTGTCGGAATTTACTCTTTGTTGATTTGCTCCAGATTTGCACTCAAATTCAATATAATTTGCATGTAAGTCAATAAAATATATAAACAGCCAGTGCTGCTTGATATATTTTTATTAAATGTATATTGATTGAAGAATGTTTAGATATTTTTGATGAAAAAATGAATTTTCTGATCAGATCTCGGTTAATGCAAGATTTACAAAAAAAGAATATTTGGAAATGTAAAATTTTCTACTTGCACACCAATTAAAAGATAGAAATGGTGTTGTTTTGAGGCGTCTAAATGCTCAGTAAATGCAAGTAAGTCGGTGTAAAGCAGTGCTTCTCAACTTTGTGTTATTTAAAAGAACATAGTCTTAAATAAAATGCTAAAAAAGTCTAAAAATAAAGATCTATGTATGATATTTTTGAGTTGATTTGTTTTTATTACAACCGTCTTGGACAAAGGAGTCAAAAAAGGTTGAGAAGCGCTGGTCTTCATGAACTAGTTCATCCGTTCTGTTTTCAGTGTCGATCTGCTCTTTTTCATTGCATTGAGAGTCTTCCTTTATTTCATACACACGTGTTCAACGATCCCAAACTCTGGATTGACCAGACTTCCCTCTCGGCGGCTCCTGAGTGTTGATCACTCCGCAGACGTTTTAATTGAATCTCCTTTAATATACCTTAATCAAATGAACGAGCGTGATTTGAATATCTGTTTGGTTTAATTTGCTGAATTCGATTAGAGACATGAGGAGACATGCTGATTCAGCTGGTGTACGGACGCTGAAGCGTCTGGTCATTCACGGCTCGCATGTTTGCATATCTGTCTAATTACATCCTGAAAAATGCAGTGAGGTGAATTAATGTTGGTTTCATTGCTAATTTAAAGTGTGTTCTGATGTGCGTGTGCTTTCATTGTCCTTATTAATGTGCATATGAATGTTCACAGAGAGATTGGAGAGGCAGAGCAGATATAAAGTTTATAATAATTATGATTTTTTTTATGTTGTTGAAAGAAGTCTCACCAAGGCTGATCAAAAATACAGTAAAAATTGTGTATTATATCAATGTAAAACAGTTGTTTTCTATTTGAATATATAGTAAAGTGTCATTTATTCCTGTGATTAAAGCTGAATTTATTAGATGATAAATACAGTAAAACAGTGTAATATTATATCAGTGTAAAACAGCTGTTTTCTATGTGAATATATAGTAAAGTGTCATTTATTCCTGTGATTAAAGCTGAATTTATTAGATGATAAATACAGTAAAACAGTGTAATATTATATCAGTGTAAAACAGTTGTTTTCTATGTGAATATATAGTAAAGTGTCATTTATTCCTGTGATTAAAGCTGAATTTATTAGATGATAAATACAGTAAAACAGTGTAATATTATATCAGTGTAAAACAGCTGTTTTCTATGTGAATATATAGTAAAGTGTCATTTATTCCTGTGATTAAAGCTGAATTTATTAGATGATAAATACAGTAAAACAGTGTAATATTATATCAGTGTAAAACAGTTGTTTTCTATGTGAATATATAGTAAAGTGTCATTTATTCCTGTGATTAAAGCTAAATTTATTAGATGATAAATACAGTAAAACAGTGTAATATTATATCAGTGTAAAACAGTTGTTTTCTATGTGAATATATAGTAAAGTGTCATTTATTCCTGTGATTAAAGCTGAATTCATTAGATGATAAATACAGTAAAACAGTTGTTTTCTATGTGAATATATAGTAAAGTGTCATTTATTTCTGTGATTAAAGCTGAATTTATTAAATGATAAATACAGTAAAACAGTGTAATATTATATCAGTGTAAAACGGCTGTTTACATTACAATAATATTTCCCAATTTTCCCAATATTTTTGATCAAATAAACACTTCCTCGGTGAGCTTGAGAAACTCTTTCAAACCTTTGACTGCTAGTGTATATTCAGAATATGGTCAGTGGTCTGGAGATGGGCTGAGGAAGACGTGTGTGTTCAGCCGGATTAAGGTTTGTGTTATAAACACCGCGCATGCAAGGAAACTCTCTCTCTCTCTCTCTCTTTCTCTCTCTCTCACGTATGCCACCATGTCTGCTTGTGTTCATTTTATATATCGTTTTCAAACATTAATATTTTTTACTTTTTCTTTCCTTCCATCTTCATCCCCCTCCACTGCTTAAACCCCTCCACCACCCCACTGGGCAGGAGAACCTATCAGTCCTACACTTACTACCTGTAAGTAAAACACCTTTGTACACTGTTAGTGTCATGCTATGTTCGCTCTGTCCGCTCAACCCTGCATGACTGACCCGTGCGCT
>JAWRVZ010000262.1:647500-670000 GCA_037043235.1 Rhodeus uyekii | reverse complement strand
AGGGCAACCACCTAGTAGAGCATTACAATAATCTAGCCTTGAACGCATGAACTAACTTTTCTGCATATGTTGTAATTTTGATATATTTTTAAGATGGAAGAATGCGGTTTTACAGATGCTAGAAACGTGGCTTTCAAATGAAAGATTGGCATCAAAGAGCAAATGCAAGTTAGACAATAGTTTAGGTTATTATGTGGAGGTTTTTGGTCCAATAATTAGAATTTCATTTTTTTTTATTAAGTCGAAGGAAATTACTAATCATTCTTTTTTATAGAATGTATAAAGTTATGTAGAAGTTATGCATTCCGTTAATATTACGGTGTGAAGAAATATAGAGTTGAGTATCAACTTTCTGTATGCAATAGAGCTGTCTTTCCACAAAATGTGAAAAACCTCTAGCTTTGTTTTATTTTCTTGTCTGCTCTCTTGAGTGCTCGTTACACCACAGTGTTGGACTATTTTCTTTAATCTTCTTTAAGCGCAACGGAGCAACTATGTCTATGTGTTGTCTAAAGTGCTGGGAAAGAGAGAGTTAATAGTTTCCGTTGCAACATCACGTTCTTCTAGGCTATCTGGGATGTTAAGTAGATGAAACTGAGCAGGAAGATTATTTTTCAAACAATCTTTAGTGTTGGGAGTGATAGTTCTACTATATTTATAACAGGGAGTTTGTTTTGTCATCAGTCTCAATATTGATTCCATGCAACAATATTAGATCTAAAGTATGATTACAAGAATGAGTGGGTCTTGATACGTGTTGTGTAACTCCAATAGAGTTTAAAATGTCTCTAAATGCCAATCCCAATGCGTCTTTTTCATTATCTACATGGATATTAAAATCACCAACAATTATGACTTTATCTGCAGCCATTATTAATTCTGATAGAAAATCAGCAAATTCTTTGATAAAGTCTGAATGGTGCCCTGGTGAACTGTAAAAAAGTGCCCAGCACAAATGTCAAGAATTATATTTGAAACTAGACTTCTTACAGCTACACCTCCCCCTTTGGCTTTCAGATGAGACTCATATTTATAACAGTAATATTGGGGGCTGAACTCATTTAAAGTAATGTAATCGTCTGGTTTTAGTCAGGTCACACACAGCTCATCTTGGTTATGTTTATCTTTTGTTCATCTGTATTATATCCGTTTTTATTTGTAGAACATCAATTCAATTTGATAGTTTTTCTCGTATTTACTAATTCGTCTCTATATGATGATATCTAAGGTGAAAGACTCAATATGTGTTGGGATTTATCTGGACTCTGTGATGTGAGACAGCTAGCAGACGGTGGGTTTAGCCAGTTTGTCTGCTTTCTGATCTGGGCTCCAGTTAGTCAAGGTTAAACTCTGAGACTATATGCCATAATACTAGAGAGAAGAGCATCCACCAGGAGGGATGAATACCATCTCTTTTCAACAGGTCAGGCCTGCCCTAAAGACTTTCAAATTGTCAATGCACCCTATATTATTATAGGGTGTGAGAGTGTGTGTGTGTGTGTGGTGCTGTGGGGTGGAAATCCCTAATCTCGTTAGGGGTTAAAAAGCACTGCACTGAAACCCTATTGTAATTGTTAGAATTTTCAAGGATCAGCATTCTCCCCTAAAAGTGATCGCGCAAACTAAAGCATAAGACGTAGAGACTTGACACTTTGAGCAATCAAAAGTACATAATGGCTCATAACTCCAAAATCTATTTGTCACAGATTCAATTGCCGAATATCGTTGGAATCTTTGGAACAAACTGCATGTCTCGGATTCTAATGTCACATATGCTACAATTATTTTGGATTTTTCGAAAAATCTACTTTTGCAAGCCTAGTCCAAGGTTTTTTGCCTGATCGGATCTAAACCAGTGCAGAAAGGTTCTCTAGAGTCTGATTGTCAAAACGGGACGGGAAAAAGGTGGAAGTGGACGTTTTTTACTAAAACGACTATCTCTCTTGAACAGATTGAGATAATTTCACTAAACTCGATAAACTTCTGTATGGGTGCAGACTGTGGTTGCATGAAAAAGGACGTGGAAAATGCTCAATTGGTAATTTTATAACATGAAAAATACAAAAACGCCTATAGCTATGATTGACTTTATTAACTTTATTTGCCCATGGTGCCGTGATTGGATAAGGACATTCGCGTATCTCAAAAAACACAGCCGCTGAACTGAATCAACACTGAACTGAACTGAATCAATACTGAACTGAATCAACACTGAACTGAACTGAATCAATACTGAACTGAATCAACACTGAACTGAACTGAATCAATACTGAACTGAACTGAATCAATACTGAACTGAATCAACACTGAACTGAACTGAATCAATACTGAACTGAACTGAATCAACACTGAACTGAACTGAATTAACACTGAACTGAACTAAATTAATACTGAACTGAATCAACACTGAACTGAACTGAATCAATACTGAACTGAACTGAATCAACACTGAACTGAACTGAATCAACACTGAACTGAACTGAATTAACACTGAACTAAACTAAATCAATACTGAACTGAATCAACACTGAACTGAACTGAACTGAATCAACACTGAACTGAATCAATACTGAACTGAACTGAATCAATACTGAACTGAATCAACACTGAACTGAACTGAATCAATACTGAACTGAACTGAATTAACACTAACACTGAACTAAATCAATACTGAACTGAATGAATCTGAATATTGACTTTTTTGTGTGTTATATTTGATTAATTTCCCTCCTTAATTTATTATAGATTTACATTTTTTACTTTTTTCCTGTTTATTACTGTGATGCTGCTTTTAAACAGAATATATTCCATAAAGCACTGTAGAAGTATTGCTTCATCCAATCCTAATTCTGAACTGAACTCTGTGCTAATGGAGTATCGGCGTGTTGTTTCGAGTCGTAATCTCATATAGCGGTGTAACCCGTTGTCTTCGCTCATCAATCATGTCGTCCGTGGATGTTCATGATCTCAGTTTGTCTTTAATGGAGTTTGTAGTTTGTAGAAACTTCGTGCATCTCCTTACTTTGTGGTTTGGCTGAGTTTCCAAAATCTCATTTGAAATTACCTCCAGATCCGCTTTGGGAAAGTCGAGGCCTCAAGTGTGGAGCCCCTCCTCCACATGCTAATTTCTCTCCCACAGATTGGCTGGCTAATTTGGCCTCATTTGCATTTCCTCATGCAGAGGATCAAAGGCGGGCCAAGTGAATTAGCATCTTTGAGTTATAGATCAGCTAAAGCACAACTCAATTACAACTGGAATCTGGAGCTGCATGCGTGTGTGTGTGGTTTCAGTCTGTATGTTGGAGAACACACGTGTGCGGCTGTAATCACGGAGAGCCGCTGGTTCTCAAGGGTCTTGGAAAGGCATTGATTAAAATCAAATAGGAGTTTAATTGGGAGGTTAACACCGCCATATTAATCAGGTCCTGGTTATTAAAATTAGCCTCTTTTGATTACTTTAATGGTAAACCACCTTGAGTGCTTTCTTCTGAATGTTTGCACACTGAAATACATGTGTTCAACTCTCTAAAATAAAATAAGTGTTAACCAAAATAAAATATGAAGAAAAAATTATAATATTTTTTTTTACTTCATACTAACATTTCTAAAACTGAAATCATGCATGCAGATTTTATTTTTTTACTTTAAAAAGTTTTTACTTTAAAAAGACGTAAAGTTGAGTAAATTGTGGGAAACCGTATCTGATGTGCGCTTAGATGTTCGTACTGCATAACCCATGTGTAATTCCTCTCAGAACTGTGTATCATATTGCTAATTCAGTTTTTTTTATCATTAATTAAAATTAGTTTTCTCATTAATAGAAAACTGGCGAAGAAGCGCAAGGAAACGCTGAACAGCACGCGGCAGGAGATGACGGTGATGGTGAACTCCATGGACAAGAGCTACACTGAACAGGGAACCAACTGTGACGAGGCTCTTTCCTTCATGGACACACACAACCTCAACGGACGCTGTGAGTGACACAACACACACGCTCACAAACGCACTCACTCACTCACACACACACAAACACGCTCCTACACACTCATATACGGACATTCACACACACTCACACACACACTTACTCTCACACGTACACTCACATAACATACAAACGCACTCACTCTCTCATTCACACACAACCACACTCATACACACTCACACAACACACAAACGCACTCACACACACTCATATACGGACATTCACACACACTCACACACACGCTCACAAACGCACTCACTCAGTCACATACCACACACAAACACATTCATACATACTCACGCAACACACAAATGCACTCACACACACTCATATACGGACATTCACACACACACACACTTACTCTCACACCTACACTCACATACAAACGCACTCACTCTCTCACTCACACACGTCCACACACACACACACACACACATTCACTCACACACACACACACACACATTCACTCACACACACACACACACACACACACACACACACACACACACACACACACACACACACACACACACACACACACTCATATACGGACATTCACACACACTCACACACACACACACACACATACGCTCACTCACTCTCACTCACTCACACACACACTTACTCTCACACCTACACTCACATACAAACGCACTCACTCTCTCACTCACACACGTCCACACACACACACATTCACTCACACACACACACACACACTCATATACGGACATTCACACACACTCACACACACACACATACGCTCACTCACTCTCACTCACTCACACACACACACTTACTCTCACACCTACACTCACATACAAACGCACTCACTCTCTCACTCACACATGTCCACACACACACACACACTCACTCACACACACATTTACTCTCACACCTACACTCACATACAAATGCATTCACTCACTCACACACACACGTCCACACACACACATTCACTCACTCACTCACACACACACATTCACTCACTCACTCACACACACACATTCACTCACTCACACACACACACACACACAAACACATTATCTTTTCATGTTTTATATTGACATGTATATCTCCTAACCCTACATATTATCCATCTTAACCTTTTGAGTAATAGTGTATAAATATTAAAGTTATTTAATTATCACAGAATAATAATAAAGAATCCTGATCTGGACCTCCGTGACATTGCGAATTATCAAAAAGATAATCTACAATAGAGACTGCAGAGTTAATCAGTTGATCAATCTCAGTCACTTATTCCAAAGAGTCGTATAATTAAGTTAATTACACTGCATTTACTGGAGAAACAAAACGACTGAAGATGTTAAGTCTTCTTTTCTGAAAAATGCATAAGAAGAACAAATAACTATTAATGGAGAATTTTTATTTTTATTTTTCTGTCTCCATTGGCAGATATTTGTTCTAGTTTTAAGCACAAACTCACTTCATTTTCATACATTTTTGGATTAATATCTTTATTTTTTGCTTCTCCAGTAAATGCATCTTGATTTAAGAACGTTTAGATGTTTGTGCTGAAAAACAAGACAGAAACACTGATGAAGAGCGTCATCTGTAGGTGTTTTTAGTGTGTTCTTTTGAGATCAGAGTCTGAACGCTGCATGTAAATCCCTTCTGTTGTGGGACGGACGTCTGATAATTCCACTCACTCCTGTGAGAGATTGCTGTGGTGATAAAGCAGCTGTCGCAGACACTCGTCCTCCGCACAGACGCTCCTGGCGGCTCTGGCTGAGCGTCCTCAGGTCTCCGTCTCTGCGGCGGCTTTACAGCAGACACACGTGCTCCGGACAGCTGCGTGACCTCATCGATCCGGATTATCTGATGAGCTGATCTCGTTTGCCTTTAATCAGCGCTGATTGAGACAATTAACTTTATATCTCTGTTAGTCCACAACACAGAGGAGACAAACGTGTGTTTATACTGTAAGGAGACGCCATTCAACGTTTTCCGTTTGAATCAAGTTTATTTTTTGACCCCATTTAAATTCAAAATTTGCATAAATTGATCAGTTTTTCATCAAATAAGACTTAATATTTTCAGTCGTTTTTCTTCTCCAGTAAATGCATCTTGATTTAAGAATGTTTAAACATTTGTGCTGGAAAACAAGATGAAAGTAAAGTTGCAAGCAGCGATGAATTGCCACCTGCTGGCTTTAGGAAAATAGGACTATGCATTGAAGTTAAATATAGGAGGACTACATCAGAATCTGTTGTTTTTGCTACACTTCCTGTTTCCAGTAGGTGGCGCTATGACTATAAATGAATATTGTCATATAGATGTCTTAAGGCCAGGACTCTTATCAAACATGTACATTTTGAGGCTGGTTGGTCATTGTAGCTACAACAACTTCCCGTTTCATAGCATTAATAACATGTGTTGCTAGTATGTGTTAGCACTCAACTACGTGTTGCTAGTATGCTTTAGCACTGTTACGTGTTGCTAACATGATATAACACTCAGCTACGTGTTGCTAGCATGATATAACACTGAGCTTTGTGTTGCAAGCATGCTTTACCGTTCAACTATGTGTTGCTAGCATGCTTTAACACTTAGCTACATGTTGTTAGCATGATTTAGCACTCAGCTATGTGTTGCTAGCATGCTTTACTGCTCAGCTCCATGTTGCCAGCATGCTTTAGCGCTCAGTTACGTGTTTCTAGCATGGTTTAACACTCACCTACGCGTTGCCAGCATGCTTTATCGCTCAGCTACGTGTTTCTAGCATGGTTTAACACTCACCTATGTGTTGCCAGCATGCTTTATCGCTCAGCTACGTGTTGCTAGCATGCTTTAGCGCTCAGCTACGTGTTTCTAGCATGCTTTAGCGCTCAGCTACGTGTTGCTAGCATGTGTTATCACTCACCTACGTGTTTCTAGCATGCTTTAGCGCTCAGCTACGTGTTGCTAGCATGTGTTATCACTCACCTACGTGTTGCCAGCATGCTTTATCGCTCAGCTACGTGTTGCTAGCATGTGTTATCACTCACCTACGTGTTTCTAGCATGCTTTAGCGCTCAGCTACGTGTTGCTAGCATGTGTTATCACTCACCTACGTGTTGCCAGCATGCTTTATCGCTCAGCTACGTGTTGCTAGCATGTGTTATCACTCACCTACGTGTTTCTAGCATGCTTTAGCGCTCAGCTACGTGTTGCTAGCATGCTTTAGCGCTCAGCTATGTGTTTCTAGCATGCTTTAGCGCTCAGCTACGTGTTGCTAGCATGTGTTATCACTCAGCTACGTGTTGCTAGTATGTTTTAGCCATCAGCTACGTGTTGCATACGTTAGCACTCAGCTACATGTGGCCTCACTGGATGGTAATCCATCGAATGCGCACTTCAGAATCTCGTGGAAGTCATCCGAGGACCTACAACAATACTATGTATTTGGACAAGCTACTATGTGTACTGTTTTTCGCATACTATATAATAAGGAGGTATTCAATTTTGTAGGAAGTGCATATTTTTTAGAACGCATGCTTGGAACTTGCTGGTATATTTTTAGTAAGTTGATATGGGTGCATTATAGTGTGTAACATGCCACTTCCTGTTTCCAGTCAGTGGCACAAGAGCTGTTTTTGTTTCAAATAGAATTTTGAAACCATTTTGAACTGACCAAAAACAATTTTTTATTTACTTACGGTTCTGACAATTGTCAATTGCTTAAATTTCTTTACAATTTTTATTCATTCATCTGTATTTTAAATTGGGTTAAATGAATGATTCAGTGACTCATTCTTAAATTCTTGTTTCATTTTTGAACGAAAAAACAACATTGACAAAAAAAAAATGTAAAAGTCACTTGTCAGCAACTACTGGTGTAATGATGTAATGACTCAATCGTTATTTGAAACAGAAAATTACTTTCAGAATGTGATTTACTCTACTTCGATTGCTACCATAGACATCAATGTTCACAGTGATCGTACTTGCCAAAGGTTTAATAGACGCAGATTGTCATGTAGGAATATGATGGAGTGTGTGTTTAAATCGAGATTGCAGTGTTTTTACAATTAATCGTGCAGCTCTAGGTGGCGCTATGACTATAACAGAATATTGAATATATGTAAATGTCACCAGGCTGGGACTCTTATCAAGTTTGCGGCAGATTTGACATTGTACGTTTGTGTTGAAACAACTTCCTGTTTTATGGCGAAACGTTGAAATTTGTCAGGCTGCCACAATTTAGCATCTCAAAGGTGTTTAGGTGCGACTGACCAAATATGATGTTTATTTGATTAAGAGTACGTTTATGCGATGATGGTGTACTAAACACAGAAACGTTTTTCCTTTGCTTTTTCACGTAGAGAAGACAGCGTTGTCAAAACGACTCCCGCTCACACACTGTAAAAAATGTATTATTGTATTTACGTTATTGTATACAGTGTATCAACTCTAAAATTAGCTGAATCTACACTGAATTGAACTGAATCAACACTAAAACTAGCTGAATCAACACTGAACTGAATCAACACTAAAACTAGCTGAATCAACACTGAACTGAATCAACACTAAAACTAGCTGAATCAACACTGAACTGAATCAACACTAAAACTAGCTGAATCAACACTGAACTGAACTGAATCAACACTAAAACTAGCTGAATCTACACTGAATTGAACTGAATCAACACTAAAACTAGCTGAATCAACACTGAACTGAATCAACTCTAAAATTAGCTGAATCTACACTGAATTGAACTGAATCAACACTAAAACTAGCTGAATCAACACTGAACTGAACTGAATCAACTCTAAAACTAGCTGAATCAACACTGAACTGAACTGAATCAACACTAAAACTAGCTGAATCAACACTGAACTGAACTGAATCAACACTAAAACTAGCTGAATCAACACTAAACTGAACTGAATCAACACTGAACTGAACTGAATCAACACTAAAACTAGCTGAATCAACACTAAAACTAGCTGAATCAACACTGAACTGACTCAACACTAAACTGAACTGACTCAACACTAAACTGAACTGAATCAACACTAAACTGAACTGAATCAACACTAAACTGAACTGAATCAACACTAAAACTAGCTGAATCAACACTAAAACTAGCTGAATCAACACTAAACTGAACTGAATCAACACTGAACTGAACTGAATCAACACTAAAACTAGCTGAATCAACACTAAAACTAGCTGAATCAACACTGAACTGACTCAACACTAAACTGAACTGAATCAACACTAAACTGAACTGAATCAACACTAAACTGAACTGAATCAACACTAAAATGAACTGAATCAACACTGAACTGAACTGAACTGAATGAACACTAAAACTAGCTGAATCAACACTGAACTGAACTGAATCAACACTAAAACTAGCTGAATCAACACTGAACTGACTCAACACTGAACTGAACTGAATCAACACTAAAACTAGCTGAATCAACACTGAACTAAATATTGACACTATAGCAATTTTGTATCACTATATTATTCATGCCTGGCCAGTAGATGGCGATGTCACTGTGTAAAAAAAACACTGCAAGCCTATAGATTGAACATGTAATACACATGCGCATCATGGCACTGTTTTCACAAATTCACGTTTGTGTTGTTTGAGACAATAATGGTAATGCATTCAAAAACTAAAACTAAAACTCAGTTGTGTAAATGAACAGCCAAAATGGATAAAGTTTTTAGTTGTAAATGGTGTTGTGTAAATGCCTCTCAGTGCCTCTAAATGCCTTGTGTTAATTTTTTTTAAAGAATAAAAGTAATAATAAACTGAGCAGTTTCACTCACACCATCAGTGTTTGGGCTATAAATACTGGGCAGGAAATGATGTCACTATTGCCAATGTTTCACCCTAAAAAATCCAAAGAAATATAAGAACAATTTAAGGCTTTTAAAAGCATTGTTGTGACAATTAAACATTTGCATTTAAAATGTACACGTTTAGATCTTTTCAAACTTTACAAAAATGTGTAATAACTTCAAACGTTTCTGCTCAAAGCGACTCATGTATCCGTTTATTCTTTCCCTGGGGATGGAGTTCAGGAAGTAAACGAGTGTTTCTCATGGTGTTTTCCTCTGTTTGTCTCCTGTGAAGCGGGTTCTTCTCCATGTTCTCTGACGGTGAAGACCAACACGCTGAGCACCAGCATGCCAAACACTTATTACCCAGGTAACCTCGCACTCTTTTTCTTCATATGGACCAGAAAACATCTTTAAATCACAGGGTTTAAACCCTGAACCAAACCAAAAGTGACTTGTTTTCCAGCACAAACCGTTTTAAATCAAGATGCATTTACTGGAGAAGCAAAAAGGCTTTATCAAATCTTGTTCACTGACATTTCTGCTTAAAGCATGAACAAATATCTGCCAGCAGTGAATTAAGTAGATTTTTCTGATTCCATTGGCAGATATTTGTCATATTAAACCTAAAATCAATTTAGAAATCATATGAAGTCATTTTGCTTCTCCAGTAAATGCATCTTGATTTAAGAATGTTTCGATATTTTTGCTGGAAAACGAGACATTGAGGAAGAACGTCGTTTTTTTTTTGCATTGCATTGAACATTGTGCTTTTTCCCCCAAATGAAAGCATTTGACTAAAAGCAAAAAGGTATTGATATAAAGATAAAGCTGATAATTATTTATTTTTGTTGTATTTTCACTGCTGAAGGATCCTGTACTAACTTCTGGTTAATATTAGCCATCTTATTATTCTTAATAGAATAAGTTAATAATAAATCAAAATATATTTAATTTTATTAAAATGCTAAATGAAACTATTTGTGTATTATTATTATTATTATTAGTAGTAGTAGTAATTAGTAAAATTAGTAAAATGTTAAAAATAGCATTTAATTTTAGCATTTTAATTTAGTTTAAATTATTATTATTAATAATAATAATAATAATAAAAATAGAAGCAATAGTGTTTGATTATTAAAGAAAAGAAATATAACAATTAAAATGGCAAAAATAATAATCATGTTTATTTTTTGCCCCTCAACAGATTTTTTTATGATTATTATTGTATTATTATTAATAAATGTAACAATTATTTTCTATTATTATTTGCAATTACAATAATAATATATTTAACTGAATTAAAGTGCTAATAATAATAATAATAATAATAATAATCTTGATTCCCAGTAAAAACATGCAGCATTATCATAATTGCAGCAGAAATATCTTGTTGAAGGGCTTTAGAGTTAAAGCTGTGTTTAGTAGAGCAGAACATCTGGATGAAGCCGGACTGATGTTTGATGTGTTGATGGAGGTGAAGCATCTCTCTTCTCTTCTTCTCCTCTGTTTCTCGCCTCCAGACCCGTTCGTTCCCACCGCCATCTTAGGTGAGATGCTCTGCTCTTGTGTTTCAGTCTGACTCTGTGTTTCTGAGGGAAGGAATGCTTTATTTCGGTTGTTTTGGGCTTCTCATCACCACACCTGTCTGTCGCTTCTCTTCCTTTGGGTTCCTCTTCCTCGCCTTCACTCCATCCCATAAGCATCGTGTGTTGTGCGTGCTGTGATGTCACATCCTGTCTGACATCTCATGTGCATGGACAGACGTGTGGACTGGATGTGGGGGAGTGGATGATGCTGTCCACACACACACACACACACACACTCTCACGCGAGCAATGGGAAACGCTGGATTATTCCCCTCAACTCAATCAAATTAGATGCTTGAAAGTCAGGGAAACTCCAAAGATGTATTAAACAGACCATAACAGAAGATTGAAAGGAGTTCAAATCCCAAAAAAGATTTTCTTCCTCTGTATTTACTCTAAACATTCTTACATCAAGATACGTTTGCTGTAAAATGGTGTAAAATGACTGAAGATATAATGAGAAATCTATCAAAGTTAACGCTCTTCTGTCCTTTTTACATTTACTTGAACAAACAAAACTAAATCCTGGGCTTGATTTGAAAACGGTCACGGTTAAATGGTCCGAATTTCAGACAAAATCTCACTGAAAGCTCTTTTTTGTGTGCTATATCAGCCTCAAATTTGGACGTATTTTTGGCTTTTCTGGATTTTCTTGCAGGTTTAGAGTAAAACATGTTTTTGGAACATATATAATTTCTCATATAAAACATAAAAATGTATATGTTTTTTTGTATGACTTTTATTGTGTGTTTATTTAAAAAAAAATGTTTTCACAATTTAATACATTTATTTTATACATTTTTCTACTTCCATTATTTATTTCTGTGTTTAATGCATTTATGTTTTTAAAGATTTATTTGTATTTGAATTCATATTTTAATACATTTATAACTTAATGTTTATAAATATCAATATTGAAAATACATATATTTATCATTCATTCATTCCTTCATTTATTATCATTATTGTTTATTTTGTTATCATTTTATTTTTTTTAAATAAGTTACCATTTATTATATTTCTTATTATACTTTTCATTTAGAATTTAATGCATTCTTGATTTGTTTTTTTATAACTAAATTATATTTTATTTATTCTAATTTTAATGACTTTTTAATTTATAATCTATTACATTTATTATATTTCTATTTTATTATTTACATTTATTCCATTTCCACAAAACACAATTATATCTTCATCATTTAATTTAATAAATATAATTTAGTAACGCAAGCGCCAAAAAACATTCGGTAAACAAGTGCTAAACGAGTATTTTCCAGTAAATATATCTTGACGTAAGAATATTTAGAAATGCTGAGGAAGAGTTTAAGGATTTATTACAGGCCTGATCAAATGCAGTGCAATGCAAGCGTCGGCCCACATTCTCCCGGCGCGCTTCATGCTTTACTGTGTAAATGTGGAGAAGAAGCTTCTCTTGTAGTTTTTGGTTCATTGCATCCACTCCAGTGTTTCTTTGCTAAAGCGTCTCTTCTGCTATTCTCTCTAATGTTTCTTCTGCCTTTAGCGGCTTCTTTTGACCTACTTGCTTTTCTTTTCTTTATTTTGTGGCTGTTTACTCGTTTACTCTATGATAAAATAGAATAATAAAGCGGCTTTTGTCTCATTTTCGTGCCACCTCTACACCCTCTTTATCTGCAGAGCTTCGCGCCCCAGAGTCGGCCCTCGTAAGGCCCGAGAATTTAATTGAAGCGTAATGTGATGAAAAATAAGAGCTCAGAGCGCCGTATTAAATATGAATGACTCTCGGCTAATGGCATGTGTGTAAACGATCGCTCGAGCGGGAACAGGTTTACATTACACAATAAAACAGGGAAAAGGAAGGAAAGCTTCACCTCCGGCGCAGAAGGTTTATGGAGCAGCTCGGATGAGGCTGATGTTCAACAGAATGGGAGCGCAGCTTCAGCGCTTCTCAACTGGTTTCGCTTCAGGATGACCGTTTTTTGTTGCACCGTAAACAGAGCAGCAAGATTTATTATGCAAAAGGCGTTTTTTAATCTATATTTATTTACTCATGTTTTCTATAACTTTTTATTTTAGTTTAATTGATAGTTTAATGCATATGTATTTCTATTTTAATAGCTTAACATGAACAAATAAATCAAATCGTTAGTTAATAATGTTATTTCATATATTTTAATTGAACTATTTATTCTATTTTTTTATTAATGTTAAAAAAGTTTCATGCATTTATTTATTTTTTCTGTTTTGATGAATTTTATGAATTATTATTTTAATACATTTCTTAATTTTCTTCATTTTTATAGTATACTATTGATAAATACATTTTATTAATTGCTGATTTACATTAATTGTTTTATTTATTTATTTAGTATAACACTGTTGTTATTCAAATTTTACTTAATATTTTGATACATTTACATAGAATTAATATATGATAAATAATATTTATTTATTCACTTTTTTATTATAATTTTAACATTTGTATTATTTTATAAATTCTATTTATTTATGTGTATTGTTATTTAATTATTTTATTTTTTAATTCATTGGCATTTCATTTCATAAACATTTCATGCATTTTATTTTTATGTTTTTCTTTTTTTCTTTTTTGTTTTATTTAATAAACAATTAATTTGTATTATTTATTTATTTAATTTCTAGTTTAATGCATTTATTATATTTCTTTGTTAACATTTATATTTCTTAATAACATTTTCATTTTATTATATTTATTGTAGTTATTTATTATATTTTGATTCAAAACTAAATTCATTTATTGCATTTCTTTAGACAGTAACATTATTATTTTTATTATTCATCCTCCATTGATTAATATTAGTCAATCTCTATTATTTTTGAGGTTGAGATTAATTAGATATTTGAAGGCAGCGTCCGTGACCTTTGACCTTAACTCAATCCGATGTCGTGTGAGGCACCAGTTGAGAGCCGCTGATCTCCATGAAGTGATTTTGATGTTCATCCTACCAGTTCAGTTTTATTTGCATTGCTATCTCTCTTTTTTTTTGGTTCATTTAAAATTCATTTTTCTCCTTCATTGTGATTTGAGTCCCATAACACCCCGAACCCCGAACGCCCTCAACTGATCAGAGCTAGTTCTCTTTGGTGTATTGTTGCTTATACCCTGTCTCTCTCTCTCTCTCTCTCTCTCTCCCTCTCCCTCTCTCTCTCTCTCTCTCTCATGCTCTCTCTGTCTCTCTCTCTTCTCACGTTTAACCTCTAATGTATCTGCTTAAAAAGTCCCCATTAATGGTAAGTTCATGAGCGTGCCAGAGCTTGTGTGTTTCTCCCTCCATGTGTCTTTGAGCTGCATGGATGTAGACACGCGTTACAGCATCGCCCGTCCGCCCGTCCTCCCCATGTGTGTGTGTGTGTGTGTGTGTGTTGGCCATCGTGCTTCTGCTTTCTTTACTTTGGGCTGTTTTGATTTGGGCCGTGTGGCTTTTGAACATCCGTCATCACACGTCTGCTCACTCATCCCACTCATGCTTTGCTGTTGATTGACAGCACCCTCGTGACTCTCCGCAGATCTCAGATCAGGGCGAACAGGGACACAGGCCGATTTTAGCCGTGTTTCATTGAAATTATTCAGGAACGATGCACGTGATATTTCACGAAGGAATGGACGAACAGGGCAGTCAATCGATCCCTCCCTCCACATCCACTCATTCACCCCTTCCTGCAACGTCGTGGCATGATCCATCCATTGCCAATGAATGGGAAACCGATCAAGCGCTTTCTTTTACATTGACTGAGTGCATGGAAAGATAGAGATGATTAAGGCAAGAACAAAACGTCTACAGGCAAAAACAATGTTTTTATGCATATAACAGTGGAAGGGAAATATCCCAAAGCTTTATCTAGTAATGTAAGAATGGCATTAAACGTCTAAAGTCTCGTTAATTTAACCAGTGTATCAAATTAATACCCAAGGTTGTGTCTGTATGCAATAACACTGTCCTTCCACGAAATGTGAAATACCTCTAGTTTTTATATCCAAGATCTCCTCTGGAAATCAAACGCAAAGTTCCCCTGTTCAGATTTCTGTTCTGGAAATGTATGCAAATTAGCACCTATTTAATTAGATAATGTCTCATTTGCATATTTAAATCTTATTGTAATTAATTACAATAAGATTTAATAACTGTGGAAGAATGGTGAAATCTGTTACTTATTACTCCACCTGAGGTCTTGCCTTAATTACTCAAAAGTGAAAGTTTTTACTGAAATGCCATTATTTATTCACTCTCATGTTGTTCCAAACCTGAATGCTGTTGTTTTTCCTGCATTTTCTCTGAATAACGGCTTCAGTCGTTTTTTTCACTGAAATATGGATCAAACCAGTCTAAGCTGGTTTAACAGGCTGGTTTAGAAGAATAAATTTACAGAATAAATTATTTAAAATCACGGTCCCATTAGATAATGCTTTGACTAGTAGTAATTATGAGCGATTACTTTTATTAAAGTATTTGTTAATCTTTGTTACAAAAACACAACTGTTGATTTTCTCATGTCCATTAAATAATATAAACTTTTTATTTTAATAATAATCAAATCATGGTTATTATTATTATAGTTAACTAAATTTTAAACTGAATAATATTGTTGCTTGAAATTAAACTATAAAAATAATTATATACTTTATGCATTTTCATAACTTTATTAAATAATATTATTTAGTGTTTTCATTCATTCATCCATTTATTTATTTTTATTCATTTTATCATTTATTATCATTTTTACCATTCATTATTTTAAAGTTTTAGTTATTATTTAGTTTTGATTTATTATATTTATAATTTAAAACATTTATTATTTGTCTGTTTTTTGTAAAAAAAAAAAAATTGTTTATGAAAACATATTTGCCAATGCAACATTTCTTAAGTTTAACTTGATGTACTAAAATAACTCAAATAAATTTAAAAAAAAAATGATATTAAGAGGAAAATGAGGAAAAATATGACTAAAAATGTTAATGGAACGTACAAAAGCAACTCAAAATATTAATAAAATCTATTAGACTATCTCAGTGACATCAAAATAACACTGGCTGAAATTCTCATGAGTCAAGAATAATAAAGAAGTGTTTAGATCATGTTAATAAACAATTGTAAAGTCACAGTGAGCAGGTTTGGAATAAAATGCATTTTGAATTGTTCCTTTATTTGTAAAAGGAAGCGTGAGCGAGTGTGTTTCCACAGACCGGCTCTTCAGCGTGTGTTTTCTGTCTTGTGTTGCAGACGAGACTCAAACCCTGACCAGCGACACCAGCAGCCTGGTGCAGTCGCACACACACACACACTCGTCACACACACACTCGCTGCGCAAGCGCGAAGCCGTGGACGTGCCGTACCAGACGGCGCAGCTGCATCCGGCGATCCGCGTGGCCGACCTGCTGCAGCACATCACGCAGATGAAGTGCGCCGAGGGCTACGGCTTCAAAGAGGAGTACGAGGTGAGGCCTCCTCTATCCCAGCATCCTCTGGGGCAAGCAAGCGCTCTTTCACACTGATCGATCCTCTGCAGAATCAGACAAGTGAGGCAGTGTTGGTTTATCATGCTCGAGATTTAAAGTCATATTTTCCCCCTTAATAACTGATTTTTGTTCAAGAATGTTAGAGTTATAGTAATTTTATTGAAATAGAGTGTAATTAGAATATTTTGTTTGTATTTCATATTTATATTTAATTATTTAATAAACATATTAAATGATGAATTCACTAAAATATGTAAAACAAAAGACTAAATGACTAAATTAAACATTTAGAAAATAAAACAAAATATAGTAATTATATTGAAATGTAAAAATAAAAGTCAAGGTGTAATTAGAATATTTCTTTTTGTATTTAATATTTAGATTTAATTATTTAATAACCATATTAAATGTTGCAATCGCTAAATGATTTAAGATTAAAATATATAAAACAAAATAAATAAATCTTATTAAAATGCTGGAATTGCTAAATGAGTCGTGGTTAAAATATATAAAATTAAATGTAAAAAAAAAAGAGATAAAGGTGTAATTAGGATATTTTGTTTGCATTTAATGTTTAGATTTAATTATTTAATAACCATATTAAATGATGAAATCACTAAATGAGTTTTGGAGTTAACATTTGTAAAATAAAACAAAATGTAACAATTATATTGAAATGCAAAAGAATAAACTTGTATTTGTTTGTATTTAATGTTTAGATTATTTAATAACCATATTAATTGACGAAATCACTAAAATATATAAAATATATCAAACTAAATAAATAAATCATATTAAAATGAGTAGAATCACTAAGTGATTCGTGGTTAAAATATATAAAATAAAACTAAATATTATAATTATATTGAAATATAATATAATGTAAAAAAGATCAAGGTGTAATTAGAATATTTTGTTTATATTTAATGTTTATATTTAATTATTTAATAACTACATTAAATGATGAAATCACTAAATGAGTAGTGGTTAACAAAATAAATAAATCATATTAAACTTATGGTTAAAATATATTAATTAAAATTAAATGTATTTATATTAAAATGTGAATAAAACATTTTTTTTAAGAATATGCAATTGTTAAAACACATCCGGAATCACAAAATTAGTTAAATTAAATTAAATGCACATCAAATGAAAATCAAATTATTACTTTAAATCAAATGCAGTTATTATTATTAAATTGAATTATAACGCTAAATAATATAATTTCAGGTGTAATTTAGTTCGATAATTCTGTTCTCCATCCGTCTCGTGATGAGCGGCAGAAGTTCAGTGACAGGGCATCTTCTGGGTTCTAGATGCCCTGCAGTCCTGCTGTATTATAGATGAACACACACACACACACACACACACACACTCACCTCTAATAATGCGACGTGATTGGCAGTGGCTCTCAACCAGATGCCAGGCAGATTTGAAATAGTTTTATTTTGAAATAGTTTTTGTTCAGTAATGTACAGTTCTTCAAATACCTAAAATCACTGAGTCTTGATTCAAATATATAAAATATAGAAACATGCAAGATAAATGTAAACTCAAGGTCAAGGTGTAATTTGAAATAAATTAATGCAAAAAAAATAAGTTTTTGTTCCACAAATCACAAGAAAGTACACGTGTGTGTGTGTGTGTGTGTGTGTGTGTGTGTGTGTGTGTGTGTGTGTGTGTGTGTGTGTGTGTGTGTGTGTGTGTGTGTGTGTGTGTGTGAGAGAGAGAGAGAGAGAGAGAGAGAGTGAGTGTGTGTGTGTGTGTGTGTGTGTGTGTGTGTGTGTGTGTGTGTGTCGGTGTGAGTGAGTGAGCAAGCGTTTGTTTGCGTTTACATGCGTGAGAGTTTGTGTGTGCATGTCTGTGGTTGAGTGAGTGAGTGAGTGTGTGTGTGTGTGTGTGTGTGCGAGAGTGAGTGAGTGTGTGTGTGTGTGTGTGTGTGTGTGTGTGTGTGTGTGTGTGTGTGTGTGTGTGTGTGCGAGAGTGAGTGAGTGTGTGCATGCGTGAGAGTTTGTGTGTGTGCATCTCTGTGGTTGAGTGAGTGTGTGTGATCGAGTGAGTGGGAGTGTGTATGTGTGAGAGAGAGAAAGAGAGAGTGTGTATGTGTGTGTGTGTGTGTGTGTGTGTGTGTGTGTGTGTGTGTGTGTGCAGAAGTAGTTTTGTCTCTGTTGACTTACACACTGTCTCTCTCTTCTGGTTCTGTTGGTTCTCTTTGGAGCAGATCAATGAGGTAAGATCACACTTCGTTTAGTTCCTTTCTAATTGAGAGACGCTGATAACGATGTGATGATGATGATGATGATGATGATGATGATGAGACTGTGATTAGTTCGAAGGCATTTGAAGACATTGTGCCCGTCAAATGCTTTCTGTCCATCACGTGTGTATCCCCTGATCATGTGACTTGCGTCCAGCATGATGAGACTCACAGGACTGGAGGAGCGTCATGGGTTTGTGTCTCTTTCCTGTGTGTTTGTTGTGTTTGATCATCCTCTCACGACCCTTCATGTCTGTCTTCACACTCTCTTTAGCCCTTAATTTCGTCTTGATTCTCTTAAAACACACAGGGACGTTTACTGAGTGTCTGGATCACCTGTTTGACTCCATCATCCAAAACAATATTCAAAACTCATCAACATCTATAGACAGTCTTAGCTTCAAATTTCAGGATTCCAGATTTTTTTAAGAGCTGGATGTTTCTCATTCTACAGGCGTTCATGACTCACCGGATGTGGATTCAGGATCAGGATTTAGTTATGATTTTTTAACTCACAATTATTGCTCAATAAAGTATTTTAGCGCTTGACATAACTCGGATAAAAAGTATATTGATTTTGAAGAAATTCATTTCTTTGACATTTCCCTCATAAGTCGTTGAGGGTTTGAATTAAAATGACATTTTTAGTTTTTTAGTTGTTATTATTTATTAAGCTTTAAATATATTTATTTATTTAAAAAAGTATTTGGGAAAACTTATAAATAATTAAGTGATTAAATGTAAAGCTTAATATATAAAACATTTAAAAATTAATATTTTTTATCATAAATATAAAAAAGAAATTACTACATGTAAATTAAACTTTTCATTAAATTAAAAATATATAATTAACAATGTGTGTGAATGGAAGAAAAAAAAAATATATATATATATACACATATATTTGTAATAATTACTAAATGTAAATATAAACTTCACTAAGAAAATGTGTGTGTGTGTGTGTGAATATATAGTGTGTGTGTGTGTGTGTGTGAATATATATGTGTGTGTGTGTGTGTGTGTGTTTGTAATATATATATATATATATATATATATATATATATATATATATAATAAAATATATATGTGTGTGTGTGTGTATGATTATATATAGATTATATATATATACATGTGTGTGCATTGTTTCATATACTGAATATGTTTTCATATTTATTTATTATATTTTTACATTTAAACGAGTTCAGTTTTGATGTTTTTCTAAATGGCATCAACGTATTTTCATGTTGTTTTATAGTTTTGTTAAATAGTTTTATATAAGACATTTATGATTCTCAAATCATTTTTATTGGAAATCCAGAAGCCGAATGGATGAAATGAAAAGATGATATTTAGCTTCTAAAATGCCAATCATGCAAATGACTTCCATTAGATGTGAGATAGCATTAGTGAAGTTTTCCAGCATGAATTAATGATGGGAAAGCAGATTAATTATTCGTCTCTGAGGAGTCACATGGTCAAAGGAAGCTGTCGTCATTTATCTGGTTGGGTTCATGTCAAACCGCTCTTCTTCTCCAGTAAATGAATAACGGTTTGATTCCAATGGGAGAGAACAGAGGAACTCGTCTAATTAGATGTTTCTACTGTGTTGAGAAGAAAAAGTTCTTAAAGTAAGAAAAAACAACTGGATTTATCGATTATTTTAGACAATTCCTTTCAAATAGATCAGTAAAGCTCATCCAACACAGTATGAGCACATGATCACAGAGACGAACATAAAAACCTTTTAAGTTTCTGCTTAATTATAATGGAAATGAGGCCAGTTTATTTCATTCTGCAGTGTTTCATTTGAACAGAAAAGCTTTCAGTTCATCGATGGAGTCAGTGCCGTCGCGTCTGATCGGCTTGTTCTCTCAATGTTGTGAGGATTTTACCACAAAGTATTAGTTTTTCCTCAGTGTTTTTGTCTTGTTTTCCAGAACAAATATCTTAAACATTCTTAAATCAAGATACATTTACTGGAGAAGCAAAATGACTGAAGGTGTTAATACTTGATTACTTAAAAATATCAATATCAAGTTATCTCTGCAAGAGCGCTGCACTCGCTAAAATAAATAAATAAATCCAAAATCAACCAATCAGAAGAGCCTGTGGGCGGAGTCTCTCTGCAAGAGCGCTGCACTCGCTAAAATAAATAAATCCAAAATCAACCAATCAGAAGAGCCTGTGGGCGGAGTCTCTCTGCAAGAGCGCTGCACTCGCTAAAATAAATAAATAAATCCAAAATCAACCAATCAGAAGAGCTTGTGGGCGGAGTCTTTCTGCAAGAGCGCTGCACTCGTGACCAAATAAATCCAAAACCAGCCAATCAGAAGAGCCTGTGGGCGGAGTCTCTGCAAGAGCGCTGCACTCGTGACCAAATCAATCCAAAATCACCCAATCAGAAGAGCCTGTGGGCGGAGTCTCTCTGCAAGAGCGCTGCACTCGTGACCAAATCAATCCAAAACCAGCCAATCAGAAGAGCCTGTGGGCGGAGTCTCTCTGGAAGAGCGCTGCACTCGTGACCAAATCAATCCAAAATCAACCAATCAGAAGAGCCTGTGGGCGGAGTCTCTCTGGAAGAGCGCTGCACTCGTGACCAAATCAATCCAAAACCAGCCAATCAGAAGAGCCTGTCGGCGGAGTCTCTCTACAAGAGCGCTGCACTCGTGACCAAATCAATCCAAAATCAACCAATCAGAAGAGCCTGTGGGCGGAGTCTCTCTGCAAGAGCGCTGCACTCGTGACCAAATAAATCCAAAACCAGCCAATCAGAAGAGCCTGTGGGCGGAGTCTCTCTGCAAGAGCGCTGCACTCGTGACCAAATAAATCCAAAACCAGCCAATCAGAAGAGCCTGTGGGCGGAGTCTCTCTGCAAGAGTGCTGCACTGGTGACCAAATCAATCAAAAACCAGCCAATCAGAAGAGCCTGTGGGCGTAGTCTCTCTACAAGAGCGCTGCACTCGTGACCAAATCAATCCAAAACCAGCCAATCAGAAGAGCCTGTGGGCGGAGTCTCTCTACAAGAGCGCTGCACTCGTGACCAAATCAATCCAAAACCAGCCAATCAGAAGAGCCTGTGGGCGGAGTCTCTCTACAAGAGCGCTGCACTCGTGACCAAATCAATCCAAAACCAGCCAATCAGAAGAGCCTGTGGGCGGAGTCTCTCTACAAGAGCGCTGCACTCGTGACCAAATCAATCCAAAATCAACCAATCAGAAGAGCCTGTGGGCGGAGTCTCTCTACAAGAGCGCTGCACTCGTGACCAAATCAATCCAAAACCAGCCAATCAGAAGAGCCTGTGGGCGGAGTCTCTCTGCAAGAGCGCTACACTCGTGACCAAATCAATCCAAAATCAACCAATCAGAAGAGCCTGTGGGCGGAGTCTCTCTGCAAG